>JAGFNQ010008796.1:0-326742 GCA_024364735.1 Boesenbergia rotunda | reverse complement strand
TAATCCACGATTTTCTAATCGTAGGACATACATATAAGGAAATAAAACATACCGAAACGTCAACCGAAACTACTTATACTGCAGGTGAGGGATACTTACATCCTGCGCTTGTTCTTACGACTCTAAAGCATAGGTTTTTGGGAAATGGAACGATCTTTAGAGTTTCGGAGAGCTTCTAACGGAGAATTCTTCCTCGGAGAGATTCCCTAACGTAGCCTCCTTCTTAAATCCTTTGGATCTTCCCTTGGTTCGCGGCGCGCGGGAGAGAGGGCGAGAGGAGAGGTCGCGTGCGTGAGGGAGGGCGTCGGCGTCGCTGGGTTGGGAGAAAATTAACCTAAAACTCGTAACTCCCTCTTTTATACTTATGGGGGGCGAATTTAACTAATTCTACCTTATCTATTGTTTCCCTTAATCTATTTCAACAAAAGCAAACCATCCCACTTGGTTCGCCCATTCTCCTCTCATTGGAAAGGTTTAGGGTTCAAATCCCTTTATTTCTTTTTACTGCACATTTTATATTTATTCCTTTTTGCCTTATTTGTCCATGAAAAAATTCTATAAAAATATCCATAAATTCGGAATAAATTCTATGATATTTCTAAAATTAGTTTTGAGAATTTTCGGGCGTTACACACGTGGCCTCTCTATGCGAATCCTCATCCGCAGACTTGGCCAGTGCTTATCCCTTCAACTGGGACGCCTGAGAAGACTGGGGCGCCTATATGGTCACGGGCGCCTGATGTAGTCCAATATAAGTGTCACGATGAGCATCAAATTTAGAAATTTATAGATTGAAAACCCTAGCTCACAAAATGAAATGTAGTAAAGGGGCCTCAAGTCGTGTTTTTCCAAGGACTAGTTTAGGGTGTTTGATTCAAGCTCGAATTTGTTTGTCGTCAAGTGTTTTGGGTTTTCCAATAAAATGGGGTTTGTTTCGCAACAAGGAATGAAAATTCACATTGGAATGAAAGAAATGCTTAGCTAACAACGTTAAACTAGGGAATTTCTATACTAAACTTAACCAACTTGGGAATGAACAATTCAATATGAAATAGTGGAATTTAAGGATAAAAAGACTAATATCAAAATCAGGCAAACAACAAAGTTGTAGCAAAATAGCAGAAATGAAGTTTAGTTGATGTACTTCAAATTGAAAGCAAGAAATAGAGCTAATTCATGCTGGAACCCTGCCTGATCGGTCAATAGTCCGATCAGGTACACGTCTGATCAGTCGACAGACCGATCAGATGATAACTGGATCGGTCACAACGACTGATCAGTAGCTGAAAGCTGCTGGGAACTACGACAACGAAGATTTCAGAAACTAAAAATTACAAAGAACTAACACCAGAACCTCCCTCAATCCAATATCTTTCTCGCCGTCACACGAGAACCGGCTATGAACCCCCTAGCTCGACAAATCGATAGAGAAATTGCTTCCCAGTTCAGTGCTCCGCCCAAACAATGCTCTCGCTGAATTGCTCTTCCGATCTCCTCCTTCTCAATCAGCCGAGCTGCGGATGTGATTCAGGAATGCTCCAAGCTCCTCAAAGAACCCCTATGAAAGCTTTGAGAACTCCGGATGATGAAAATCGGTGATCGAACAGTAGTGGATGAGAAGAAGCAGAGTTTCGGCTGAAACCCTCAATCGGATCCTCTAGCGACGAGATTGGCTTCGAACCTCACCGGAATCCTTCCTCTACAACTCGAGAATTGGAGATGAGTTGCTCTCGGGTGTGGCCGCGCGATCCGATGAAGAAGACCGATGAAGAAACGCAAGAACGAAGAATAGTAGCTGCAACACGCGACGACCCGAGAATTCTGAGGGATTTTTGATTAAATACTTAGCAATGGACGACTGAGATTTTCCTGACTCAATCCAACGGTCAGATCTTCTCTGATTGAACCCTAAACTCCCAGATCTCAATCTGAAGGTCAGATCTACCTCTCCTCAGCTGGGATCAATCGGATCTGCCCTGGATGGCTCAGATCTACTTGCCTTCCGAATGGACGGCCCACAGTCTTCCAAAGCTTGATCGCCTTGATCTGAGCCCGATTCTGACCCAACCTTGACCCAACTTGACCTAGGTCCATGTTCCTTCAGCCTACAAAAGTCAGATTCAAATTAGATATCAAAACATCTCAAAATTGCAAAGATTTGCAATTAAATCCAAAATAGAATTAATACATGGAACTAGGGTAAATTCAAGATTAAGCATGTAAAATATGGATCAAACATGGATTTTAGAGCCTAAAACAATCAACAAAATAGCAGTTATCAACTCCCCCACACTTAAACTTGAGCATCTCGCGCAAGCTAACTAAATATGTACCCCCTTAGATTATTTTCAATCATATTTAGAAACAATTGAAAAGAAATTACCTAAGGTTGTCAATTCTCAAAAATCTAAGCTCAATGGACTAGCAACTTGTCCTTAAATCAACAACTTAGCAAATTTCATCCTTCATGATTCATTGAGATGAACTAAACACACAACAAGCCTCTCAAGGAAATATTTAGTGGCTCCCTTCCTAAATTCTACATTTGTGGTGAAGTGGAGCTCACTCAAACACAACATGTTTCTTGCCCTACCATAAGCTTGCTTATTATCTACTCTCCACCATCATTCTTGACTTGAATCCACATCTACCAAGGCTTATTAGAACAAATTAAGGAAATATGAAATGAGTAGACTGAAAGAGAAGTTCAAGGAATTTTTGATACTAAAGAATCATGATAAAGGAAATAGAGAACTATGATATGATAAAGAAAGATATGAACAATAGATACGACATGATAAGAAAATATGGAGAGTAAGAAAATTGGAAGACTTGGATACTCAAAATTGCTTCCTGATGCACTTTACCGTCTCATGCTAGCCTCTAGTGAATCCCGAGCCAAGGGGAGTAAGTATCAGCTGATTTGGAGGAGAAACAATGTTGAATTTGGTGCTCTGTTCTGTGCCAACCCTTCTGATCGGTCCAGAGACCGATCAGCCATTGCCTGTTCGGACTAGAGATCGATCTGGCTTCCCTTCTGCTCGGACTGGATAGCACCTGATTGGTCTGATGACCGATCAGGCACCTCCCTGATCGGACTGGTGACCGGTCAGGGACTGATCAGTAGCCAAAATCTTAGGAATCTGAAACTCTTTTATGCCAAATTCATTCCCTTTCAATCAACACTTCATCTCAAACACATATAGATTCTTGTCAACATCTTCCACTTCAGAAATCTAACCATCTCCGGATACTTCGTGTTTATTTCCCTTTCCTTTTCTTCTTCTTTTTTTTCTTTTTGCTGTTTTTCAGCTGCTTCTATTTTTTTCAGTTCCAATTCCTTACAATGCTTCATCAAACTTGAAATATCAAATAATATTTAGGAATGTAGATACTTCAATTGTTACCTTTCCTAGTCACTTCTTGCAACTCCTTCTTGATACAACTCACCTCGAATTGGCATCCTTTTTTTTTTCTTCAACCGCAAAAGTTTTTTTTTCTTGAATTGCATCCTTGATGCTTCCTCATTCCAAAACATTTCAAAGCTCTAGCCACCTCCCCCACACTTAAACTTTTGTCCGTCTCGGGCAAAGTAACATCAAGAACCATCTCAAACAACCAAGTCCATGGAGAAGTATAGTTATGAGCAGAAAAATATAGGAAGGAAAATAGAATAGATCATATATCAAGAAGGATTATTGTAAAAACCGATATGAAAAGGAAAGACAAAGTGATTACCCTCTATAGATATGGTCCAATCATAGAAATATGGTTTTGAAAGAACCTAAGCAAGTTCTAGAGTACAATCACATGTGTGTATCTCAAAAATTAGGCCAAATCCTCACTAGGTAGAAATAGTTCATTCAAGTCATCAATCTAGAATCCATCACCAAATAGTACTCAAGCATCCAAGAATTTCATCCATAAGCTCAAATCCTAAGTTTTAACAACCAAATTTAATTTGCTTTCAAGAGACTCTAAAATGATATGGAGACAACCTAGAGGGATACATTTATTCCTACTCATTGAGAAAAGGTGCCAAAAGAACTAACATGGTATCTACAATGGCTATTTATTCAATCTATACTACCTAAGCATTTATTATCAACAACTCACTTCAAAAAAGAAAGATTTACTTCTAGAAATATGAAAATGATATATACAATGAAATCAAAGTGCAAGAAAAGTAAACTCCTCTTAATTTGGGTAGATAGCGTCTTTGATGTCCAATCCATCCACCTCTAGCTCCTTTAATTCTTCAAAGTACTTTTTGAGCCGGTGGCCATTGACTTTCCAAACAAAATTATTAGCTTCATCCTTGATTTTAACAACACCATAAGGGAAAATGTTAGTCATAACAAATGACCCTTCCCATCTCGACCTCAACTTACCCTTAATCAATTTGAGCCTTGACTTGTATAATAAAACCTTGTCGCCAATTTGGAATTCTTTCTTCAATATGTGCTTGTCATGAAAAATCTTAGTCTTTTCCTTGTAGATCCTTGAGTTCTCAAATGCTTCTAGTCTTATTTCCTCAAGTTCTTAGAGTTGAAGCTTTCTTTCTTCTCCCACCTTAGTAGCATCAAAGTTGTAAGCCTTCACTGCCCAATATGCTTTATGTTCTATTTCCACGGGTAGATGACAACCTTTTCCATATACTAGTCTGTAGGGAGACATTCCAATGGGGGTCTTGTATGCCGTTCTATAGGCCCATAGTGCATCATCAAGCCTATTGCTCCAATCTTTCCTATTGGGCCCAACGGTTTTTTCCAAAATTGATTTGATCTCTTTGTTAGAAATTTCGGCATGTCCATTTGTTTGGGGATGGTAGGATGTAGAAACTTTGTGCACAACCCCATACTTGCTAAGTAGAGCCTTCATGTGTTTGTTGCAAAAATGAGATCCTTGGTCACTTATTATATCCCTTGGAATTCCAAACCTGCAGAAAATATGTGACCTGACAAAGCTAACAACAACACAAGAGTCATCAGTCCTGGAGGGAATGACCTCCACCCATTTAGAAACATAATCTACAACAAGCAAAATATACAAGTATCCACAGGATGCAGGAAAAGGTCTCATAAAATCTATTCACCATACATCAAAAATCTTACAGAAAAGCATAGAGTGTTGGGGCATCTCATTTCTAGCTCCTATGTTCCCAGTTCTCTGACATCTATCACAATTCTTATAAAACAGATATGCATAATGAAATAGGGTGGGCTAATACAATCCACATTCTAACACCTTCCTAGCTGTTCTTTGGTGTCCAAAATGCCCCCCACAGGCTGATGAATGGCAAAATGTAAGGACAGAAGAAAACTCATGGTCGGGTACGCATCTCCTAATTATTTGATCATTACAAAACTTCCATAAATAAGGATCATCCCACATGTAGAATTTAGCATCACTTTTGAGTTTATCTTTTTGAGCTTTAGAAAATTGTGTAGAAAAGACATGAGCTACTAAAAAGTTAACAAGGTCTGCATACCAAGGCGATTCTCTATGTATCGCAAGAAGATGCTCGTCTCTAAAGTCATCGTCAATAATGGTAGGGGGTCCATCTCTCTCAATCCTGCTCAAGTGGTCTGCAACCAAATTCTCTTTGCCACTTCTATCTCTTATTTCCAAGTCAAATTCTTGGAGTAGGAGCATCCATCTGATCAGTCTAGGCTTAACATCTGGCTTTTTCAAAAGGTATTTCAGAGCTGCATGATCAGAAAAAATAATGACATGTGAGCACAACAAATAAGATCTAAACCGGTCTAAAGCAAAAACAATGGCAAGAAGCTCCTTTTCAGTGGTGGTGTAGTTTGCTTGGGCGGCATATAGGGTCTTGGAGGCATAGCATATGACATGAGGTGCTCCATCCACCCTCTGAGCAAGAACAGCTCCCACTGCAAAATTAGATGCATCACACATTAGTTCAAAGGACAAATTCCAATCAGGGGGTCGAATGATAGGAGCTGAGGTAAGAGCCTCCCTTAATCTGTGAAAAGCTTCTTTGCACTTATCATCAAAACAAAAATCAACCTCTTTTTGCAACAGTCTTGTTAAGGGCCGAGCAATATCGCTGAAATCTCTAATGAATCTGCGGTAGAATCCTGCATGTCCAAGAAAGGCACGAACATCCCGTACGCATACGGGGTAAGATAAAGAAGATATAACACTAATTTTTGAGGATCTACCTCAATACCTCTCCTAGAGACTATGTGTCCTAGTACAATTCCATGCTCTACCATAAAGTGACATTTTTCAAAATTAAGCACAAGGTTAGTCTCAATGAATCTGTGCAAAACCCTAGACAAGTTATCTAAACATGAATCAAATGACGTGCCAAAAATTGAAAAGTCATCCATGAAAATCTCCATGCAATGCTCTAATAACTCACCAAATATACTTATCATGCATCGCTGGAACGTTCCTGGAGCGTTGCAGAGTCCAAATGGCATCCGTCTGTAGGCAAATGTGACGAAAGGACAAGTGAAGGTAGTCATCTCTTGATCCTCTGGGTCTATGCAAATCTGGAAATATCCTGAGTACCCATCCAAGAAGCAGTAATGGGACTTCCCTGCCAACCTCTCAAGCATCTGATCAATAAATGGCAAAGCGAAGTGATCTTTGCTCGTGACTTTGTTTAGCTTCCTGTAGTCAATGCATACTCTCCATGAATTTTTAACTCTGGTGGGCACTAACTCGTTGCTTCCATTTTCCACCACTGTAACTCCAGATTTCTTTGGCATCACATGGATGAGACTAACCCACTGCTGTTAGAAATAGGGTAGATGATACCTGCCTGTAGTAGTCGAGTCACCTCTTTCTTTACCATATCCAAAATGAGTGGATTAAGTCTCCTCTATGGCTGCCTCACTGGTTTGACATTCTCTTCCAAAAATATCCTGTGCATGCAAATAGCTGGGCTAATACCTAGTATATCTGATAAAGTCCACCCAATGGCATTCTTGTGCTGCCTCAGTGTTAGTAATATGAGAGAAGTGTCCTAAGGCAATCGCCTTATGATTGTAATCATTTACTTTAATAAATGAATATTCACTATTTGAGTATACATGTTCGTGTATTTGATTGAGATCTTAAACTCATTTACTGAATGTCCGCAATACAATTCACAACATGAGAGAATTTGTGATGGATTCACAACTAGTGATTATCTCTACATGTGCAATTGTGAAGTATTGAAATTGTCCCTAGTCGATGAATTGATAAATACGGACACTATCAATTCTGTTGAGACTAGCATGGGTTATTCTCTAATCAGCTGATTCTCACTGGCTGGTGACATTGGGATGTCCAGAGATAAACATGAATGCTAGTTAAGGGAACTAGTTCATTGGAGTGACTGGCTGTAAAACTTCATATGGTAATCTACATATAGATATGTCAATGAAGTTCTTACTGCAGCTTAAGTGCAATGTTCCTTTGACTTGCGGTGTTCAAGTCATCTTAGTCATGAAGACTTATACTTTGATATCTTAAGCAAGCATCTCCAAGGAGGTGTGGACCCAGGATGATTGGGTATAAGCCGAAGTGCCCGAAGATGTTTGAACAGCCTACAAAGGATTCACCACTCCTTGCGAGGAGATGTATACCCAAGGCCTATCGTCGAATTGTTACTCGAAGCCTCTGGCCAGAGCATCACAAGTTCCGAGTATGAATCTCTCAGAAACATGAGAGTAATTAGAATCCGTTGGACGAGAAAGACATTACTTGGGCTAGGTGTGACGTAGTCAGCCTAGTGGGGACTGACACACATAGACCGTGTCCTGAACCAAGTGGGTATAAGATGGTGAAGGGAATGAGGCACGATTCATTAAAGCTGCTGAAGGATTTCAGAATTATTTCTGAGGTCAACCGTTGATCTTTCGATTAATTGGGGATCATGATGTACTACTAGGTGCCACTCATGATCGTTCTATAATTGGTTGATTATAGACGGCTAACATAAATCGAAAGCCTATTTAGTCACACGCACTACGAGTGATCTGAGGGATTTAAAATGAGTTGAAAATTAGATTTTCCGATCAAGAGAGATAAGTTGAATCTGAATTTTTCAGAGACGTATCGGAAGCATAAAATGGCTAAGTCTTTTGAAGACTTATTGGACGAATTAAATGAGTTTAATTCGTATGATTTTAGCTTGGGTTTGGCCGGCCAAAGAGGGTCCCCACCCTCTTTGTTTGGCCGGCCACAACAAAAGTGGAAAACCAAATTTTTGGTTCAAATTATAAAATAAACCGAGCGTGGTTTGTTTTATAAAATTAATGATAAAGAAATTTATATAAAAAAATTTATATAAAGAGATTTATTTTTCATGGAAATTAAAATGAACCATGGATTGGTTTATTTTATTTTATAAAATCAATAATGGATTGATTTACCATGATAAAGAAGTTTATATAAAGAAATTTATATAAAATTTATATAAAGAAATTTCTTTCCATAAGAAAAGGGAGACATGGTTGTTTTTATCATAAATTAAATTATGATAAAAACTTGGCATGATGGAATAATTCATAGAAAAATTTATAGGATAAATTTCTTATGAAAATTTATTCCATAAAAAGGAGACTTGGCGATTGAGAGGCTACTATATAAAGGAACCAAGGCAAGGCTTGGAGATTAATCTAAGAGATCTAGAAATAAGCCCTCTCTCTCTCCCTCTCTCTCTCTCCCTCCTCTAGTGCCGCCGGCCCTAGAGGCACTCCCTTTGTTGCCGTGAGCTTCATCCACCAAGCAGCTACCGTGAGAAGAAGAAGAAGCGGGCGCGACTCCTTCCTCCCCGGAATCTTGATTCCGTTCTTCGTTTGGTGGTTAGTCTTCCCATCTCTCTCTCTTGGTATTCTTGTCGTGCCTTTGGAGAATCTAGTAGTTCTAGTCGACACGAAACTCGTGGCTTTGCGAAGTCATCCCGAAGAAAACTCGGCGTGGACGCGAATAGAGGCGGAGCTTCTAAGGGACGCTTACGGTTGGATCTCGTCCCTTCCTTCGAGTTACGCGAGGTAATAAGTAAATTAGTTTACTTTCTGCAAAATTTTAAATGTATGATCATGTCTACACAATATAAGGTTGCATGCTTAGATGCGTGGTTAAATAATTTGGGAAATTATTTATGCTAAATCTTCCGCTGCACGTAATTAATTTTAAAATTACGAACTCGCATCCATGTCAACATGCACCCGGTCCCAACACTCAGGACTTGCAGTAATTTCTCTTCTTGCTCTGAATCTAGGTGTTGTGCAATAATGACAGGAAAGTCTGCTCCTCTCCTAGATAAGCATATCTTAAATGATCTGGCAAAGGCTTGAGCTCAATCTGGGTCTGCTCAATGGGTATGAGTGATCCTTGGGGCTCAGTGCAATCCCCTACACTATCACACCTGTACTCTGAATCCTCTGAAATATCAATAGAAGTAGGTGATACTTAGGGCTCTGTGCAATCCCCTACACCTAGAAAATCCTCTCCAACCGGAAGTGAATCTGAAATACCCTCTGAATCATCCTCCTCAACAGCAAATGTATCCTCAGCCTCCTCTAACTGAAATCTTCTCTGGAAATACAAAGTGGAGCTCCCTCAGCAACTGAATCTATATCAACCAATCCATCCAGAATATCAATGCTCATAATAGAGTGATCTTCTCTAGGGTACTTCATGGCATCGAAAATACTAAACTGGACTACTGTGTCTCCTACTTCCATGGACAATGTGTCAGCATAAACATCAATTTTTGTCCTCACAGTCTTCAGAAATGGCCTCCCAAGGATGAGTAGAGATCTGTGTGCAAGGTAGTCTCCCTCCATGTCCAAAATGTAGAAATCTGCAAGGAAAATCAGCTCCTTCAATTTTACTAACACATCTTCAATAATACCTGCTGGATGGGTCTGACTTCTGTCTGCTAACTGAATCACCACTCCAGTGGGCTGCAGAGGACCAATACCAAGCATCTGGAAGACTGATCTGGGCATTACATTAATGGAGGCTCCCAAGTCTAACATGGCATCATGAAACATAGTCCTCCCTATCTCACAAGATACAATAAAAACCCCTGGGTCTTCGCACTTCTGAGGGATGGAATGAATGAGTGCTGAAATATTTTTCCCCAAGCTGACCAACTCATTCTCCTTCAACTTCTTCTTGTGAACACATAAGTCTTTGAGGAATTTTACATACTTAGGAATTTGTTTAATCATGGTCAACAAGGGTACATTAATCTCCACCTTACTAAACAACTTAACAAGCTCATTGTATTCCTTAGCCTTCTCTTCCTCCACTTGCTTTTTGGCTTGTGTTTTGCACTGTGGGAAGGGCAAGGGAACCCTCAATTCCTCCTCTTGGGCCGAAACTTGTGGAGTTGACACATGAGCTGAAATTCCACTTGATGTAGCTGCTGTAAAATCACTTTTGCCACTGATTTCTCCATCATTTTCCACCAAAATCACAGGATCATTTAAGGAAGGAGTTAAGCTTGAACTAGGATGGGAACCAACTGATTTTGAACTCATTTCAGGGCTGATTTGAGCTGGAAATACAGCTGCTGTTCGGTTTTCAAAAATTTTAGCCCTTGGATCATTTAAAGTTGAAGTGACCTTCCCACTCCTCAAAGTAATAGCTCTAACGTTCCCCTTTGGATTGGGAGTAGCTTGAGAAGGTAGTTGGCTCGATCCTTGGGCTTGCATTTGGTTCATCCCACTAGCCAATTGTCCAATTTGTCTCTCGATGTTTTGTAAGGTTGGATCATTTTTTTGTTGGCCTTGTTGTTGCAAGAGTTGTTGTAACATTTCCTCTAGCCTTATTGTTGAGCATTCACCCCACTAGAGCCTCCATAGCCTCCTTGATTGGAGTAAGTCTTCGGTTGGCCTTGAAATGATGAGGTAGGCTGCTGAAAATTGTTTCCCTGCTGTGAACTCTGGAATTGGGGCTATTGGGGTTGATTATAGGGTTGAAATGGCTGTTGAAATGGTTGATAATTGGGCTGGAAACTTAGCTGGACTTACTGAGAATTATAGCCCTGAAAATTCTGGTTTTGAAGTGGAAATTGTTGTGGTGAAGGCTGAAATTGAGTGGGCTAGAAATTTTGATTTGGGGGCTGAAAGTTTTCGGTTGAAGGGCTGAAAACCTTGCTGTGATGGTTGATATTGTTGCTGTGATGGTTGATATTGTTGCTAAAAATTCAGATTCCCTTGAAAAGGTTGCCGATTCCCTTGAAAAGGTTGCTGGAATTGCTGAAATGGTTGCTGAAATGGCTAAATTGGGGCTGCCCTTGCTGATTTTGCTGGAAATTCGATTGGGGCTGTTGATAGGGTTGTTGTGATGGGTTTTGCTGATAAAAAGAGTTGTCATACTTTAGATTGGGATGATCCCTCCAATCAGGGTTGTAAGTAGAGGAGTAGGGGTTATCCTTGGCTTGAAATTGTCCTCTAGTCAACGCCGCTATTGTTTCATCTTGTTGGAGGTTAGGATATGAATCCGAATTGTGTTCTTGGCTTGATCAAATACTACATAACCTCATCACTTGACTTGAAGGTGGAGGTACTGAAAAATTAGAATTTTGGTTCACATTGGTTAGAGCCATTTGCTTCACCAGGGATGTAAGCTCCATCAATGAATTCATGATTTCCTTCTGCTCATTAGATACCATCTTAACCTCATTTACTCCTCTGGTGGACAAAGCTCTACTCCCAAACTGCTGTGAGTTCTCTGTCATTTCAAAATCAACTCCCTAGCTTGATCTGGTGTTTTGTTCACTAGGGCTCCTTCTGCTGCAACGTCTATCATGATCCTATCCATCTGGAGTAGACCCTCGTAGAAGTACTGAATAAGTAGCTACTCACTGATCTGGTGCTGTGGGCAACTAGAGCAAAGCCTGTTGAACCTTTCCCAATAATCATACAGAGTCTCTCCCACCACTTGCTGTATGCCATAGATATTTTTTCTTATGATTGTTGTTTTGAAGGCTGGGAAGTACTTTTCTAAGAATGTCTTCTTCATGGAAATCCAGCTAGAGACATGCCCAATAGGCAAATATTAGAACCAATCCTTTGCTGCTCCAGTCAGGTAAAATGGGAATGCCCTCAGCTTAATATCTTCTTCTGAAATCCCCTGAGGCTTCATGGTGGAGCAGACTACATGAAATTCATGCAGATGTCTATTTGGATCTTCCCCAGATAGTCCTTGAAATTTAGGCAATAAGTGGATGAGTCCTGATCTAAGCTCAAAATCGCCAGTAAGCTCTCGATAAGCAATGCTGGAGTACTGGAAAGTGTCATCTGGTGCTGCAAGTTCTTTCATGGTCTTTTGGTGGTCTGCCATGATAGTGCCTGAATGAGTAGAAATGGTCTGAATAGGAGGTATATCGATAGCCTCTGAAATTCTGCCTTGGTTCCTCCTTGCTCTGAAAGTCCTCTCAATTTCAAGGTCTAGTTCCTCAAGATCACCACCTACAGACCTGGTCATAAAACAAACACAAATCACAGCAAATGTATATGGAAAAATAAAACAAGTAAAATAGATCTCAAAATATGGCAATAAGCATGCAAGCAAAAATCAAACAAACTCAACTAGTTAAGTCCCCGGCAACGGCGCCAAAAATTTAATGTAGCCCAATATAAGTGTCACGATGAGCCTCAAATTTAGAAATGTATAGATTGAAAACCCTAGCTCACAAAATGAAATGTAGTAAAGGGGCCTCAAGTCGTGTTTTTTCCAAGGACTAGTTTAGGGTGTTTGATTCAAGCTCGAATTTGTTTGTCGTCAAGTGTTTTGGGTTTTCCAATAAAATGGGGTTTGTTTCGCAACAAGGAATGAAAATTCACTTTGGAATGAAAGAAATGCTTAGCTAACAACGTTAAACTAGGAAATTTCTATACTAAACTTAACCAACATGGGAATGAACAATTCAATATGAAATAGTGGAATTTAAGGATAAAAAGACTAATATCAAAATCAGGCAAACAACAAAGCTGTAGCTAAATAGCAGAAATGAAGTTTAGTTGATGTACTTCAAATTGAAAGCAAGAAACAGAGCTAATTCGTGCTGGAACCCTGCCTGATCGGTCAACAGTCCGATCAGGTACACGTCTGATCGGTCGACAGACCGATCAGATGATGACTGGATCGGTCACAACGACCGATCAATAGCTGAAAGCTGTTGGGAACTGCGACAACAAAGATTTCAGAAACGGAAAATTACAAAGAACTAACACCAGAACCTCCCTCAATCCAATATCATTCTTGCCGTCACACGAGAACCGACTATGAACCCCCTAGCTTGACAAATCGATAGAGAAATTGCTTCCCAGTTCAGTGCTTCGCCCAAACAATGCTCTCGCTGAATTGCTCTTCTAATCTCCTCCTTCTCGATCAGCCGAGCTGCGGATGTGATTCAGGAATGCTCCAAGCTCCTCAAAGAACCCCTCTGAAAGCTTTGAGAACTCCGGATGATGAAAACCGGCGATCGAACAGTTGTGGATGAGAAGAAGCAGAGTTTCGGCTGAAACCCCCAACCGGCTCCTCCAGCGACGAGATTGGCTTCGAACCTCATCGGAATCCTTCCTCTATAACTCGAGAATTGGAGATGAGTTGCTCTCTGGTGTGGCCACGCGATCCGATGAAGAAGACCGATGAAGAAATGCAAGAACGAAGAATAGTAGCTGTGACACGCGACGACCCGAGAATTCTGAGGGATTTTTGATTAAATACTTACCAATGGACGGCTGAGATTTTCCTGGCTCAATCCAACGGTCGGATCTTCTCTGATTGAACCATAAACTCCCAGATCTCAATCTGAAGGTTAGATCTACCTCTCCTCAGCTGGGATCAATTGGATCTGCCCTGGATGGCTCAGATCTACTTGCCTTCCAAATGGACGGCCCACAGTCTTCCAAAGCTTGATCGCCTTGATCTGAGCTCGATTCTGACCCAACCTTGACCCAACTTGACCTAGGTCCATGATCCTTCAGCCTACAAAAGTCAGATTCAAATTAGATATCAAAACATCTCAAAATTGCAAAGATTTGCAATTAAACCCAAAATAGAATTAATACATGGAACCTAGGGTAAATTCAAGATTAAGCATGTAAAATATGGATCAAACATGGATTTTAGAGCTTAAAACAATCAACCAAATAGCAGTTATCAGCGCCTCATGATGACATGGCAGCTCAGCTTCGTAAACTCTAGAAAACTCTCTTATGGGGCGCCTGTATCCACACAAGCGCTGTATGATCAAGAGTCTGACTCCATTCAGGCGCATAGGAAGCAGTGAACTCCAGCCTTTGTTCCTGCAACCAGGGTTAGTTCCAAAACACAAGTAATAGATAAGTTATGTCCAGCTAACAGCCGGAGTTATCTTGGTACTGACTTTGGGCTTCCCAAATGGAACCCTAGGTCGAATCGACGCCTAATATTCCCTCCTCGGGGAACGCGTCCTCGCCTACTCCTCTTAGGAGAATTTACCTTTTTGCCAACCGGCTCCTCCGGTTGGACTTTTGCCCAATCTTCCGATCAGGACTTCGTGCCTAGTCCGCAACCAGGACTTATTGCCCAACTCCTCGAATCAGGACTTCGTGCCTGGTCCGCGACCAGGACTTATTACCCAACCCTCGGTCAGGACATAGGTGCCCAGCCCTCGGCCAGGACTTATTGCCCAATTCCTCGAATCAGGACTTCGTGCCCAGTCTGCGACCAGGACTTATTGCCCAACCCTTGGTCAGGTCTTAGTTGTCCAGCCCTCAGCCAAGACATATTGCCCAATTCCTTGAATCAGGACTTCGTACCTAGCTTACCTAGGACTTTTTCCTGCGCATATAAATAACTTCATTAGATCACAATATAACCTTAACTTGTGAACCCTTTACCATTATCAAAACTCAGGTTTGATCTTGGTGCTTCCGGCACCAACAATAATTTATTATACTCTTCAACAAAATGTCATATTCATGATGTATCAATCGACTAATGAGAGGATCAATCGACTGCTACCCAACAACGAACCAATCAGAAAGATCAGTCGACTGGGTTAGGTCCCAGTCGACTGATATGTTACTGTTGCAGGCTGATGGCAGAAAATCAAATGCAATCTACAGTGACCATTGAAG
Source organism: Boesenbergia rotunda (assembly GCA_024364735.1). Lineage (NCBI taxonomy): Eukaryota > Viridiplantae > Streptophyta > Magnoliopsida > Zingiberales > Zingiberaceae > Boesenbergia > Boesenbergia rotunda. The sequence continues at coordinate 311,632 of JAGFNQ010008796.1, read as the reverse complement.
CTCATTAGACGACTAATGATGATACCAGTCGACTGATGTCGAGGGTAAAACAAAAGTAAATTTCAGAGTTTAAAGAAGACATAACTTGATCTTCTTATTTTTCTTGCACGTTCTGAAATCTCCAAGCTTTTAAGTTCTCAATTTCTTCCTCTAAAATCATTATTATCTTGTAAGAGGAAGAGATCATCTTGTAAAGGTTTCTCCACTTTCAAGCTTGATTTGAAAAGGAGAAGAGCATAGTAGAGATTGATTGTGTGGGTGTGGATCCTTGGATTAGTCATCTCAAGGAGGTGGAGACCAAGTAAATCAAGGGAGTTAGCATTGTTTTAGTTGTTTTTGATTTTGTCTATGTATTTCATGTGCTTCTGCTGACAATTTGTAGACAAAATCGAAGAGAAGCTATTCCCCCCCCCTCTCTAGCTAGACGCAAAGGTCCTAACAAGTGGTTTCAGAGCTTGGATCGCCTCAGTAGAACTCACCGTCAACCGAAGCATCAAGATACCATTTCAAGAGGGATATAACACCACTCGACAAACTTTTTTTTGATGGTAATGATTTTGTATATTGGAAACGTATGATGGAGTATTGTTTGATGAATGATATTAAAAATTGATTTAGTGTTGTAGATGGTTTTGAGAAACCAGAGGATGAGTTTGGAATGCCACTTCCAACCAAGGAGTGGACAAAAGAGATGTCCAAGAAAGCTCAAGCAAATGCAAAAGTATAACTACCCTACAATGTAGACTTTTCAAGGAGCAATTGAACAAGGTTGTGTTGGTGCAGACAGCACCCAAGTCGAACCTGTGTTTTGATAAATGGCAAAGGGTTCAAAAGTTAAGTCTTATTTGTTATCTAACATGCTGCTTGAGTGTGCAGGTTGAAGTCCTAGCAAAGGAATGCTAGGCACCTAGCGAAGGAATGCTAGACACTGAAACCCTAAGTCCTGGCGAAGGAATGCTAGGCACCTAGCGAAGGAATGCTAGGCACTGAAACCCTAAGTCCTGGCGAAGGACAGCTGGGCACCTAGCGAAGGGCTGCTAGGATACGAAGACCTAGCAAAGGACTGCTAGGCACTGGGCGAAGGACAGCCTGGGATCCAAGACCTAGCGAAGGACTGCTAGGCACCTAGCGAAGGACTGCCAAGTTCCAAAGACCTAGCGAAGGACTGCTAGGCACCGGGCGAAGGACAGTCTGGTATCCAAGACCTGGCAAAGGACCGCTAGGCAAAAGTCCAACCGGAGGAGTCGGTTGGCAACAGGTAAATTCTCCTGAGAGGAGTAGGTGAGGACGCGTTCCCCGTCGAGGGAACAGTAGGCGTCGGTTCGACCTAGGGCTCCATTTTGGAGACCCAAAGTCAGAACCAAGACAGCTAAGGTTGTATAAAACTAATACATTATTGCTCTGTGTTGTTTTGGACTAACCCTGGATGCAGGACCGAAGGAATGAGTGTCTGCAGCTCTGAAAGCCTCAAAGGAGTGAGGAAGAAGCTGAGTAGGGCGCCCCTAGTGTCCCAGGCGCCCTCAAGGTGAATACAAAACAAGAAGAGCAAAAGTACACTTTGAAAGCTAAATGGGTGGGGCGCCCCGCACTCAAGCCACTGAAGTGGATAACTCTTATCCAGTCGAGAAGCTCGCTGAATAGGTCAACCAGGGCACCCCAGCATCCCGGGCGCCTCCAGAGTCAATCCTCAGCCCTATTCAAGTGGGATAAGGGCTGACCGAGGTAATTCCGGATCGGATGACACCTGGGGGGGGGTTGGGGGGCGCCCCCAACGTTCAGGGTGCCCCGAAGTGCTATAAATAGCACCCAACACCAAGGCTTCGGGGAATTAAGTCTTCCAACGCATTCTCGCTCTTCTACTCCCGCGCTCTGCTCCGAAAACCTCCCGACTCGAGATACAAGCGCCGACGACGTCCCTCTGCTCCGAAAATACAATCTACACCGGACGTCAGTAACGAAGAGCTGCTTTTAAGTTTACTGTACTATTCTTGTAATACATTTTGTAAACTGTTTTTGCGCACATATAGAATTGCCCGCAGTAAACGGTCAACGACCGTGGGCCTTGGAGTAGGAGCCGACCGCGACTCTGAACCAAGTAAAATCTTGGTGTTTGCGTGCTGTTTACTTTTAACTTTCGCTGTGCATTCTCTATCTTACGAATCCGAACGTTTTACGATATTCACCCCCCCTCTATCGTTTTCTCTCGATCCAACTAGTGATATCAGAGCGGGGAAGCTCAAATTTGGTGCAACCACCAATTTGAGAATTTTTCGGATTTTTTCAAAATCTTTTTATTTTTTTTTCTTTCGTTCGAAATTTTTCTCGTTAATCGAGGTTAGTGCAACACCCCTCGACAAATATTTTTCTTTTAATTCCCGCACTACTAATCCAAGACCAAGTCTTGGGATACCTCTTTCCTTTTCCTTTCGTTTCAGTTAAATGGCCATGCAAGAAGGATTCAGCACAGCCAGACCTCCACTTTTCAGTGGAGAAGACTTTTCCTACTAGAAAAGTCGAATGGAGGTCCACCTGAAAACTCAGGTGGACATGTGGATAATCATCCAGTCTGGGCTGGAGATTCCAAAGAATGCTGAAGGAGTACCACAGCCGTACACTAAGTGGGATACCGCTCTGAAGAAAAGAATTGAAACTAATGCGAAAGCAACCCAGACCCTTCAATGCGGCCTGACCAAGGAAGAGTTGAATCGGGTAGGACCATTCAACAGTGCCAAGGAGCTGTGGGGCAAACTGATTGAGCCGCACGAAGAAACTTCAGACACTAGAATCAATAAGAGAGATCTCCTCCTGAACAAGCTGTACACGATCAAGATGAATGACAATGAAACAGCAGCCCAGCTCCATGCGAGAATTCAGGAATTAATGAACGGACTACACACAATCGGTCACAAGGTAGAAAACCATGACCTAATAAGGTACGCTCTTAACGCTTTCTCAAGAAACACCTTGTGGGCATCTATGGTAGATGCTTACAAAGTTTCTAGGGATCTTTCCAAAATTAAGTTAGATGAACTCTTTTCTGAACTTGAATTACATGAACAGACTAACTACAATTTGGCTGAGAAAGGTATCGCTTTTCTTGCAGGTAAAACTGGAAAGACAACCAAGAAAAAGCCTCAACCTGCACCTGAGTCTGATTCAGACTCAGACTCAGAAGACACCGAGGGAAATCGACCGAAGCTGGTTCGGCTAGCACGAGACTACTACAAAGAACTGAAGAACCAGACCAACAGAAGAAAAGCCAGCCAAAGAAAGGAAGAACCAGCTGAACCCTCAAATGACAAGAACAAACCAAACGTGACCTGCTACGAGTGCAAGAAGAAGGGTCACTACAAGACGGAGTGTCCGAACCTAAAGGAGACCAAGAAGACTAGAAGAAAGAAGGCACTTCAGGCAACGTGGGACGAGTCCTCCTCCTCCGAAGAAGAAGAGGTCCCACAGTCGAACCTGCTCGCGCTAACCGCCTCAGAAGAAATCGAGACTGAGTCAGAATCAGAATAGGACGACGGTAGACTAACATTTTCAGACGACGGCGAAATCAAGGTAAGTGGTTTTTCTAGAAGTCAGTTAAATGAGTTAATTTCTTATCTTTCTCGAGATTTGGCGAAAGCTAAACTCCGAGTCGAATCCCTTCGACAGGAAGTAAAATTTCTGAAAGAGGAAGCTAACTCTAGACCTTTAACTGAGAAGGTTCAAGAAGGAACCTCTATTCAAGTCGAAAAACTTGAAAAAGAGAACTCCTCCTTGAAAACTCAAGTTAAGGATCTTAGATCAGCTTTAGAACGATTCACTTCTGGTTCCAAGGGTCTTGATATGATTCTTGGAAAACAGAAGTCAGTTCTAAATCGATCCGGACTAGGCTATAGAACCAAATCTAGACAAAGATCCTACTATGCTGTACTGAACCAGTCCAGACCTAAAGTTCAGGCATGGGTACCTAAACTGTACCTGAATAAACAAACTGGATCAAATCAGTATTGGATCCCCAAGGACAAGATTCACATCTTGCCAAACCATTATCGTGGCTTTAGTCTAGGGGGAGCCAAAGTAAAAACAATATTTATTGTTAGATAAAATTCAATCTTTGTTTGCAAATTGCATGATTGCTTGTTTATTTAATTTCTGCAATTTACCATGTTTAGATTAAGGAATGGTTAGTTTAAGGACTGAACCAACTTAACTGAAATTTGAACAACATAGTATTGGGTGGAGGTGAGATGATAGTACGTTAGGGAAGCCAATTCTAATAAAGTCAAGTATACTCTACTTGGTCTCTTTAGACTGGTGAAACTAGCCGAAGCTACCGATCCAAGACCCAAGCTAGTTAGACCAGAATTTTTCAAAAAATAATTTTGAAAATGAAATTTCATTAAAAGGCTTTGTCAAGGAAAGGGTTGATGATCCAATAAGGCTACGGCCAAAGAAGGCCTAGTGCCTCGCCAAGACCTGGAAGCCAATTTTTGAAATTCAAATTCAAATTATTCTTTGTCAAATTCGAATCTAACACAAATTTTCAGTTAATTATATATTCAAACATTATTTTTAAAATAAAATCAAATCAATTACTTTCAAAAATTAATTAGACTTTTTAAAAATAAATCATAATTTTTCAAATTAATTCTAACTACCAAAACCTGTCTCACAAAACCGATAAGGCTAACGTGATTGATAACCCTAGACTGGGTGAGACAGACTAGGCTGTGAAAATCAATTTAGGCTATTCCTAATTCTCATTGGATCCAAATCAACAAAACTCTTTATGTGTAGGAACATAAAGATTTGGACCAATGGATGTTGGATAGCGGTTGCTCCAGACACATGACTGGAGATAAATTGAAATTCACCAAACTCAAGTTCAAAAATCTAGGCTCAGTGGCATTTGGTAACAATGCTACACTCAAGGTAATTGGGTCAGGTAATATTGAACATAAATCTGACTTTATTATTAAGAAAGTACTTTTGGTTGAAAATTTTAATTTTAACTTGCTTAGCATAAGTCAGTTGTGTGATTCTGGTTATGTAGTTACCTTCAACAATTCTAACTGCTTGATTAGAAACCTACAAGACTCAGGAACCATGCTTAAGGGCACTAGGAAAAATAATATTTACACTATAAACCTACCCCTAGTACCTAAATGTATGTTAACTCAGTTAGAACAATCAAACCTCTGGCATAGGAGATTAGGTCACACTAATCTAAGGATTATTTCAAAAGTAACCCAACTCGGCCTAATTAAAGGTATCCCTAAAATTAAAAATCATGAAAACTTAATATGTGAATCATGTAATCAAAGTAAACAAACCAGGTCTAGTCACAAACTAATCCAATCTGATCAAACTCAAACCACACTTGAGCTCCTGCACCTTGACCTATTTGATTCACATGGAGCCAGGTCACTAAGCGGAAACCGGTACTGCTTAGTAATAGTTGATGATTACTCCAGGTTTACCTGGGTTAGGTTTCTAAAGACCAAAGATGAACCCTAAACCTATTCAATGAATTTGTAAGTTAATTGAAAATCAAAACGATACTAAAAATTAAAAAGACTTAGGAGTGACCATGGGGGAGAGTTTGAAAATCNATGACTTGGTTCGAGGGACTAAGCAACTTAGCTGAGCGATGACTAAGGACAGGAGTAGAGACGGGTCAAGGTTTGGGCATCTCGAGGTCCGGAGGTATCGGAAGCTAAGCAAAAGTCCACCTGAAGGACTGGGTGGCAACCGTCTCCTGAAAGGAGTAGGTGAAGGGCGAGTTCTCGGGGATAGGAACTCGTGCCAGTTCGACCTAGGGTTTCGTACAAATCCAAAGTCAGAACCAAGTCCTTAAGACCACTATTATATGTATCTATGCTTTGTGGTGGTATATCTTGCAGGTAGCAAGATTTGAAAATATAGTAGCTTGCTGGAAGCCCTAACCAGGGCGCCCCCAGTGTTGGGGGCGCCCCCATGCAACCAGGGCACCCCCAACAGTGGGGGCACCCCCAGGTAAAGGTTAAATATGCAGTCGTGGTGGCTAAGCAGAAAAGGTGTCAATCAGGGTGCCCGGAGCGTCCGGGGCGCCCGGATTAGTAGCTGTTTTGCTGTCTCGAACCAGAACATAGGATAAGCCCTCACGGGGGCGCCCGGATCATCCGGGGCGCCCTGGTCAATGAACTTATCACCTGCGGTGAGGTAGGTGCAAGGATAAGGTTTGACCGAGTCTTCCGGGGCGCCCCCAGCGTCCAGGGCGCCCCTAGGAGGCCTATATAAGGGGCTTCGACCCCTCTGCTTGAAACACGACTTCTAAGTACTGTTCTGATCATTCTAACCGTCGACAAAGCTCTAAAGACGAGGCTCTATGACCGGGAGGCTCCAGGAGGAAGTGCGCGGCACTTCGGAGGTCCAGATCGGCCGAGTTTCATATTCGTGTTCGGTTTGCTTTTACTTGTTCCGTACTTTAACTTTCAATATCTTTTTGATTGTAATTGTAAACTGTAAGACAGGTTTTCTCCGCCTCCATAAATTTCGGAAAGGAGACCAATAGTGTACTCACGCCGAGTACATAGGCCTTGGACGTACTGACCCAGGGGGGTCGGGAACCAAGTAAATAAATCCCGCGTGTCATTGTCCTTTGCTTTGTCTTTCGTTCCATTTATTCTCCGCTGCGCTACTAATATTCTAAGTCCAGAACGAAAGTTTTACGAAGAATTCTGAAAGAGTTTTCACGATCGATATTGACCCCCCCTCTATCAACGGCACCGGTCCTACAAAATTGACTCAACCTTATTTATTAAAACCGTAGGAAAAGAAATCTTTATTGCCCAAATCTATGTCGATGACATAATCATTCGGTCCACCAACTCTAATTTTTTAAATGAATTTGTGAAAATAATGGAAAACGAATTTGAAATGAGCCTAGTTGGTGAGCTCAACTTTTTCCTAGCTTTACAAATTAAACAAACTAGAGAGGGAAACTATGTCCATCAATCCAAATATGCTAAAGAGCTAATAAAAAATTTAAAATGGACAACTCTAAAAGCATAAGTACCCCCATGGCCACCAATATAAAAATAGATAGTGACCCTGATGGCAAAATAGTATACCTTAAACTCTATAGAAGTATGATTGGAAGTCTACTGTACCTTACAGCAAGCAGACCTGATATCCTTTTTGCTGTAGGAATGTGTGCTAGATACCAAACCTGTGCCAAGGAAACACACTTAGCAGCCCTAAAATAAATACTGAGATATGTCAAGGGCACCCTAAATGTAGGGATTTGGTATCCTAGGACCTCAACCTTCAAATTATCGGGATACTCGGACTCTGACTACGCGGGTTGTAAAATAGATAGAAAGAGCACAAGTGGAAGCTACCAACTGTTAGGAAATAGTCTAGTAAGTTGGTGCAGCAGAAAACAACACTGTGTAGCTCTATCCACAACTGAAGCTGAGTATGTAGCTTTAGGAGAGTGTGTAGCACAACTCTTATGGATGATGCACACTCTCAACGACTTCCACCTTAACTACACTCAAACTCAGGTCTACATTGACAATATTAGCTCAATCAACCTAACTAAAAACCCAATCCAACATTCCAGAACTAAACACATAGAAGTTAAACACCACTTTGTAAGAGATCATGTAGCCAGGGGTGAAATAGTCCTTAAGCATATAGACTCTAAATCTAACTTAGCTGACATATTCACAAAACCCCTACCTTAGTCTGAGTTCAGCTCACTAAGAAGGCAGTTAGGACTATGCTTGGTAGAATTGGTTTACTCTATTGGTTTCTTTTGATTTGAAAAATCAACTTTTAAAAATAGTTTTAAAATTGCTTTACTGAATTTTAAAATCAGTTTTTTTATTATTCTTTTTCTTTCTTAGTTTTTCTTGAAAAAGTACCCCTTTCAAAACTAGGGTTTTTTTTGCAAAAGGACTTAGCCTATGCCCTAACCCTAGAAATACATGCACCTATAGATTTAGAAGTCAGCATCTCACAAGCACCTTAGGATAATGTTGATTGATAACCTAGAATGGGTTGAGATGCTTAGGTCTTTCCCTTAAGTCAAGATGCTTTAAGTCAGTGCATCTGCAGCAATTGGGGCACTCAATACAACTAGATACAGTAATCCAATTAAGTGTCAAGCTTAGACAATCTAACTTGAACAGAACACTTAACTCGACTAACCCTAGCGAAAACTACTGTTTATAACAGTTAGTAAGTAGCTAATTGGGTTAGACAGGTCCCTACAGAGAAAATTCAAATTGGGTTGATTCAGTCTATCTTGCATTGGTTCAGTACAACACATTATTCTGTTATATTATTATGCAAGTTATATGTTATTTTGCTATATTGGTTGTTTTTTTTTGAGATATGGCAAAGGGGGAGAGATAGGAAAGGAGAGAATTTTTAATTTTTTTAGCTTTAAATTTCCTTTTATTTATCCTTTCTTCAAAAAAAAAAATACTTACTCTATTTTACTCTTTCAAAAAAGTAGTTACTCTATTTTACTCTTTCAAAAGTACTTAGTCTAAATTGCTTTCAAAAGTACTTAGTCTAAATTGTTTTCAAAATAAAGCATTTTCTAAGTACTTAATCTTAAGCTTGTTTTCAAAAGTACTTAGTCTAAATTGTTTTCAAAATAAAGCATTTTCTAAGTACTTAAACTTAAGCTATCACTAAGTACTTATTTCTATACTTCCCTAGAAAAGTTTCGAAATACTAAAGAGATTGAATACTTTTAAAGTACTTTCAAAAACTCAAAAGAGATGTCTTAGAAACTTTTTTCACTAAGTTGTCCTTCTAAAATTTCTAAGTATAATTTTTTTTTGAAAAATCTATTTATGAAAAATCTTCTAAGTTTTGAAAAATTAATTCCATCATGTTGACTTAGAAATTTTTCAAACCCCACGAAACTTTGAAAAACCTAGGGGGAGATTCATTCCAGGGGGAGGGAAATAAACTAGTTTATCATCTACTCTGATTAACTTAACTCTTTGAATCGGGTTGCCATAAATCAAAAAGGGGGAAATTATTTGTGCAGATAGCACCCAAGTCGAACCTGTGTTTTGATAAATGGCAAAGGGTTCAAAAGTTAAGTCTTATTTGTTATCTAACATGCTGCTTGTGTGTGCAGATTGAAGTCCTAGCAGTGGAATGCTAGGCACCTAGCGAAGCAATGCTAGGCACTGAAACCCTATGTCCTGGCGAAGGACAGCTGGGCACACAGCAAAGGGCTGCTACGATACGAAGACCTAGAGAAGGATTGCTAGGCACCGGGCGAAGGACAGCCTGGGATCCAAGACCTAGCGAAGGACTGCTAGGCACCTGGCGAAGGACTGCCAGGATCTGAAGACCTGGCGAAGGACAGCTAGGCACCGGGCGAAGGATAACCTGGTATCTAAGACCTGGCAAAGGACTGCTAGGCAAAAGTCCAACCGGAGGAGCCGGTTGGCAACATGTAAATTCTCCTGAGAGGAGTAGGTGAGGATGCGTTCCCCGTTGAGGGAACAGTAGGCGTCGGTGTAACACCCAATAATTTCCTGGTATTATTAGGGATTTTTAGGAATTTTTCTAGCATTTTTTGGAATATTATAGCATTTTTTCGGAATGAAATTAGAAAAAGAAAAAGAAAAACTTTAAAGGGCAGCAGGGGGGTTCGAACTCGCGACCACAGGAGGAGCAAACCCCTAAGGGCGCGCAGCTGACCAGACGGGCTAGTGTATCAAGCACAGAAAAAGGTGGAGAGAAATAATGTTATAGTGTAGTTAGGCCTTTTCATTAAGAGGTATATTAACCCCGCTTAAGTCGCGTGAAACCCTGGGAGGAGAATTTGCAGCCGCGCATGAGAAAGGAGGAAAGGCGAGGAAGGGCTGCAAATTCAAGGAGTTTTCTTCTTCTCCTTCTTCTTTTGCTCGAGTAGAAGATCTAGGGTTTTCCCTAGAGTCAAGGGGGGGGGGGAGGTTTTACGTGAAGGAAAAGGGAAAGGAGGTCTACGATTGGAGTTATTTCTCTGTTTTTGTGAGTTTTCTCCAAGACCGATGTAAGTAAATCACTCACCTGCAATAGGAGTAGTTTTCGCCATGAGATTATCGTTGTGAAGCTATGTTTTGAAAGTTAAGACCATGTTTCTTAAGTAAGTTAATTTATAAGCTTAAATTCTTATTGATGCATGTATTGTAAGGTAGAATTCGAATTTGAATTGTTGTTGAGATATGTGATTTGAGCATGTTAGGAATTAGTGGTTGAAAAGTCCCAAGGATAAGCCTTGGACTTAGGGCACGCAAGGTGCTCGACGAAAGTCCCGAATGGGAATGTAAAAGTGTAAGTGCAACATTGTTTGCAAAAGATAGTTAGATACTAAGTATGAATAATGTATAGTAAGAAAAGTATTTTACTTTTAGAAAGAGACATGTACCGGGCAAATGTGAGGCCCACTGAAAGTTAGTAGAAAGTTCTAATAGGGTGCGGTGGCTAGCTACCTCGCAACTTATTAGAAAAAAAGTGCGCATTGGTACACCGATACCATGGTACAATGTCAAGGCCTAAAGAGAAAGTTGATTATTATTTTCAAGTATACCAGTATATGTGTGAGTGTTTCTTTTATTAGTAAGTGTTTTTAGTTCATGTGTACTTTGATACATTGCAAGCATGATAAAGTATTTCAAGTTGTAAGCATGTTTAGTTGTAAGTATTCTGAGCAAGTAATGTTTTTAAAGCATTCCTTGAAATGAGCATGTTTAGTATCGATATGTGATTTTTGTGAGTAGGGATTTACTTACTAAGCATTGTGCTTACTAGTTGCATTTTCCTTCTATTGCAGATAAAGGTAAAGAAAAAGCGTAAGTTAAGGAGGCGAAGGGACTTGCATTGATGTTCAGTGGCGGCGGAACCGTGGAAGAGATCATTGGGCTAAGTCTTGTAGAACATGTGTTTTGGTGTTTCGAAGTGGTAGAATGAATGACTTTGTCTCAGTCTTGGAATAAGTATTTTTGTTGTTTTATTTTTCGATAAATTCTAATGGACATGCAAGAGGGATACAACACTGCCAGACCTCCTCTTTTCAGTGGAGAAGACTTCTCCTACTAGAAAAATAAGATGGAAGTCCACCTGAAAACTCAGGTGGACATGTGGATAATCATCTAGTCTAGGCTGGAAATTCCCAAGATCACACAAGGTGTGGTGGAACATTACACCGAATGGGATGCGTCGCTAAAGAAGAAAATCGAGGCCGACGCAAAGGCAACCCAAACTTTGCAATGCAGCTTAACCAAGGAGGAACTGAACTGTGTGGGACTCTTCAGCAGCGCGAAGGAGCTTTGGAACAAGCTGATCGAGCTGCATGAAGGCACTTCCGACACAAGGATCTGTAAAAGTGATTTGTTGCTGAACAGACTCTATACAATCAAGATGCACGACGGTGATACTGCGGCCCAACTCCACTCCAGAATTCAAGAACTGATTAACGGGCTGCACATGATAGGTCACAAGGTTGAAAACCATGACTTGATAAGGTATACGCTTAATTTTTTTCCGAGAAACTCACTGTGGGCATCTATGGTAGATGCCTACAAAGTTTCAAGGAACCTATCTGAAATCCAATTAGACAAACTTTTTTCTAAATTAGAACTGCATGAATAGAGTAACACTACCTTGATCGAGAAAGGTATAGCTTTTGTTGCAGGCAAATCTCAAGGCAAAGCTCCCAAGAAGAAGACTCTGTTGGTGCAGAAGGTACCAAAGTCAAACCTGTGTTTTGATAATGGCAACAGGGTTCAAAAGTTAAGTTTTAGTTGTGATCTAACAAGTTACTCCAGTGTGCAGGAAAAGCCCTAGTGAAGGACTGCTAGGCAACTGGCGAAGGACTGCCAGTATTCAAGCCCTAGCGAAGGAATGCTAGGCACCGGGCGAAGGACGGCTCGACATCCAAGACCTGGCAAAGGACCGTCAGGCAAAAGTCCAACTAGAGGAATGGTTGGCATCAAGTAAACTCTCCCGAGAGGAGTAGGTGAGGACGCATTCCTCGTCGAGGGAACAGTAGGCGTCGGTTCGACCTAGGGCTCCATTTTGGAGACCAAAGTCAGAACCAAGACAGCTAAGGCTGTATAAACTAACAGATTAATGCATTATATTGTTTTCGGACTAACCCTGGATGCAGGACCAAAGGAACGTGTGTCTGCAGCTCAGAGAGCCCCAAAGGAGTGAGGCAGCAGCTGAGTAGGGCGCCCTGAGTGTCCAGGGTGCCCCCAAGGTGAACAAGAAACAAGAGAAGCAAGAAGGAGCTTCGGCTGACTACTGGTCGGGGCGCCCTCAGCAGCCAGGGCGCCCTCAGCAGCCAGGGCGCCCTCAGCACCCAGGGCGCCCTCAGCAGCAAAGCGCCCCGCACCTATGCCAGCGAAGCCGATCAACTCTATCCAGCAGAGAAGACCGCGCGAAAAAAGTCAAGCAAGGCGCCCTCAGCGACCAGGGCACCCCCAGGGTCAAACCTCATCCCTATTCGGGTGGGATAAAGCTTGACCGAGCAAAGTGCAGATCGCTTGACACGTGGCAGGGCGCCCCCGACGTCCAGGGTGCCCCTAGGTGCTATAAATAGCCCCCAACGCCCAAGCTTCGGAACAGAACTTCTGAATCAACTCTTCTACACACTTCTGCACTCGCGCCTCGCCTCTGAGTCATTCCAACTCGTGCCGACGACGTCCCGCTGCTCAGAAAAAGTCGATTCACCCCGGACGTCGGTAAAAGAGTTATTTTAAGGTTTACTGTACTTAATTCTAATTCTGTAATCTTTTGTAAACGACTTTGCGCCTGATATAGAATTGCCCAAAGTAAACTGTCAACGACCGTGGGCCTTGGAGTAGGAGTCGACTCAGGCTCCGAACCAAGTAAAAATGACTGCGTCTCTGTGTTATTATTGTTTCTTATTTTCCGCTGTGCACCTGCTCTTAATTTTTCGAAAAACGAATACCGATATTCACCCCCCCTCTATCGGTTCTATCGATCCAGCAAGTGGTATCAGAGCGGGGAAGTTCAAACCTGGTGCAACCACCAGTTTGAAAGCTTTTTTCGGATCTTTATTTTTTATTTTTTTTAATTTTCACTAAATATTTTCGTTCGATTTTCTTTATTAAAAGCGAGGTTGGTGCAACACCCCTCGTTATCTTATTCATCCAGCACTACTAATCCAAGACCTAGTCTTGGAAGATTTGTTTTTCTGGTAGTTTTCTGTTTCAGATTAAAATGTCCATGCAAGAAGGTTTTAGCACCGCCAAACCTCCACTGTTCAGTGGAGAAGACATTTCTTATTGGAAAAGTCGGATGGAGGTCCACCTGAAAACTCAGGTGGACATGTGGATCATTATCCAGTCCCGTCTGGAGATCCCCAGAAACGCCGAAGGACTTCCTCAAAGCTATTCAGAATGGGACAATACCCTCAAGTGCAAAATAGAAGCCGATGCAAAAGCAACACAAACCCTACAATGCGGCCTGACAAAAGAGGAGCTGATCCGCGTGGGCCCCTTCAACAGTGCCAAGGAGCTTTGGGCAAAACTGATCAAGCTGCACGAAGGGACATCTGATACTCGGATCAGTAAGAGGGATCTACTTCTGAACAAACTCTACACCATCAAGATGGCCGATAACGAAACAGCAGCCCAACTCCATGCACGAATCCAAGAGTTGATGAACGGTCTTCACACAATAGGTCACAAGGTCGAAAACCGTGACCTGATAAGGTATGCTCTAAACGCCTTCCCTAGAAACACCTTGTGGGCATCTATGGTAGATGCATACAAGGTCTCAAGGGATCTTTCTAAATTAAAGTTAGACGAATTATTTTCCGAATAAGAACTGCACGAACAAACTAACTCCAATATGGTCGAGAAAGGGATTGCTTTCTTTGCAGGAAAATTTGGAAAATCAACAAAGAAGAAACCGCAAACTGAACCTGAGTCTAACTCAGACTCAGATACAGAAGATGAAGGAGAACAAACTAAGCTGGTCCGACTAGCCCGAAGCTATTACAAAGAGCTTAAGAACCAAACCAACCGACGGAAAGCCGGGCGAAGAAAGGACGAACCAACTGAACCCGCAAACAAGCCCAACGTGACCTGCTATGAGTGCAAGAAAAAGGGCCACTACAAGTCAGAGTGTCCTAGTCTAATGGAAACTAAAAAGACGAGAAGAAAGAAGGCACTGCAAGCAACCTGGGACGAATCTTCCTCCGAAGAAGAAGAAGAGGCACCCCAGTCCAACCTTCTAGCCCTAACCGCCTCAGAAGAAGTCGAAATCGAGTCAGAGTCAGAACAAGATGACGGCAAGCTGACCTTCTCAGAAGATGGCGAAATCAAGGTGAGTGGTTTCAATAGAAGTCATTTAAATTGTTTAATTTCATACCTGTCTCGAGATTTGGCGAAAGCCAAACTCCGAATCGAGTCCCTCCGACAGGAAGTAAAACTCCTAAAAGAGGGAGCTGACTCTTAACCCTCAACCGAGAAAGTTCAAGAAGGAACTTCTACTCAAGTTGAAAAACATGAGAAGGAGAACTTCTCCCTGAAAACTCAGGTTAAGGATCTAAGAGCGGCTTTATAGCGATTCACTTCTGGGTCCAAGGGTCTTGACATGATCCTTGGAAAGCAGAAGTCCGTTCTAAATCGATCCGGACTTGGTTATAGAACCAAATCCCGACAAAGATCTTACCTTGCAGTACTGAATCAGTCTAGAGGTAAAATTCAGGCATGGGTACCCAAACTGTGCCTGAACAAACCGACTGGATCAAATCAGTATTGGATTCCCAAGGACAAGATTCACATCTTGCCTAACCATCACCGCGGCTTTAGTCCAGGGGGAGCCAAACTGAAAACTATATTTATTGTTAGATGAGAATTAATATTTGCCTGAAATATGATTGTTTGTTTGTTTATTTAATTTCTGCAATTAACCATGCTTAGACTAAGGTTAGCTTAAGGACTAAACAAACTTAACTGAATTTTGAAAACATAGTATTGGGTGGAGGTGAGATGATAGTACGTTAGGGAAGCCAATTTGGCGAAACTAGCCGAAGCTACCGATCCAAGACCCAAACTAGTTAGACCAGAAATTTTTCAAAGAATAATTTTGAAAATGAAATTTCATTAAAAGACTTTGTCAAGGAAAGGGTGGATGATCCCATAAGGCTACGGCCAAAGAAGGCCTAGTGTCTCGCCAAGACCTGGAAGCCAATTTCTGAAATTCAAATTCAAATTATTTTTTGTCAAATTCGAATCTAACACAAAATTTCAGTTATTTATAGATTTAAACATCTTTTCAATTTCAAAATCAATTAAGTTTTCAAAATTAATCAAAATTTTCAAAATAATCTTAACTATTAAAACTGTCTCACGAAACCTATAAGGTTAACGTGATTGAAAACCCTAGATTTGGGTGAGATAGTAAAATTAAAACTCAATTATGATTCCCTTAATAACTGTATTGTAGTTAAATCCTATATCTTAAACCATGGTCAACATAGTCAAACTATGGTCAAAGAAGTCAAACTACAGTCAAAGCAGTCAAACCTCGGACAATGTAGACAAACCTTGGTCAAAACACTTAAATTAGGTCAAATCCGGTCAAAGACACTCTTCTAGGGTCAAAAGTAGCCCTTAGGGTGCCCAATCTGTTGAGGGAGCCCCAAGGTTGGTCAAAAGCTGCCAAAAGGCAGCTGCAACCATGGTTAGGGCGCCCTCCAACAGTCCTTCAATGGCAGAAAGCTACCAAACGGCAGCTGCAGTCCCGATGAAGGCGCCTTCGTCAGGAAGGGCGCCCTCCCATAGTCCTTTAACCACAAAAAGCTGCCAAAAGGTAGCTGCAGGCCTGGGCAGGGCGCCCTCCCCATGAAGGGCGCCCTCGCTAGGCAGGGCGCCCTCCCGATAAAGGGCGCCCGAAGCTGCCTATAAAAAGGGATCCCATTCCCCTTCTTCTCTTCACACTCAAACCATTTCTTCTCCTCAACTCTCTACTCTCCAAGAGATCTTGCTACCCTCTCAAGCTCTCATCTTCAACAATGCCTCCCCGAGCTGCCCGGTACAATTTTTAATTAAGTTAATTTCTTTTCAAGTTTTTTCATTAAATGCATACTTCCTCTAAGTGTACATTCTTTCTCTTAGAAGATGCCGACCAAACCAGGCAGAACCCGGTACCCAACCTAGTCCTGATCCTAGGTTTCCAAATTTAGACTTGTGTAACAAGTTTGCTCGTACCACCTATAAACTAAACAAGACGAGCTACTTGAATAGACAATTTTTCACCCAATCCTGTCCCTTAGCAATGAACATTATAAACTTTTACCAACTTGACAATCTCCACCCACCCAATTAATACTTCCTTAGGTGCAGAATTTTATAATAATATAATTAGACAGGATAATCTCATGTTCTCTACCACTGTTCAAGGAATCCCCTTGACTATCACACCAACTTTACTCAACCGCTTCTTGGGACTACGACTCTCACAGTCTACCTTCTGTTGTTACCCTCCTAGGGAGCCTCCCTTTGATGCTCCCTACTCTCACATTACCTTAGATACATTGCACTCATATTTCTTTAGGCAACCCTAGGTCCGACGCTTTCAGTCTGTCGAATTAGAGGTCCAGGACTACGCTCTATACAGGGCCGTAGTCCGATGTATTCTGCCATTATCCACCAGGGACGTCACCACTATGCGACCATTCCACGCCTTTCTACTGTACGCCTTGATTCACCAGCTAGACATCAATATAGGACTTCATATGTTTCATGCTATCCTACACGCATCCAGTGTTACCACGCAAGGGCGGGTACGCACACCCTATTGCCACATCATCACAACCATATTACATCACCACGGTAGAAATATTACCGAGGGAGAGATGGCTGCCTTGACTGATTACGATGAAATAGGCTATAGAAACTTTGCCCTAGCTGGTATAGAGGTGTCCGGTACCGGGGTCTTGTCCTGGAGACGTCAGAGAGCAGCTCCTCCAGACGAGGAGGTTGAGGTCGACATCGGAGATCTAGCAGCAGCAGCCCGAGCACACATCGATGAGCCCGCTCCACCGACACTCCACGTTCGAGTGGCTCAGCTAGAGACACATGTTCAGAGCCTCCGAGAGGAAGTGGAGGCCAATCACGCCGAAAACATGGAGACAAATTTGGGCTACTACAACAGTTACATGAGCGCCCTTCGAGCCGAGAGGGAGGCCAAAGAGGCAGAGTATCACGAGATGATGACCCTATTTCGATCCTGGCAGCCAGGCTCCTCTGATCATCCCGGTCCCTCATCTTAGATCTACTTAGTATTGTACCAGCATTTGACTGCCACTACTCAGTAGGGTTGACTGTGTTTTGACTTATGACTATATTGACTACTCTCAGTTGACCAATTTATGAATATCTTTAATTCAGCAGTTAGGATTGTGCTCTGTAGAATAGATTAATTTTTTTTCCCTACTCGATTTAAATTCAGTTTTCTAAAAATAGAACTTTTGAAAAACTGTTCTACTTAATTTCAAAATCAATCTGTTTTAAATCTTTTTCGACCTAATTTTTCTTTCAAAACTACCCCCTTCAAAACTAGGGCTTTTTCGAAAATGGACTTAGCCTAGGCCCTAACCCTAGAACTGCATGCACCTATAGACTTAGAAGCCAGCATCTCACAAGCACCTTAGGGTACTTTTGGTTGATAACCTAGAAAGGGTTGAGATGCTTAGGTCTTTGCCTTAATTCAAGATGCTTTAAGTCAGTGCATCTGCAGTAATTGGGGCACTAAATACAACTCTTTATAGTAATTAAGTTAAGTGTCAAGCTTAGAAAATCTAACTTGAACAGAAACACTTAACTTGACTAACCCTAGCAAAAACTACTGCTTATAACAGTTAGTAAGTAGCTAAATGGGTTAGACAGGTCCCTACAAGGAAAAATTAACTGATTTGGTCTAAGTCTTGGTTCAGTACAGCAAAATCATGTTTTTCTGTCATTTTTATGCTATTTAATGTCTATCTGTTTTTTGATATATGGCAAAGGGGGAGAGATAGGAAAGGAGAGAAGTCAAATTTTTTTTCAAAATAGAGAAGTCAAATTTTTTTTTCAAAATATTTTTCAAAAAGTTAGCTACTGTTCAAAGCCTTTCGAGAAATACTTAAGTTTTTTGAGCTTAAATTTTTCAAAATCTTATAAGTACTTTAAGCTTAAAATTTTTCAAAAATATCTTATAAGTACTTTAAGCTTAAAATTTTTCAAAAATCTTATAAGAACTTTAAGCTTAAAATTTTTCAAAAATCTTATAAGTACTTCAAGCTTAAACCTTTCAAAACTTTTTATAAGCTCAAGTTTTTCAAAACTTCCTAAGTAACTTAAACCCTAAAATCATTGAGTACTTTAAACTTAAAGCTTCAAAATTTCTTAAGTACTCAAGACTCATGTTTTCAGAAATTTCCTCTATGTTCTTTTAACTTAAGTTATCAAAAGATTCTCAAAATACAAAATCATACTAAGTAAAGTTTTTATAACCCCACGAATTTTTGAAAAATCAAGGGGGAGATTCCTTCCAGGGGGAGGGAACGAGAGTTAATGCTTTACTTAAACTTAACTTTTTGAACTAGGGTTGCCATAAATCAAAAAGGGGGAGATTGTTGGTGCAGAAGGCACCAAAGTCAAACTTGTGTTTTGATAATGGCAAGAGGGTTCAAAAGTTAAGTTTTAGTTATGATCTAACAAGTTACTCCTGTGTGCAGGAAAAGCCCTAGCGAAGGACTGCTAGGCAACTGGCGGAGGACTGCCAGTATCCAAGCCCTACTGAAGGACTGCTAGGCAACTGGCGAAGGACTGCCACTATTCAAGCCCTAGCGAAGGAATGCTAGGCACCGGGCGAAGGACGGCTCGGCATCCAAGACCTGGCAAAGGACCATCAGGCAAAAGTCCAACCAGAGGAACGGTTGGCATCAGGTAAACTCTCCCGAGAGGAGTAGGTGAGGACGCGTTCCTCGTCGAGGGAACAGTAGGCGTCGGTTCGACCTAGGGCTCCATTTTGGAGACCAAAGTCAGAACCAAGATAGCTAAGGCTGTATAAACTAACAGATTAATGCTTTATATTGTTTTCGGACTAACCCTGGATGCAGGACCAAAGGAACGTGTGTCTGTAGCTCAGAGAGCCTCAAAGAAGTGAGGCAGCAGCTGAGTAGGGCGCCCTGAGTGTCCAGGGCGCCCCCAAGGTGAACAAGAAACAAGAGAAGCAAGAAGGAGCTTCGGCTGACTACTGGTCGGGGCACCCTCAGCAGCCAGGGCACCCTCAGCAGCCAGGGCGCCCTCAGCAGCAAAGCGCCCCGCACCTATGCCAGCGAAGCCGATCAACTCTATCCAGCCGAGAAGACCGCGCAGAAAAAGTCAAGCAAGGCGCCCTCAGCGACCAGGGCGCCCCCAGGGTCAAACCTCATCCCTATTCGGGTGGGATATGTTAGTGATATGAGAGAAGTGTCCTAAGGCAATCGCCTTATGATTGTAAAATATTTATTTTAATAAATGATAATTCACTATTTGAGTATACATGCTTGTGTATTTGATTGGGATCTTAAACTCATCTACTGAATGTCCGCAATACAACTCACAGCATAAGAGAATTTGTGATGGGATCACAACTAGTGATTATCTCTAAATGTGCAAATGTGAAGTATTGAAAATATCCCTAGTCGATGAATTGATAAAAACGGACACTATCAATTCTGTTGAGACTAGCATGAGTTATTCTCTAATCAGCTGATTCTCACTGGTTGGTGACATTGGGATGTCCGGAGATAAACATGGATGCTAGTTAAGGGAATTAGTTCATTGGAGTGACTAGCTGTAAGACTTCATATGGAATCTATCTATAGAAATGTCAATGAAGTTCTTACTGCAGCTTAAGTGCGATGTTCCTTTGACTTACGGTGTTTAAGTCATCTTGGTCATGGAGACTTATACTTTAACATCTTAAGCAAGCATCTCCAAGGAGGTGTGGACCCAGGATGATTGGGTATAAGCCGAAGTGCCCGAAGATGTTTGAACAGCCTACAAAGGATTCACCACTCCTTGCGAGGAGATGTATACCCAGGCCCATCGTCGGATTGTTACTCAAAACCTCTGGCCAGAGTATATCATGTTAAGAGTGCAAGTCTCTTAAATACATGAGAGTAATTAGAAATCCAAAGGACGAGAAAGACATTACTTGGGCTAGGTGTGACGTAGTCAGACTAGTGGAGACTAACACAAATAGACCGTGTCCTGAACCAAGTGGGTATAAGATGGTGAAGGGAATGAGGCACGATTCACTAGAGCTGCTGAAGAGTTTCGGAATTACTTCTGAGGTCAAACCGTTGATCTTTCGATTAATTGGGGGTCATGATGTACTACTAGGTGCCACTCATGATCGTTCTATAATTAGTTGATTATAGACGGCCAACATAAATCGAAAGCCTATTTAGTCACACGCACTACGAGTAATCCGAGGGATTTAAAACGAGTTGAAAATTAGATTTTCCGATCAAGAGAAATAAGTCGAATCTGAATTTATTAGAGGCGCAATGGAAGCTAAAATGGCTAAGTCTTTTGAAGGCTTATTGGGCGAATTAAATGAGTTTAATTCGCGATCGGTTCGGGTTGGTTTGGCCGGCCAAAGAGGGTGCCAAACCTCTTTGTTGTGGCCGGCCACATTAAAGGGAAGAAACCAATTTAATTGGTTTAATTAATAAAATAAATCTAGTGCGATTTGTTTTATAAATTATGGATAAATAAATTTGTGTAAAGAAATTTATATAAATAAATTTATAGAAATTTATTCTTTTTATGGAAATTAAAATGATCCATGGAATGGTTTATTTTAATTTTATAAAATCAATTATGAATTGATTTATCCATAATAAGAAAGTTTAAAAATTTCTTATAAAATTTATTCCATAATAAAAGGAGAGATTAATTAGTTTTATTATAAGGTTAGTTATAATAAAATTCATAAGAGAATTTATAGGATAAATTTCTTATGATAACTAATTAGTTTTATTATAAAATTGGTTATAATAAAACTTGGTTTAAACGGAATAATTCATAAAAGAATTTATAGGATAAATTTCTTATGATAACTAATTAGTTTTATTATAAAGTTGGTTATAATAAAACTAGGCATAACGGAATAAGTCATAAGAAATTTTATAAGATAAAATTCTTATAACTAATTCCGTTAAGAGGAGACTTGGCAAGGGAGAAGCAACTATATAAGGAACCAAAGGGAAGCCTTTATTCCTAATCAATAATCGAGTATTGATATAGAGCTCCCTCTCTCTCTCTCTTTATTCTCTTCTCCTTCCCTTCTCCCCACCTAGGGCCGGCGCCCACCTTGAGTCATCTAGGGCCGGTGGCCCCTCTTGAGTGCTAGGGCCGGCGCACCTCCTCCCAACCTTGGTTGCCGTGAGCTATCAAGAAGAAGGAGAAGCCAACCAAGAAGAAGAAGAAGCGGATCACATCTTCTTCCCTCTCGGAATTCGATTCCGTTTCTTTGGTGGTTAGTTTCCTATTTATTCTCTTGTTCTTCTTTGTTGTGCCTATAGAGAATCTAGTAGTTCTCGTCGGCACAAAACTCGTGGCTTTGCGAAGTCATCCCGAAGAGAACTCGGCGTGGACGCGAATAGAGGCGGAGCTTCCAAGGGACGCTACGGTTGGATCTCGTCCATTTCTTCGAGTTACGAAAGGTATAAAGTAAATTAGTTTACTTTTCCGCAAAGTTTTATTTTATGATTATGTCAACACACCATAAGGTAGCATGCTAGATACGAAGTTAAAATAATTTAGGAAATTATTTTATGCAAATTCTTCCGATGCACGTAAAAATTTAAAATTTTACGAACTCGTATCCTTGTCGACATGCACCCGGTCCCAACAGGATAAAGCTTGACCGAGCAAAGTGCGGATCGCTTGACACGTGGCAGGGCGCCCCCGACGTCCAGGGCGCCCCTAGGTGCTATAAATAGCCCCCAATGCCCAAGCTTCGGAACAGAACTTCTGAATCAACTCTTCTACATGCTTCTGCACTCGCGCCTCGCCTCGGAGTCATTCCATCTCGTGCCGACGACGTCCCGCTACTCAGAAAAAGTCGATTCACCCCGGACGTCGATAAAAGAGCTATTTTAATGTTTACTGTACTTAATTCTAATTCTGTAATCTTTTGTAAACGACCTTGCGCCTAATATAGAATTGCCCAAAGTAAACGGTCAACGACCGTGGGCCTTGGAGTAGGAGTCGACCCAGGCTCCGAACCAAGTAAAAACAACTGCGTCTCTGTGTTATTATTGTTTCTTATTTTCCGCTGTGCACCTGCTCTTAATTTTCCGAAAAACGAATACCGATATTCACCCCCCTCTATCGGTTCTATCGATCCAACATTATAGCTCAGCATCAATCGGGCTCAACCATCTATATCCTCAACTTGAAATAGATGAGAAGGCCCTCCTTAAGCAAGTTTGTCATTGAACTGAAGACCAAACAAAACATCCATTGCTATAAGATAAGTGGATTCCAATTTGAATTAACTTAGAATTAGTGGTTTAGGCAACTCCATTTGTCAATCAGTTGGCTACAAGAATAGAGTGGGAGGCTAGACGAATATGTTGGATCGAGAAAATATGATAGAGGGGATGAATATCGTGAAAACTTTTTCGGATAAGATTGAGAGAAATTACGCAGCGGAAATAAAAACAAACACAGTAGAAGAACACAAGCACTTTTACTTGGTTCGGAGTCGCGGTTGGCTCCTACTCCAAGGCCCACGGCCCTTGACCGTTTACTGCGTGCAATTCTATATGTGCGCAAAGGTTTATAGGAATCGTTACAATAGTAGTGCAGTAAATAAACAATTATACTCTTCGTTATCGACGCTCGATGTGGATTATAGTTCGGAGCAGAGGGTCGTCGTTGGCACTAGAATGTAGAGCATGGAGTTTGCCAGAGCAGAGCGCTTGAACGAAGTGAGTAGAGGTGTTGGAAAAAGTGATGTCGAAGACTTAGGGGTCGAGCCCCTTTTATACTGCTCCTGGGGGCGCCTGACACGTGCCTTCGGATCCAAGAACCCTCATCCGAAGCTCGGTCAGTGCTTATCCCTCTAGAATCAGCCTCGGAGCTGACGGGGGCGCCCTGGTTGACTTGGTCTGCTGGCCTCGTGGTTGAGTTTGCTTCGATCACAATCTGGCTTGGACCCAGGGTGCCCGGGACATGCAGGGCACCCGGGACCATCAGGGCGCCTGACCCAGTAAGCTTTCGAAGCGATTCTTACTTAACTGCTCATTTGGCTTTGACCTTGGGCGCCCGGGTCCTTCCGGGCACCTAGCCTAGCTGCTGTCCCTCTCCTTTGAGGCATTTTGAGCTGCAGAAACACATTCCTTTGGTCCCTGCATCCAAGGTTAGTTCCACAAAAAACATGGCAAGAATGTTAGTTTGTTTTTACAGCCGTAGCTATCTTGGATCTGACTTCAGGTCTCCCAAATGGAACCCTAGGTCAAACCAACGCCTACTGTTCCCACGAAGGGGAACGTGTCCTCACCTACTCCTCTCAGGAGAGTTTACCTTTTGCCAACCAGCTCCTCCGGTTGGACTTTTGCCCAGCATCCCTTCGCTAGGTCTTCAATGCCTAGTAGCCCTTCGCTAGGTGCCTAGCAGTCCTTCGCCAGGTCATCAACTCCTAGCAGCCCTTCGCTAGGTGCCTAGCAGTCCTTCGCCAAGTCTTCAACTCCTAGCAGCCCTTCGCTAGGTGCCTAGCAGTCCTTCGCCAAGTCTTAGGATTTCGATGCCTAGCAACCCTTCGCTAGGACTTCTTTCTGCACACTTAAGTAACATCGTTAGATCACAAATGATACTTAACTTTGAATCCTTTGCCTATATCAAAATAAGGTTCGATATAGTGCTTCCTGCACCAACAGAATATGTAATGGACTTTCATCCTTTATGTGAAGTCAAGAGCATTCCCAAGAAGCTACAAGAGGGTCTCACCATGAAGTAAAAGACCACGACTTCAATTTTCTTTGGGTAAAGAAATAATGGAGGAATTAAGGAGTAAGAGAATTCGGTACAAGTGAAATATAATGACTATCTCGTAAAGGAGTCAAAGGGAGTTAGGCACTAGTTGTTGAAGAGGGATATGGAAATACTAGGAGACCTTGGTAAAGAAATTCAAGATGGAAAATTGAAGTCTGCCTAACAATTGACCCTGAAAGAATATTACAAAATCGACGATCGGATGAGCAAGTCGATCGAGAGAGTTCAGGATTACAAGACGATGGTTGACCGGTATCTCAAACTGCAATCGCAATTGGTCTATGTCATCTTCCTTAAAATCTGATATCATTGACTCATACTAGAAGGAGGAAGGGCCTTTAGATGCCATGAATAGATGCAAAACTAGGGAGAAAGGAATGAAAAAGAACGCTGAAGGAAGAAATCATGAAAAGATTACTTACATGGGGAACTACGGGCAAAAATGGGAAGTTGTCGAAGAATGAAGGTGAATAGAATGATGAATGCAGCGACATTCCTCTGTTGCCAACCTTAATATGGTCAGCACTTGAAATTTTAGCAGTCAGATCTAGGATACAAAAAGGTGGGCTACTGCATTGGCTATTGGATCACATGCTCGAATTTATGAGATCGTAGAGAGCGATAGAGGGGGGGGGGTGTGAACATCGCGTTCGAAAATTTCGGATTTAAATAAGAGTTTATGCAGCGGAAAGAATGAACATAAGCAAAACAATCGCTAACATGTTTGTTTTAACTCGGTTCGGAGTCTATGACGGCTCCTACTCCAAGGCCCACAGTCCTTGACCGTTTACTTTGTGCAATTCTGTAATTCTCAAATGATGTTACAAAGATACAATGTTAAGTATAAAAAGAAATAACAAAATATACCAACAACTTTAAGTAAGAAGAAGAATTTGTGTGTCGTTGTCGGAGTAGCATTTCGGTGTTTCTTGATCGCTTCATAGCAGCACACTTGAGCACAAGAGTTGTAGAAAATTTGATTTTTGGAAGTGTGTGGTTGAAACCCATTAAAAAGGGGTATACGAGTGCCCGAGTGCCTATAAGGGTGCCCCCAATGCTGCAATCCAACCGCATCCCAATCTGCTCCTTGGTCACACCTTATCCTTCTCGAGCGCATGAGAGTCTCTAGGTGCTTGTATTGCTGACGTGGTGACTCCAACCAGCGTGCACCAACTCAGCCTTCGCACAGGCTGAGTCACTTGCATTGGGGCGCTCGAGACCTCTTAGGCGCATGTGCTCTCAGGCGCCTGTGTTCTCGAGCGCCCGAGTCCTCTCGGGCACCCCAAATGCGGTCAATCTCTATCTTCTTTAGCTACAACATAGGTCTTCAGTGCCCAACCCTCGGTCACATCTTCGTGCTCGATCCTCAACCAGAACTTTGTGTTCAACCCTACAGGCCAAGACTTCGTGCTTAGGTAAACTAGGGTTTTCCTGCATACTTAGTAAAACACATTAGATCCAAAGCATACTTAACATTGATCCCTTTGCCATTATCAAAATCTGATTCGATCTAGTGCTTCTGACACCAACAATCTCTTCATTTTTTGCTTTTATGGGAACTCAATTCAAAAGTTAAGCTAAAACAAATATCTATGCAAGTAGCAAAAGCACTAAAGGAATACATTACAACTTTTTTTAAGGCAAGAAAATTTTTTCAAAGTATCATTTCAAAGTTAGAATGACTTGCAATTGAGTTAAAAATTCAATTTCAAGGTATTTTAAGAAAACTTGCAAAGCTACCCCTTGATAAGTTAAGTTTTGAAATATTTGCAATTTGAGTTAAAGTTCAATTACAAAGTATTTTAAGAAAGCATGCAAAACTCCCCCTTGATAAGTTCATTTTGAAAATTCATAATGCTCTCCCTTGATATGTAACTCTCCCCCTGAAGCTTTTAAAAAATATACATTTTCAACTGAAAGGTTTTTTGAAAAGGTTTTTAAAAACAAGTAAACTTTGAACAAACTCTAAGTTCAAGTTAAAAAATTTGAACTTTTCCTTTCTCTCCCCCTTTGAAAATAGAATTTTGAAAAGCAAAGTACTTTGAAAAACACTTTTGCTTCTTACAAAAAAAAATTCCTTTTAACTTTTCCTTTTTCTCCCCCTTTGACATATATCAAAAAATATATTTTGGTTAAGGGAAAATATTTTAGAAAATAAATTCAGGTATCAGAGCCTGTAATAATTTTTGAAATGCAAGTAAATCATATTAAGTAAATTATTGAGAAAATAATGTTAAGTAAAAGTTTGAAAATAATTTTAAGTGAGACAAGTCAATAACGGTAACTAAATTTTAAAAAAAATGATGCTTACTAAAAATTTTAAGAGAGGCAAGTAAATAATGCTATGTAAATTTTGAAGAAGAATATTTTAAGTTAAGCAACTAAATAATGCTAAGTAAAAAAATTGAACAACTATTTAAGTGAAGCAGATAATTAATGCTAAGTAAAACAGGAATAACTAAGCAAGAATTTCAGAACCAATTTGATTCACCCATTTAAGTCCAAGCATAATTTGAGTCCAAGTAAAAGTAAACAAGCAACAATTTTGAAAAAAATAATTTGAATAACAAGACAAAGAAAATAAATCCTCGGGCCTCAGTCTAACGCAACTTGTTACTTACTGACTATTATAAAATAGTAGCTTTCACTTGGGTTAGACAAATTAAGTAGTTCGATCAAGTTAGATTTGCTAAACTTGATTACTTAACTTGATTGATGATCAACTGTATTTATTGCCCCAACTACTATTGATACACTGACATAAAGTATCTTTGAGTCAATGCATAGGCCTAAGCATCTCAACCCAGTCTAAGTTATCAAGCAAGGTATCCCTAATGTGCTTGTGAAATGGTAGCTTCTAAATCTATAGAAGCATACAAACTAGGAGTTAAGCCTAAGTTAAGTCCATAACAAAAAATGTGTAGTTTTGAGGGGGTAAGTTTTTGAAAACTATGTCGAGAAAATAGATTTAAACATTTTTAGAACTTAAAAAAAATTAAGCTAGTTAAAAAAATATGATTTTGAAAAGCAATAAAAGAAAATGATTTTTGAAAAATAGTTAAGGAATATAATGATATTAACGAAGAATAATTAAGCAAAAAATCAAATAAAAAATATTCTACTGAGCACATTTCTAGCTACCTTCTTAGTGAACTAAACTCAGAATGAGGTAGTGGTTTAGTAAAAATGTCAGCTATATTAGATTTGGACTCTATGTGTGTAAGTACAATTTCTGTCACGCCCCGAGACTAATGGAGTCGCTAATCCAATATAAAATCGGACAACATCTCCCCTGTCCGGTGGACAATTTACACATACATACTAACACACGCAGTTAAATATTGATCTTAGGCCACAAAATAGACATATATAGCATAATGAAAAAAGAAACATCATAATACTGGAAGTATAAAACTCACCTGAGCTACCCTCAGGGCAGGCACGCAGCAAAATCACATCACAAAGTCCAACAAAGGACTCAAAAATACAATACCATATGAATGGATCATAAATATATGTCCACAATATATAAAAATGAATACAGCGCAATAAAGAATGCTATAAAACGAAAACAAACGTGGAAGCACCCATCAACAGAGTCATAGGGACCCGAGACTGGCAACTGGGCTCCTCCGGTGAGCTATGAACCTGAAAACAAGAACATTGTGATGGGTGGTGAGTCCAAGTGGACTCCGCGGGTATATAGAAAGATATATATGACAGAAAAGTAGCTAAATCAGCTATACAGAAACAACATAATACAGTCTCAACAATAGTATCAGAAATATATATAACTGAAGTAACAAAGAACTGTACATACCAGAAATCAGTCTATCATGATCATAATAGGACTTGTACCGTACGAGCAAGTACAGGGTCATTAAACCACATAAAAAGTATATCCTATATGTGCATATTAAATAAGTGCAGCAAATAAATGCAGCAAACACAATCAAATACACAAATGCATCATATGCACATGATGCAATGTCATGGTCACCCCCTAACACCAGTCAAGCCACCAAGATATGCGATAATGTGTCGGCCGAGTGGGTAGAGCTGTGACACTGTCCGCACTCTACCATCATTGCTCCTGAGTGACCGAGTGGATAGGATGCTGGTAGAGTAAACACTTCGCCCCATGTACATATTGTTGAGCCAATCTGTGGTCCAGAGTGACCAAGTGTTTTGATGTTTGGGCAAAAGGTTTAAGTTAGGTTTCCCTTGTGTTCTAATATGTGTATGTTGAGTGTGCAGGTTGTGCAGGTTTACACATATTGACTTGGCTGGACGGGCTCGGTACAATGAAGGGTGGCATGGAGACAAGCTGGAGGCTTGTGTGCACCCGAGGGACCTTGGAGAGCAGGGACGATGAGCTGAGGGGTGCGGACTTCGAAGCATGCATGAAGGATGGCATGAAGGCAAGCTGGAGGCTTGCATGCATCTGAGAGACAGGAGCCGAAGATGAAGAGGGAGCGAAGGCAATAGCCAAGGCTGCTGATGAGGAGTCAGTTGAGTCATGAGGGTATGAGTGTTGTGTGAATGTACTCGGGAAATCCTAGGGTTTGAGTGCTGAGTGGAATGTACTCGGGGAGGGTAACCTTAGGTGTGTGAGTAGACCAGTCGACTGGCCTGGGGGCAGTCGACTAATGAAACTCACAGAAGGGTTTAGACTGGGGACCAGTCGACTGCCCTGAGAGCAGTCGACTGGTAGCGGCTGGTGAGTTGGCTGAAAATTCGAACATTGGGGTTGCAATGGTCGATTTTCAATGGGACCAGTCGACTGCCCTGGGAGTAGTCGACTGGTGGCGAGGGTTTTAGCTTTGAGTCTATTTAAAGAGGCTCAGGTTTGGCTGAAGACTCTTGACGAATTTTGTCTTGGTTAAATGCAAATTAGTAGTCTTGGTGCTCAGGTCGTGTCAAGGTGCTGTGGTGAGGTTTCTCCACCCACAAGGAGCAACGAGGGCTAGCCGGAGGTTATCCGGGGAATGATCCACCGACGGATTCTTGGATTAGTCACCCTTAGGGGTGGATACCAAGTAAAATCGGTTTGTTAGCATTGTTCTTATTTGTTAGTTTCTTTTTTATTGTATATTTCGCTTGCGCAACTAACCGTGTAGGAAGAACAAGTTCGATGATTTGATATTCACCCCCCCCTCTAACAACCGTACAAGATCCAACACATATGGGGGAGATATCACTCTCATCTTCTCTGGTTTATGGGAAGAGAAGGGATCCCTGCTTGCTACCACACTCCGAAACCACTACCCATGAGTAGTCAAGCGGAGCAATACAAAGCTAATGCACACATCTAATGGTATCCACTAACCCATGAGTAGTCATGTGCACATATCATATGCCGGAAGACAATAGGCTCAACCAAAAGGGAGTCGCTGATCACCGGCATGCAACAGTGCAGATATGGTGCATGACTCTAACACATGCAACCCCTACCAGGTCATCGACACATAACTCAACCTATCCTCCACGGCTGTCTGTAAGGTGGACGATCCCGATCCATCAGTGGATGAGTCCCCGGAAGACCTCTGACTAGCTCTTGTCGCTCCTTGTGGGTGGAGAAACCTCGCCACAAAACCACAACAACACCTGAGCACTATGAGACTACTAATAAGCTCTAACCAAGATTATTTCCTCAAGAACTCTCATCCAAAACCGAGTTCTCTTAAATAGAGCTCTTAGTTGAAATGACCGTTACCAGTCGACTGGTCCAAGCACCAGTCGACTGGTCCAAGCACCAGTCGACTGGTCCAACTTGGATTCGAACGTTACAACCTAACATTTGAATTTCTGCCGCCATCAGTCGACTGATCTTTCTGTGCATTTCATCAGTCGACTGATCCAAGCATCAGTCCACTAGTCCACCCTTAAACTTAGGGTTTTCCTTCCCGAGTACAATTCTCTCAGCACTCGGACCCTCACGACTCAGCTGACCCTTCATCCAACAGCCTCGACCTATTACCTTCAAGCCTTTTTCAACTTTGGCTCTCGTCCCTCGAATACATGCAAGCATATGGCTCGTCTCTCATGCCATCCTTCACGTACGCCTCGAAGTGTGCTTCCCTCGGCTAATCGTTTCTGCTTTGTCCACGCCCCACGGATGTATACAAGCCCACGACTTATCTC
Source organism: Boesenbergia rotunda (assembly GCA_024364735.1). NCBI lineage: Eukaryota > Viridiplantae > Streptophyta > Magnoliopsida > Zingiberales > Zingiberaceae > Boesenbergia > Boesenbergia rotunda. Next base: position 281,429 of record JAGFNQ010008796.1, on the reverse strand, counting down.
CTCACACCATCCTTCACCGGACCTGAAGCCATCCAGCTAAGTCCATGTGTATCCTGCAAACTTGCACACTCAAATACACACATCAATCACAAGGGTGAACCAAACTTAAACCCTTTGCCCAAATATCAAAACACATGGCCACTCCGGATCTTAGATTGCCCCAACAATCTCCCCCTTTTTGATGTTTGGCAATACGTTTAAGTTAGGAAAAATAAATAGCACATACAATGCTAATAACCATTTGGACTTAAGTTGCCAAGGCTTCACCTTGGACTTACACCGCCAATGCGTATGCAATGCAAACATGCATGGATCCTATCACAAGACATCTCCACACCTAAACCTCCCCAATGAGTTTAGGACTTCTACCAAACCGGGCTTTTTAAAACCTCTCTAAGGCTCCCCCTACATTGGTCTTACAAAAGCTTTTCAAGAACCTCTCCAAGGTTCCCCTTTTGCTAACAAATGAGCAACAATGCTCCCCCTTTACCTAAGCTCCCCCTTGACCTAGGATTTCTTACAAAGGCGTGTTTGGTTTCCCACTTAAACCCAACACTTCTCCCACTTTTCCACACATCAAAAGGATTCCAACAATTTCTCTCTTATTAGATCCTTCAACATCTAATGATCATAAACAATGTGTATTAACCCCCCATAAGATTATACACTTATTTTACATCATTTCGACACTTTTCGATTGCTGAAAAATAATTTCAGCCTATATCAGTCGACTGCCCTCTAAACCAGTCGACTGGTACCCTGAAAATCCCATTTTTAGCATTTCTGACCCAATTTCAGAAATGCACCAGAAATTTCACAAATCTCTAAAAATTTCTAAATTTTGTGGAGAGGTTCATGGTACCCATATCTATTTGGGAAAAAATACATTTAAAAATGTATCTATCACCAATCTCAAGATTGACACAAAACCCAAAACTATCTAAATGATTCAATTTAACCTTGACCTAAAGTCCTAGTTTTGACCCCCTCTTGATGTCTCTACCCATACCAAACCACAATGTATTCCTAATATTGGTTTATATGACATCTACACATCAAAAACCAACTTCCATGCTATATGACCCCCAATGTCATATTTTATGCATGATACTCAAATCTAATGTGGCAATCCCCTAGGATTGAGACTTCAAATCTGTCTCTAATTCCTTTGGCACACTTTATGACCCATCTAGACTTCTGAGAGAAATTCTCTCAGGATCCATAGACCATGGGTCCCAACTTAGCTCCTAGAGCTCCCCTTGAGCTCTTAGTCTTAGCCACCTCCCTAGGTGACTCAACAAACACTAGGTCACACCGGTGTACCTTCGGTGACTCTTAGCCTACAACCTTAACTTCCTTAACTTTGAACCCCTTGTCCTTGGTTAAGGTCTTTTTACCCTTAAATGACACTCCCTTGTCATTCTTAGACTTCTCCTCCTTGCCATAGTTATATGCTACCCTAGTATATTTCTTTTCATTAGCATCGGAGAACTTAGATCGGTATCCTAAACCCGATATATCATTGTTGGGTTTTTGACTTTCCAACACCATACCCAAACCCCTAGATCCAATAGTGAATCTATCTAGGGTTTTCTCTAATTTATCAAGCTTTGCCGTTAAAGCTTGATTTTCCCTCTCTAGGTTTTCAAACCTAGAATCAATATGTCCACCTTGGACATTCCTAGACCTACCCACCTTCCTAGGCATATATGTCTCCCCTTCTTGGGATTAATGCCTTGGTCCTTAGGTCTAAAGGTTCTTGTTTTATCATGATGTATGAACTCCCTAGGGTTTTGATATGCAACATTAACTCTATTTTTATCATGATATCTAAATTCATGATTATTCTTAATGAGCATATAAGAATTTGAAATTGGATTTAATTTTAAATAAGGGTTTACCTTCCCTTTTACCTTTAAAGCTCCCCCTTGACTTGAGCTCCTCTTCTTTTTCAATTTCTTCAAGTGCGTCAATTTCTTGATTTCTCCTTTCTTTGGGCACTTGATGTGGTAGTGTCCACGCTCACTACATGTGAAGCAAATTGTATGCTTCTTCTCCTTCTTTTCCCTATAACCCATGTTAGTTTTTGAAGAAATTGACTTGAGTTTAGGGTTTACCTCCTTTTTCTTACCCAATGGACACTTGTCCTTATAGTGTCCCTTTTGATTTCACCCAAAGCAAATTATGTGTTCCTTTGCCTTTGCTTTGGTGGAGGTGGAACTTCTTCTTGCTCCAGTCTTGAGGGTGGTCTTTCCTCCCCCTCAATCCTTGAGATGGAGACTTCTCCTATTTCTTCCTCACTTGAGGATGTGAACGATTCCACTTTCTCCTCCTCTTCGAATGTTGAACTTGATTCAACCTCTGATTGGTCATTCTCCTTTTCTTGAACCAATGATACCTTTTCCTTGGGCTCCTCTTCTCCTTATCTTTGTGTTATATTTTCATGTAAAGCTATCACCTTTCTCCATAGCTCATACGCATTCTTTTATTCCCCTACATTTGACACAATATATAGAGGTAATAAATTTAATACAATTCTAGTTACCTCCTTATCCACCTCCGCTTCCTCCATTTGATCCTTGGTCCAATACCGATATCGAAGGCATTTTCCCTTCTTGTCCGTTGGAGCTTCAAATGGAACCTCCAATGCGGTTCAATGGTTCCAATACAATTAGAACCACGTCTCCAAGCGCTTCCTCAAATAATCGAAGTCATCTAGGTCATATGGAGGTGGAATCCGAATATCCCATCCTAGCTGACCTTCAGAGTCCATCTTCCTCTAGCTTTTTGCTCTCTCGGCGGTTAGTCCATAGATGAGCGAACCTCGCTCTGATACCACTTGTTGGGACCTTGACGTATGACCAGAGGGGGGTGAATAGCCAATCACCCACTTCGCGGTTCTCTTCCTACAATGTTAGCGTGCGGAAGCGAAAATACTAATAACACAAATAAACAAACGCTAACACAAACTGTTTACGTGGTTCGGAGATAAGGCTCCTAATCCACAGCTGTTAGTAAGGTGGACGATCCCGATCCGTCGGTGGATGAGTCCCCGGAAGACCTCCGGCTAGCTCTTGTTGCTCCTTGTGGGTGGAGAAACCTCGCCACAAAACCACAACAACACCTGAGCACTAGGAGACTACTAATAAGCTCTAACCAAGCTTATTTCGTCAAAAACGCTCAGCTAAAACCGTGCTCTCATAAATAGAGCTCTTGGGTGAAATGACCGTTACGAGTCGGCTGGTCCAAGAACCAGTCGACTGGTCTAACTTAGATTCGAACGTTACAGCCTAACGTTTGAATTTTTGCTGCCATCAGTCGACTGATCCAAGGATCAGTCGACTGATCTTTCTGTCTATTTCATCAGTCGACTGATCCAAGCATCAGTCGACTGGTCCACCCTTAAACCTAGGGTTTCCCTTCCCGAGTACAATTCTCTCAGCACTCGGACCCTCACGACTCAGCTGACCCTTCATCCAACAACCTCGACCTGTCGCCTTCAAGCCTTTTTCGACTTTGGCTCTCGTCCCTCGGATGCATGCAAGCCCACGGCTCGTCTCTCATGTCATCCTTCACGTATGCCTCGAAGTCTGCTTCCCTCGGCTCATGGTTCCTGCTTTGTCCATGGTCCCTCAAATGCATACAAGCCCTCGGCTTATCTCCACACACCATCCTTCACCGGACCCGAAGCCATTTAGCTAAGTCCATGTGTATCCTGTAAACCTGCACACTCAAATACACACATCAAACACAAGGGTGAACGTAACTTAAACCCTTTGCCCAATCATCAAAACACATGGTCACTCCGGACCATAGATTGCCCCAACACAGTCAATGACCATAGTATCAGATAGACATCGTGGCATTATATCAGCAGTTAGAAAAGTATAAACAAACGCGTGTCATGCTTTTTGTTGCCACCACATATCTTGTAATATGGTAACCGATACTGGAAGTAGAGCAGCTTTAGGTTTGTTTTGGGCAGCAGCACGAGCAAACACAACACTCCAATATAATCTCATAATGTAGTCAATGCTTGAAAAACATCCAGATGCCCATAAGTGGCTTCAGAACATTGACCCTAAAAGGTGGGCTAATGCACACTTTACTAAAAGAAGGTACAGAATGCTAACCACTAATTGTGTGGAGAGTTTATGCTTTATTCAAGACTACACGTGAACTTCCCATAAACAGGTTAATTAATAATACAAGAAGAAAGGTAGCTCAATGGTTCTTTAATCGTAGAGAGGAAGTCTCAAAACGGTTTGTCGCTTTGACACCTCATGCTACAAAAGAAATGAATTCAAGGAGAGAGAAAGCCAGAGCATATAAGGTTCACCCGTACTCTCAATCAGAAATGGAAGTAGAGACATGGGGCACTTCATACATTGTTTATTTGGAAAAAAAAATATTTGTCAATGTGGGGAATTTCAAAATTCAGGACTCCCTTGCTCACATGTTATTGTCATCATCATTGACCAGAACATGGATACACTTCCATATTGTGAGCATTATTTTTATTCACAAAATTGGAATGCCATTTACATGGATCATATTTACCCTTGTCGAAGCAAGGAGTTTTGGCCTAGGGGCGTAAACAACATTATAGTTCTATGTCCCCGTAGCCTTGTGCAACCCGGTAGAAGAAAGAAGGCACAGATTGAGTTGAGACACAATGGCAAGGTAAAACTCAAATGCAGTCGCTGCAAACAACTTGGCCATATAGAAGGATTTGTAGAATGCCGCCAGCCCCAGGGTCTTGAGTTACTGTATATGTATTGCAGGAATATTCTAATTGAAGTATATATTTTGTAAGCAGGAGAAATGAATGATTATATTTTGTATATTGTACAACGATAGTATTGTAAAAAAAATAGTTGTTGTTAATGTTATCACTTGAAGAGGTATTCCAATACTATGATACTTTTCACCTTATCTAATTCAATGTAAGAAGAATAGATCAGTCCTGAAGTCCTCTGATTTCAGGCCCACATTACGCCTGAAATAATTATATTTCAGGTCCTGAAGTCATCTGATTTCTGAATATCTCTAATTTCAGACCCTCTGATTTCTGCATTGTTGCTGCATTATTCTGTGCCAAGTGATACTGTATGAGAACATAATTGATATTCATTAGGACTAAGTTTGGACACCAAAATACTATCTCTTAGCTCTACTCTAACTAGTGATATCGAATTTTGAGAAATTCAAATATCCTAGGTCCATCAATGTGTTTCCACCAAACCCCACTGATGGACCTACAAAACTCCTATTGTAACAAATTCTGAAAATATGAGTTCATGGTCTGCAAGAAATCCAATTTTGCTATGCATTATGTATTTAGGTACTCGTCAGATGGAAGCTTCTTGTTTCAAGTTTAAATAAGCGTAAGCCTGTTTTGATCATTCCTGAGTATTTCAATAAAATGAAAGGATTTTTGCCACAACTTATAGAATTATATAAAAGATTACCCTATAAATATTTAATTTAATAAATCATGATTAAATTTTATAAAAAAATTTTAAAATGGAAAAAATTTTGAGTCCATGTTGGTCCTGAAGTCATTTGATTTCAGACCCACATTGGGCCTGAAATAAGAGGATTTCAGGCCCAACATGGGTCTGAAATCAGATTATTTCAGGTCCAACATGGGCCTGAATAACTGTGATTTCAGACCCTCTGATAACCCACTAATCTCTGTAAACCAAAATAGAAATATTCTTTTTTAAATTATGAATAAATCTGTATAATATACACATATAGAAATAAAAATTAGTGGTTATTGATGTTATATCTAAGAAAAAAATAAAAGATATTACAATAAAATTGTTCTGTGCCAACTGATACTGTATGAGAACATAATTGAAAATCATTAGGACTAAGTTTGGACACCAAAAATATCATCTCCTAGCTCAACTCTAACTAGTGATATCAAATTTTGAGAAAACCAAATTGTTGATGTAGTCTGACCCTGATTGTTGTTTTGGTGTTGACACCGATTTATGTTTAGGTTAAAAAGATGAGTCTGGTTTAAGTCTTGGTCGGGGACTGGGCACGACTCCCGGTGAGTGAATTCGAGTCCTGGTGAGTGAAGCCAGGTGACTAAAATTCCGGTGAGTGAAGCGGGGTCCTGGTGAGTGAAGCCAGGTGATGGAAACCCAGGTGAGTGAAGCCAGGTGAACGAAACCCTGGTGAGTGAAGCCAGGTGAATGAAACCCCGGTGAGTGAAGCCGGGTCCTGCTGAGTGAAGCCAGGTGACTGAAATCCTGGTGAGTGAAGCCGGGTCCTAGCGAGTGAAGCTAGGTGACCGAAACCCTAGTGAGTGAAGCCAGGTCCTAGCGAGTGAAGCTAGGTTGAATGAAGTCCCGGTGAGTGAAGCTGGGCACGGAGTGTTGGGATGGGGTGCATGTTGACATGGATGCGGGTTCGTAATTTTAAAATTAATTACATGCAGCGGAAGGTTTAGCATAAATAATTTCTCAAATTATTTAACCACACATCTAAGCATGCAACCTTATGTTGTGTAGACATGATCATATATTTAAAATTTTGCAAAAATGTAAACTAATTTACTTGTTACCTCGCGTAACTCGAAGAAAGGGACGAGATCCAACCGTAAGCGCCCCTCGGAGGCTCCGCCTCTATTCGCGTCCACATCGAGAATCTTCGGGATGACTTCGCAAAGCCACGAGTTTCGTGTTCTCGAGAACTACTAGATTCTCCGAGAACGCGACAAGAGAACCAAGAGAGAAGTAATCATATCGGAAAAACTCACCACCAAGGTTGGCCGGAATCACAATTCCGGCGAGAAGGAGGAAGATGACTTGCGCCCAATCCTAAGGTGATGATGGCCGGAGAGGAAGATCGTCCCAACGGAAGAACTTCGTCGCCTCGGTGCTTTTCCTTGTGCTCACGGCAAGAAGAAGGGAGGAGAGGGTTGTGGTCGGCCAAGAGGAAGAAGGGAGGAGAGGGAGAGAGCTCAAGCAAGAATACTTGGATTATTTCGAATAAATTCCAAGTCTTGCCTTGGGTCCTTTATATAGTGGCCTCTCAACCGCCAAGTCTCTTTTTACTTATGGAATAAATTTTCATAAGAAATTTATCATATAAATTTTCTATGAATTATTCCATCATGCCAAGTCTTGATTTTATATCATGGTTAAATCATATTTTAATTCATGATAAAAATCAACCAAGTCTCTTTTTCTTATGGAATAAATTTTCATAAGAAATTTATCATATAAATTTCTTTATATAAATTTCTTTATATAAATTTCTTTATCATGGTAAATCAATCCATGATTGATTTTATAAAATAAAATAAAATAATCCATGGTTCATTTTAATTTCCATGAAAATTAAATTTTATATAAATTTCTTTATCATGGTAAATCAATCCATGATTGATTTTATAAAATAAAATAAACCAATCCATGGTTCATTTTAATATCCATGAAAAATAAATTTTATATAAATTTCTTTATCATGGTAAATCAATCCATGATTGATTTCATAAAATAAAATAAACTAATCCATGGTTCATTTTAATTTCCACGAAAAAATAAACCAAACCTTGGTTTATATAAAAATTTATATCATCCATAATTTTATAAAACAAACCACACTTGATTTATTTTATAAATTGAACCAAACAATTTGGTTCCCTCCCTTTGTTGTGGTCGGCCAAGCAAAGATGGTGGGGACCCTCTTTGGCCAGCCTATCCAAGCCACGCCCCAATGAATTAAACTCATTTAATTCATTTATTATGTCTTCAAAAGACTTAGTCATTTCACGCTTCCGATGCGTCTCTGAAAAATTCAGATTCGACTTATCGTTTGGCTCAACCAAAACTAATCTCTCTTGATTGGAAAATCTAATTTTCAACTCATTTTAAATCCCTCGGATTACTCGTAGTGCGTGTGACTAAATAGGCTTTCGATTTATGTTGGCCGTCTATAATTAATCAATTATAGAACGATCATGAGTGGCACCTAGTAGTACATCATGATCCCCAATTAATCGAAAGATCAACGGTTGACCTCAGAAATAATTCTGAAACCCTTCAGCAGCTATAATGAATCATGCCTCATTCCCTTCACCATCTTATACCCACTTGGTTCAGGACATGGTCTATGTGTGTCAGTCCCCACTAGGCTGACTACGTCACACCTAGCCCAAGTAACATTTTCTCATCCTACGGATTCTAATTACTCTCATGTGTCTAAGAGATTCATACTCTGAACATGTCATGCTCTGGCCAGAGGCTTCGAGCAACAATCCGACGACAGGCCTTAGGTATACATCTCCTCGCAAGGAGTGGTGAATCCTTTGTAGGTTGTTCAAACATCTTCGGGCACTTCGGCTTATACCCAATTATCCTGGGTCCACACCTCCTTGGAGATGCCTTCTTAAGATGTCAAAGTATAAGTCTCCATGACCAAGTTGACTTGAACACCGCAAGTCAAAGGAACATCGCACTTAAGCTGCAGTAAGAACTTCACTGACATGTCTGTATATGTAGACTACCATATGAAGTTTTACAGCCAGTCACTCCAATGAACTAGTTCCCTTAACTAGCATTCATGTTTATCTCCGAACATCCCAATGTCACCAGCCAGTGAGAATCAGTTGATTAGAGAATAACTCATGCTAGTCTCAACAGAATTGATAGTGTCCTTATTTATCAATTCATCGACTAGGGACAATTTCAATACTTCACAATTGCACATGTAGAGATAATCACTAGTTGTGAATTCATCACAAATTTTCTCATGCTGTGAATTATATTGCGGACATTCAGTAAATGAGTTTAAGATCTCAATCAAATACATAAACATGTATACTCAAATAGTGAATATTTATTTATTAAAATAAATGATTACAATCATAAGGCGATTGCCTTAGGACACTTCTCTCATATCACTAACACGGAGTCTTGGTCCGGGGGACCAGGATGAGTCAGAGAAGGCTAGGGAACTCGTTCTCTTGACTTAGAGTTGAATTGGGAGTCTCTGGATCGGTCTGGAGACCGATCAGGGAGTTGGCACGAACTCCTTATTTTGGATCGGTCTGGTGACCGATCCAGGGAAGTCTGATCGTTCTGGTGAACGATCAGAGAGAGAACAAATCCTACTGTTCGGCTCCTGATCGTTCTTGTGAACGATCAGGGAGAGAACAAAATGTCTCTGTTGGGTCTCTGATCGTTTTGGTGAACGATCAGAGAAGAGACAGTAGGCTTTTGTGAGAAACCTTGATCAGTCCAGCTGACCGATCAAATATCGCGAGTTCCTCATCCTGACTGATCAGGATGGATCTTGATAGGTCAGGGAGTGACCTGATCGGTCACCAGACCGATCAGGGCACAACCTGATCGGTCAGGTGACCGATCAGGAGTTTTGGCCTGCGGAAGCTGGAGAAAGCTCCAGCAAGGGTTGGATCGGTCCGGTGACCGATCCACGATCTGTGATCGATCAGTGTGACCGATCACAAGAAGTCTGTGATCCCAGTTTTCTCACTGTGGATTGATCAGGCTGGAGCCTGATCGTGCAGGACTTACCCTGATCGGTCTGGTGACCGATCAGTAGCTGTAACTTTAATTCAAATCTGCTGTCAGACTTCTGATCGCCTCTATTTTCTCTGTGTTTTCCCTGTTACCTTACTGATTCCTGTTTAATTTCATTTGCTATGTGTCTGCTAAGTGTGCAGGTGATACAGGGAGGATTCAAACAATGGAGGAGAGTCAACTGGGGACTTTCCTTTGAGCAGGTTTGGCTATTTTATCTTCTCAGGTTTCAACGGATGTCTGGCGCTACTGGCAACAGCTGGGATGCTGACTAGGACTCCGCTGAAGTGAGTTCAGGGTGTCCAGAAGAGGTCAGTGTAGCTGGGGATGTTGCAGATCAGTAGCTGGGAGCTGCAGAGGCGCGCCTGTGACCTGAGTTTTGGGTAGAGGCTTAAGAGCTGGTAGCGAAGAAGCCTCAGCGACAACTCTGATCATTCCAAAAACTTCAAGCGGTCTCTAGCAAAGAAAAAAACCTTGAGTCTGTGGAGGAAGTTGCTAGTGGATCAGCAAGCAAACGAAGAGCTGAGGGTTCTTGCGTTTGGTGGTGCTGTGCTGTGCTCAGTGAACTATTCTCCTATTTTTCTTCTACTTTGCTAGCGATCTGTAAGATTTCTTTAAGTCTCTGTACGTTTAATTCTAATCTCTTGAGACTATCTATGTGGAGAGGTTTCTCCACCGAGAAGGAGACATTTGATATCCTGATTTTTCGGTGCTTGATTTGCCGACGATTGAGGGATCGCCCACCTCACGGGCACGCCAAGGAGTAGAGGCAAGTTATCCCTGAACCTTGTAAATCCTCCTTGTTAGCGACCTTGTATTGTTATTTCTGTTTGTGGTCTTGTTTTTGTATTGTTTTCGCTGCCGCTAACTCTAAGTGCAGAAAACTTCAAGAAGAGAGTGAAATTTCTGTGTCTGGCTACATTCACCCCCCCCCCCCTCCTCTATAGACATCCAAGCACCAACAAGTGGTATCAGAGCTTAGGGCTCTGTTCAAACAGACTAACACCCGAGAGCTTACAACAACGATGGCTTTGAGAGAAGGATTTAGCACCAACCGACCTCCCTTCTTCGACGGGGTAGATTTCCAGTATTGGAGGTCTCGCATGGAGTATTATCTCAAGACCGACATAGGTATGTGGTTCTCGGTAAAGGAGGGGTTCACCCCCTTTGAAAGATTCTGAGGGAAAGGAGTTGGAATCTTCACGGTGGTCGGCTGAGCAAACTCTCAAGGGAGAAGCCGATGCGAAAGCGGTGGTCACCTTGTAATGCGGAATGACCAAGGACCAATTGATAAAAGTTGGTCCCTTCACAAGCGCCAAGGACCTTTGGAATAAGCTTATCGAACTCCATGAAGGCACCCGGGACTCAAGGATAGTCAAGAGGGACTTGTTCCTCAACCAACTACAAAATCTCACCATGAAGGAATCGGAAATGGTAAGTGAACTTCACGGTCGTTTCAAATAGATACTCAACGGTCTCCACTCCATTGATGAAAAGGTCGAGAACCGCGACCTTGTGAGGTACGTTCTAAAAGCTTTTCCGTGGAATGCCTTGTGGTCATCCATGGTGGATGCCTACAAGGTTTTCAAGGATTTGTCAACTGTTAAATTGGATGATTTGTTTTGTGAAATGGAGCTTCACGAAATTGCTTGATGATTTGCATGTAGAAGTTTTAGAAGATGAAAACAAAGACTTAAAGGGTGACGTTGAGAAACTCAAGAATCTTCTTGAGAAATTCTCAACTAGCTCTAAGACTTTGGATATGATCTTAAACGCTCAAAGAGCGGTTTACAACAAGGTCGGTATAGGTTACCGACCTAAAGAACCAACTTTTATTTCCTTGATGTCTAGGACTCATGTTAGATCACCTAAGACTTTTAGGGTTCAAAAGAAAGTGGTCAAGGCATGGGTGCCAAAGTCATGCATTGTAGATGCTTTAGGTCCCAAGATTTGGGTACCTAAATCTTCCATTTTTCGTATTGTGTAGGCTTTGATTGAGGGGGAGCATCTATCAACTTGGTTCGTTGATAGTGGGTGCTCCAAACATATGACCGATGATAAATCTTTATTCACTACCCTTCAAAGCAAAAGTAGAGGTAATATATCTTTTGGTTACAATGGTAGCCTTAAGGTTGTAGGGATAGGAGACATTCAAATATCCGAATGTCTTAGAATTAAAAATATCCTTCTAGTTAAGGGGATGACTTTTAATCTCCTAAGTGTCAGTAAATTGTGTGATGCGGGTTACACAATTGAATTTCATCCAAGTCAATATCTAGTTAGACTAAATGACACACTTAACACGGTACTAGTAGGCACAAGGATAGATAATATTTATCAAGTTTCTTTTAAAAGTGCTATTAATGCTTCTGTTAAGTGTTTCATGTCAAGAGAAGATGAGTCTACCCTTTGGCACCAGAGATTGGCACATGTGAACATGAAGAACATCCAAAAATTGGCCAACAAGGGACTAGTTCGTGGCTTACCAAGCATCAAGTACGAAAAGGACAAGCTTTGTGATGCATGTCAAATGGGTAAGCAAACGAAATCTTCACACAAAGGTAAAAGTGATGTAAGTACCTCTACTGCTGTAGATTTATTACACATGGATTTATTTGATTGTAGTACAATTATATCTTTGAATGGTAGTAGGTATTGTCTTGTAATCTTTGATGATTTTACTAGATATACTTGGACCTATTTTCTAAAATATAAGGATCAAACCCTAGATATTTTTATTTTATTTTGTAGAAGAATTGAAAATGAAAAATCTACAACAATTAAAACAATTAGGAGTGATCATGGAGGAGAATTTCAAAATCAAAGATTTTTAGAATTTTGTCAAGAGAGAGGATATAGACATGAGTTCTCCACTCCTAGAACACCGCAACAAAATGGTGTTGTAGAGAGGAAGAATCGAGTCTTACAAGAGGCTGCACGAAGCATGCTCAATGAGTACTCTTTACCGAGTTCCTTATGGGCTGAAGCTGTGAACACAGTTTGCTATGTGCAAAATTGAGTCCTCATTCATAGATTTTTAGGGAAGACTTCTCACGAACTTTGGTTTGGAAAACCACCTACAGTTAAACATCTAAGGGTGTTTGGGTGTAAGGTGTTTATTCTAAACACCAAGGACCATCTTGAAAAATTCACAGCGAAAGCTAATGAAGGGATACTGGTCGGGTACTCCCTTGTGAACAAAGCTTACCGAGTCTATAACAAGAAGTCTAGATTAGTCGAAGAATCTTCTGATGTTGTTTTTGATGAAATTCCAAAAGCAATTGATCAATCAGAAGATGTAGAAGGAGTTCAATTCGAACTTAGGAGACTAGGTTTGGATGAGAGTCCGAGTGTTGGAGATGGTGCTGATGAATCTGATGACGATGAGCCTAGACATCATGAAGCTCAGCCGGACCCTGAGGCTCAGCCTGTGTCTAGTGAAACCATCCAAGAAGCACCTCCAACACCAAGGCAAACTAGGTTAGCCTCTAGTCATCCCCAAAACCAAATTGTTGGAGACATCCATCAAGGGGTTAAAACTAGATCATTCATTAGGAATGAGGCTAATGAAGTTGCCGTAATTTTAGAAATTGAACCTAGGAAAATTGACGAGGCATTGCATGATCCCGATTGGATCATTGCTATGCAAGACGAATTAGGTTAATTTGAGAGAAGCCATGTTTGGGACTTAGTCCCTAGACCTAAGAAGACCACCATTATTGGAACCAAATGGGTCTTCAAAAATAAATTGAACCATAAGGGAGAAATCGTAAGAAACAAGGCACGCTTGGTAGCCAAGGGTTATAGTCAAGTTGAAGGCCTTGATTACGATGAGACCTATGCTCCTGTGGCATGATTAGAATCCATTTGATTGATGCTTGCATTTGTAGCACATGGAGGTTTTAAACTCTATCAGATGGATGGTAAATCGGTCTTCCTAAATGGTTTCATATGAGAAGAGGTCTACGTTGAACAACCTCCGGGGGTTGAAAATTCTGAATTTCCAAACCACGTATTCAAGCTCAAGAAGGCTCTTTACGGCCTAAAGCAAGCACCTCGGGCTTGGTATGAGCGGTTGTCCACATTTCTTATTGAAAAAGGCTTCGTGAGAGGACGTATAGACCCTACACTATTTCTACGAAGAGATGGTGACAACGTATTTGTAGCCCAAGTATATGTCGATGACATAATTTGTGGCTCCAACAATAAGGGATATTTGAATGAATTTATTGGACACATGGAGAGTGAATTTGAGATGAGTATAGTGGGAGAATTGACTTTCTTCCTTGGACTCGAAATCAAGCAAACTCGAGATAAAATCCATGTGCACCAATCAAAATACACTCTAGAGATGCTCAAGATGTTTAATATGAGTGACTCTAAAGAGGTAACCACTCCCATGACGACAAACACAAGATTAGACAATGATGAGAGTGGTAAGCCCGTTGACCTAACCCAATATCGGAGTATGATAGGTAGTTTGTTATACCTCACAGCTAGTCATCCTGATATTCTTTTTGCTGTGGGTATGTGTGCTAGGTACCAAGTCTGTGCCAAGGAATCTCATTTGATTGTCGTTAAAAGAATTTTGAGATACCTTAAGGGCACAATTGGAGTAGGTCTTTGGTACCCCCATACCGAGTCATTTGACTTAATTGGCTACACCGATTCCGACTATGCTGGGTGCAAGTTGGATCGGAAGAGCACAAGTGAGGGTTGCCAATTCTTAGGATCATCATTAGTGAGTTGGTCAAGTCAGAAGCAACATTGTGTTGCTCTCTCCACGACCGAGGCAGAATATATTGTTGGTGCAGGAAGCACCATATCGAACCTTGTTTTGATATTGGCAAAGGATTCAAAGTTAAGTTTATTTGTGATCTAATAAAGTTACTTGAGTGTGCAGAAAGAAGTTCTAGCGAAGGGCTGCTAGGCACCTGGCGAAGGGCTACCAGGAAACAAAGTCCTAGCGAAGGGCTGCTAGGCACCTGGCGAAGGAATGCCAGGATACAAAGCCCTAGCGAAGGACTGCTAGGCACCTGGCGAAGGACTGCCAGGATACAAAACCCTAGCGAAGGACTGCTAGGCACCAGGCGAAGGACTACCTGGAACTGAAGACCTAGCAAAGGACAGCTAGGCACCTGGCGAAGGACTGCTGGGCAAAAGTCCAACCGGAGGAGCCGGTTGGCAACAGGTAAATTCTCCCGAGAGGAGTAGGTGAGGACGCGTTCCCCGTCGAGGGAACAGTAGGCGTCGGTTCGACCTAGGGCTCCATTTTGGAGACCCAAAGTCAGAACCAAGATAGCTAAGGCTGTATAATCATAACATATTCTTGTTTTACTGTATTTGCAACTAACCCTGGATGTAGGACCAAAGGAACGAGTCTCTGCAGCTCAGAACGCCTCAAAGGAGAGAGGTAGCAGCTAAGCAGGGCGCCCCGGAGGTCTCGGGTGCCCCCAAGGTCAAGGCAAAGCAGTAAACGAAGAAGCGGCTTGAAAGATCACTAGGCGGGGCACCCCCATGCTCCCGGGCGCCCCCAAGGGCAAGGCAACACAGAGTAAGCAAAGGAACGCTTCGAAAGCGTACTGGGCGGGGTGCCCCCGTGCTCCCGGGCGCCCCATACTCAAGCCAACGAAGCGGATAACTTCATCCAGCCGAGAAGCCCGCTGAAAGGGTCAACCAGGGTGCCCCCAGCGTCCCGGGCACCCCCACAGTCAACCCTCAGCCCTATTCGAGTGGGATAAGGGCTGACCGAGAATTGCTCGGATCGGGTGACACGTGGGGGGCGCCCCCAACGTTCAAGGCACCCCGGGAGGCTATAAAAAGCCCCCCTCAACACCAAGGCTTGACACAACAATTCTTCCAAAGAATTCACGCTCTTCTACACCCGCGCTCTGCTCCGAAAACCTCCCGACTCGAGGTACAAGCGCCAACGACGTCCCCCTGCTCCGAAAACACAATCTACACCAGATGTCGGTAACGAAGAGCTACTTTTAAGTTTACTGTAATATTCCTGTAATACATTTTGTAAACTGGTTCTGCGCACATATAGAATTGCCTAGAGTAAATGGTCAATGACCGTGGGCCTTGGAGTAGGAGCCGACCGCGACTCTGAACCAAGTAAAAGATCTTGTGTTCGCGTTGATTGTTTATTTCTTCCGCTGCGTAATTTCTCTAACTCTAATCCGAACGTTTTACGATATTCACCCCCCCTCTATCGTTTCTTTCGATTCAACATATATCGCCATGGGAGAGAGTGTGTCATAATTGTTGTGGATGATACACACACTAGACGACTATGGATTAACCTACAAGGGTGTGCAAGTGTTGTGTGACAACCTAAGCACGATTAACCTTATAAAAAATTCAGTCCATCATTCAAGGACTAAACACATTGAAGTGCGTCATCACTTCATTAGGGATCATATTGCTAGAGGAGATATTGTACTCTCGCATGTTGAGTCAAAATCGAACCTAGTAGACATTTTCACTAAACCACTCCCCAAGAATGAATTTATTTTTTTTTTATGAAAGGTAAATATATATCATCAAGTGAAAACGGTACAACCTACAATGTGTCCTATGAATATCGAATTGTTTCTGACGAATTGTCAGATCCAAATAGATATCCAGGGATATAACATGTATGTACCCTCATGTATACCAACCAAACCACATAACCGGTATCATGAATACCAACCATACAAAAAGTGACAGGTTTCATGAAACCCCAAAAAATAAACTCTCCTAATCCTTGCTACCATGAGTACTGTGTGATCCAAGTCAAGCCATCAGCTTCCTTCAGTCTTCGAATGATCCAAGTCAAACCATCAGCTTTCCAGTCTTCGAAATTAAACTGCTCAGTCAACCATGCAATCAACCATATCAACCCATTACATTGCTTCAATTGATCAAACTGCTAAGTGTCTTCAGTCTTCAATTGCCAATCTAAACTTTACTTCCGCCTGGCTTGTTGTGAGTAATTGTCAAAATTGATGCCAAAGATGTTATCTTTACAAACCCGATGGTCACTTTTGGCAAGTGACTAGCCATGACCGGATTTGACATGTCTTTACCATAGCCGGTTCTATGGACTAGATAGGCATATGGTGGACCTATTCACCCAAAAAGGCTTTTTGGCAAAGCCTCAGCCATCAACGGATTTGATGCGCCTTTACCGTAGCCGTTACCTACGGGCTAGATAGACCTATGGTGGATCTATGCACCCAAAAAGGTTTTTTGGCAAAACCCCAGCCATCAACGGATTTGATATGTCTTTACTGCAGCCGTTTGCTACGGACTAGATAGACCAATATTGGTGGGCCTATTCACCATGGCTAGTCACAAAAGTCATATGGTACATAAACACCAAGCAGTTAAGTACATTTAATCAATTGCAAACATTACAGACCACCAAGCAGCAATCATCATGCAGTTAATTACCAAGCAGTAATCACCAAGCAATAATCACCATGCAGTTAATCAAGCTTAAGCCAAAACCATTTCACTTACCCAATTACCTTTGGAGTGCAGTCAAACCCAGCTGCCAGTTGCAGCCTTCATGCAGTCCAGTGATGATATCAAGTCCTCCGTGCAATCTCCAAGCAGACATTAAGTTGTGCTACCAGCCCTGTTCCATCCAACTAGTGATAACATCATACCCAGTTAGCAAGCCACGTTTTTTTTTTTTATATACATGAATGAAGCCTCTGCCTCGGCTCTCAAAACCCCTAATCACACTGACCCAGCAATCAAAACATCTACAACCCAGTAAACATCACATCCCAGAGGGCCCTACTCTCCTCACCTGCGGCTCCAAAGTCTGATAGACATGAACCTGGATCTTCTTGAATAACACGTCCCCATCAAAACGGCCCCCATCGAATCTACAACTGTTCCGCGCCTGCCAGACGTAGTGTACCATTGCCGCCAACGCCAAATGCCACGCCCGAACTAGCTGACTCCTACCTCTGTACTGACGGACAAAAACTCGGAACATGCGGCGATACGTGGACATCTCCGGAGACATGCTCAGCCAATGGCGGACGGAGCTCCATAACTGAGCTACGGGCGGACATCTGAAAAAAATGTGCTCCTGCGTCTCCTGGTCCCCCTGACAAATCGAGCATCTCCCAAACTCCCCCTCCCCCAAATATGTCAGCCTGTCACTAGTGAGTAGACGTCGCTGAGCAAGTAGCCACAATGTGAAGGAATGACTCGGATGAACCCCTCTCTTCCACACCGTCTTAGCCCATGGCCTAGGGGCCCCTGTCCCACGGAAGAAGTCATACGCCAACCGAATGCCTCTGCGGTGCTGCCGATGTAGCTCAAACCACCCACTCAACATCTGCTACGCCGCCTCTACTGACCCCGCATGTGCAACTATCCGGGCACTAATCTGAAATAGCTTCTTGATAAGTGGTGAGTCTGCATGCTTCGCTCTACATCTCCATACATCAGTCTCCTGCAGATATGCGTGATGCACCCATCGAATCCATAAGGTGTCCTGCTTATCCTGTATCCTCCATAATAGTTTAGCTAACAAAGCTTCATTCCAAGCCCTTAGGTCCCTGAACCCAAGTCCTCCCTCCTCCTTAGGCTTACACATCTCCAACCATGCAATAGGGGGGTGCTTCGAGGTCCATAGGAACCTCCTGCATATACCATTGTCCCTATCAATCACTCCCGCCGGCAGTGGCAGAATCGATAACCAGTAGCACTCCACCCCCTGTAATACTGATCTGATCAACTGGGCTTTACCTGCATGCGTCAATGTATTCTTCGGCCAAACGCTAACCTTCTTTGTCAAGGCGTCTAGTAGAGGGGCATAATCTACTATCTTAAGCTTCCCAGACGCCAGCGGAACCCCCAAGTACCGAAAAGGCATGGTGCCACTCTGAAAACCTGTAATCTCTAGCAGTGGCCTCCTATCCTCAACCCCAGCAATATAAATGTTGGATTTGTCCAGATTAGCCCTGAGCCCTGCCATCTGCCCAAACTGCCGTAAGCAGGTCATAAGGATCCCTACTGATGTGACATCCCCTCTGGAGAAGAGCAACAAGTCGTCTGCATATGCTAGGTGCGCTATCCTCAACTCAGCACAGCGTGGATGAAAGCGGAAATCTGACCGTGTTGTGCTCCGACTCAACAACCTAGCCATGTATTCCATACATATACCAAACAGATATGGGGAGAGAGGATCACCCTGCCGAAGTCCACGCGCTTCTTAAGAAGGGAGTTGGGAATGTGTCGGTCTGCATAGGATTGAAAAGAAAACAAAACCGTCATGGTCATTTCAAATTGTTAGGGAACAATTATTGGGCAACTTGGGAACATCTCACACAAACTATAAGGCTTAACAAAATGTTTTTGTTTGCTAGAAATCAGGTGAGATGCTAGGATCAACCTAATTACTCAAAATGTTCATGCATCCCTTGAGAAATTAGGTTGAAGAGACAAAATCATTAAGTTGACCAAGTATGGGGAAAACCAATGCATAATACATGTGTATTTGGCTCCATGATCATACTTGGACATTCCAATCAAGGAAACTTGATTGGAGACTTATTTTGTTACAAACTTGTTTCAAAATGGATGGATGTTTTGATTGATTATGACTTCATTTGGTTGGGTTTTTGTTTTCATGATGGAAAGGTTGTAGAATCCATAAGGACTCTTGATTCTTGTTAAAGGATTAATTCTAGTCGAGGGAACACATCCAGGATCGATAAACATCCATCTGATGGTTTCTGATATCGAAAGAAAGTCTGAAACTGAAGTTTCTATCACGTATCAGACAGTCTCTGATATCTGATTGGTCCACCAACCGATCCAGAGTTGTGCTGATCGGTCCATAGACTGATCAGTGAGCTCACAGAACCACGACTAGGTAATTCTGTTCAGTCCCTGATCAATCCATAGACCGATCAGGGACCTCCCTGATCGATCACCGGACCGATCAGGGGTAGGCCTGATCGGTCATGATGACCGATCAAGCAAATCTGTACGAAATCCTTCTATCCTCGACCTGATCGGTCCACTGACCGATCCGATGTGGCCTGATCGGTCCACAGACCGATCAAGAGGTTCAGAAATTTTCACAAACCTTCTGTTCAATCCTTGATCGATCCGCAGACCGATCAGGGACCTCCCTGATCGGTCACCTGACCGATCAGAGGGCAGCCAGACCGATCAGAAGGTTCCCTGATTGGTCTAGACATCCGAAGATCGGACCGTGGATCCGATCTACCGTAATAAATTTGGTTGGTGATCGGTCCACCAACCCGTTTAATCACGTCTCCACTTCATTCCTCAACCCTAGCCGACTCCCCTCAGTCTGATCAAATCGCTCCTGCGAGTTCTTGCTGAGCATCCTCTCTTCTTCCTGCTAGTTCTTGCACCCTCACTTTTCCTCTTCTTCCTGTGCGTGAGCTCTGAGCCTTTGGCGAGATCTGTTCCTTCGGTGAACCTGTCCTTGAGTGCGCGTGCACTCTACTCCCTGAGAACTCTCTCTGCACAAGCTTTTGGCGAACTCCACACCCCTGCAAGCCGTGAGTTTCCTGCTTGTGTCTGAGCTTCTCCCGGTTCTGAAGTTCTTGCGCAAGGTCCTCTCCTCTTCAAGTTGTCAAGACCTTCTCCAGCCAACCGAATGGCACCAAAGTGAGTTTGTTCATCATGCTTGTGATTTTTTTCCTTGTATGTTTGTTTCAAAAATTCTGTGTTTGGTGCTAACCATGTTTCATCTTGTGGTGTGACCTTGCCGTGACTGCCTTACCCTTATGATCAAAATTTCCCTTGTATGATGATCTTGCCGTGACCTAAACCTCACTGATCAAACCATATTCATTTGATTATTGATCAAACCTCACTTCACTGATCAAACCTTACCCTTATATGATCATACTTCATTTGTGTTGTAACCTTACCCTCGATTGTTCAATTTCCTTTGCCGTCACTTATTAACACCCGCAGGAAGTCTTCCAAAGGGATAGAACCTGCTGAGGGGACCTCAAAGGGAAAAGGCCCTTCATCTTCTACACCCTCTCGTAGACCCCAACCATCCTCAAGCTCTAGGTTCCCCAATGCCGCTCTTGAACAATCATTTCAAAGTAGAACTTTCAAACTCCTCCCTTGTAGATCGATTGATAGGCCTTTCTTATCTGAGCACTGTTCCTCTATTAAAGAGGTTATTGATTTCTACAATCTTGAATTTCTCCTTTCTCTCGAGTGGACCATCAACTTTGATCTAGTGTCCGAATTCTATAACAATCTGCAACTGGGACCGCGAGGGGGTTTCGAATTTACAACTCGGGTAGCCAAAACAAATCTTGACTTTACCTACGAAAACGTTTCTGAGTATCTTGGCGGCCGACGATCGCCAAATCTCTATTCTATCTACCCTGACATTCCGGATCCATTACAGCCTCCATTTGAGGGAGTCACCCCCGACTCCATCTACGAGCATTTCATTGGACACCCTAGGCCAGATGGCCTTGATGAGCTGGCTCCTGATTTCCCTACTTTTGCTGTCCTTCGCCTTTCTCCAGTTGATTATATTCTTTTCAAAATCATCACCAACTGCATTCTGTCAATCACTTCAAAACCTCTCACTGAAATCCGCCCATATCACTGTCTGATGCTCTATGGGATGCATCGCCACTTGGATTTTGACATTATGAAGAGGATCTTCCAGTCCATCATAGCCTATAGTGAGCACGGGCGGCGCACAGTCTACGTGCCATTTTGGACATGTTATCACTGACTGGCTTCAGTCAGTCGGTGTCGATGTGTCCAAGGGTAGGACCGTGCCCATGGTTCGGCAGGATTGCCGACTTGGCAAACATGCGTTTGCAAAGTCTGGCATCATTGTCGGACCCCAGGGCCTTATATGGAATGATGGGAGGGGTTTAGGAGAGCTACCTCGGGCAGCCCACGTACAGGTACCAGTAGCTCCGGTTGTACATCATGAGGCACCTGCTGCAGCCGACTACGAGTACGAGCCAGATCCTGATCTCCGCTGGCAGATTGCGCAGCTCGAGCAGACTATGGACCATCGGTTACACTTGATAGAGCTCGGGCTGGAGGCGTTTCAGACTGAGGTCTGATCCGAGATTTCTAGATTGCGTGCCAGTCAAGAGGCGTATCAGTCGACGATGCACGCCGAGCAGCAGGCGTGGATTGCGGAGTGGCGCGCTTGGGCAGCTGGTCATCCGTACCAGCCTACAATTCCTAGATTTACGCCCACCAGCAGCACTGCTCCTGGGAGCTTCCTACCGGACGATGACACATCTTACGATCCCATGCAGTCTGACAACCCGCCAGCCCAGGATTGATTGTTTGCTGTATTCTGATTCTGTCTGTGACTTCATGACTGTTATGCTTGTATGACCTTATGGTTGTATGACTGTATGACACTATGATTACTACTTTATGTTTAGGTTGTTCACTTTCATTGTCATATGATGCATATGTATATGTTGTCCTGATTTATCTATTTCATATACTTATCATATGTCTATCAATTAATCATACCCTGTTTATTTTGGGAAACACCCTGAGTTGAGAGGGAGGCTTTTTAAACTTAACAACCAGTCTACACCCTTTTCGGTGTTTGACAAAGGGGGAGAGTGTGGTTAGTTAAGTTTAGGATGATTACGAGCATAACTGTTATAGGGGGAGGACGCTGATTCTCCTACGATAGTGAAATTTGTAGACAATTGATTCTAAATACCTAAACTTAAAATCGGGTTGTCAAACAACAAAAAGGGGGAGATTGTTGATGCAGTCTGACCCTGATTGTTGTTTTGGTGTTGACACCGATTTGAGTTTAGGTTAATAAGATGAGTCTAGTTTAAGTCCGAGTCGGGGACTGGGCACGACTCTCGATGAGTGAAGCCGGATCCTGGTGAGTGAAGTCAGGTGACTGAAATTCCGGTGAGTGAAGCCGGGTCCTGGTGAGTGAAGCCCGGTGATGGAAACCATGGTGAGTGAAGCCAGGTGAACGAAACCCTGGTGAGTGAAGCCAGGTGAACGAAACTCCAGTGAGTGAAGCTGGGTCCTGGTGAGTGAAGCCAGGTGACTGAAATCCCGGTGAGTGAAGTCGGGTCCTAGCGATTGAAGCTAGGTGACCGAAACCCTGGTGAGTGAAGCCAGGTCCTAGCGAGTGAAGCTAGGTTGAATGAAGTCCCGGTGAGTGAAGCTAAGCACGGAGTCTTGGTCGGGGGACCAGGATGAGTCAGAGAAGGCTAGGGAGCTCGTTCTCTTGACTTAGAATTGAATTGGGAGTTTCTGGATCGGTCTGGAGACTGATCAGGGAGTTGGCACGAACTCCCTATTTTGGATCGGTCTGGTGACCGACCCAGGGAAGTCTGATCGTTCTGGTGAATGATCAGAGAGAGAACAAATCCTACTGTTCGGCTCCTGATCGTTTTGGTGAACAATCAGGGAGAGAACAAAATGTCTCTGTTGGGTCTCTGATCGTTCTGGTGAACGATCAGAGAAGAGACAGTAGGCTTTTTTGAGAAACCTTGATCGGTCCAGCTGACCGACCAAATATTGCGAGTTCCTAATCTTGACTGATCAGGATGGATCGTGATCGGTCAGGGAGTGACCTGTTCGGTCACCAGACCGATCAGGGCACAACCTGATCGATCAGGTGACCGATCAGGAGTTTTGGCCTGCGGAAGCTGGAGAAAGCTCCAGCAAGGGTTGGATCGGTCCGGTGACCGATCCACGATCTGTGATCGGTCAGTGTGACCGATCACAAGAAGTCTACGATCCCAGTTTTCTCACTGTGGACCAATCAAGCTGGAGCCTGATCGTTCAGGACTTACCCTGATCTGTCTGGTGACCGATCAGGGTCATCTCTGATCGGTCTGGGAACCGATCAGTAGCTGTAACTTTAATTCAAACCCGCTGTCAGACTTCTGATCGCGTCTGTTTTCTCTATGTTTTCTCTGCTACCTTACTGATTCCCATTTAATTTCATTTGCAAAGTGTCTGCTAAGTGTGCAGGTGATACAGGGAGGATTCAAACAATGGAGGAGAGTCAACTGGGGACTTTCCTTTGAGCAGGTTTGGCTGTTTTATCTTCTCAGGTTTCAACAGGCGTCTGGCGCTACTGGCAACGGCTGGGAAGCTGACTGGGACTCGGCTGAAGTGAGTTCAGGGAGTCCAGAAGAGCTCAGTGTAGCTGGGGATGTTGCAGATGAGCAGCTGGGAGCTGCAGAGGCGCACCTGTGACCTGAGTTTTGGGCAGAGGCTTAAGAGCTGGTAGTGAAGAAGCCTCAGCGACAACTCTGATCATTCCAAAAACATCAAGCGATCTCTAGCAAAGGAAAAAACCTTGAGTCTGTGGAGGAAGTTGTGAGTGGATCAGCAAGCAAACGAAGAGCTGAGGGTTCTTGCGTTTGGTGGTGTTGTGCTGTGCTCGATGAACTGTTCTCCTGTTTTTCTTCTGCTTTGCTAGCGATCTGTAAGATTTCTTTAAGTCTCTGTACGCTTAATTCATATCTCTTGAGACTATCTGTGTGGAGAGGTTTCTCCACCAAGAAGGAGGCATTTGATATCCAAATTTTCTAGGGCTTGATCTACCGACGATCAAGGGATCGCCCACCTCACGGGCACGCCAAGGAGTAGGGGCAAGTTATCCTCGAACCTTATAAATCCTCATTGTTTGCGACCTTGCATTGTTATTTCTGTTTGTGTTCTTGTTTTTGTATTGTTTCCACGGCCGCTAACTCTAAGTGCAGAAACTTCAAGAAGAGAGTGAAATTTCTGTGGCTGGCTACATTCACCCCCCCCCCCCCCCCTCTATAGCCATCCAAGCACCAACACAAATATCTTAGGTCCATCAGTGAGTTTCCACCGAAACCCACTGATGGACCTACAAAACTCCTTCTGTGCCAAATTCTAAAAATATGAGTTCATGGTCTGCATGGAATCTAATTTTGGTATGCATTGTGTATTTAGGTACTCTCCAGATGGAACCTTCTTGTTTCAAGTTTAAACAAATGTAAGCATGTTTTAATCATTCCTAAGTATTTCAATAAAATGAGAGGATTTTTTCACAACTTATAGAATTATATAAAAGATTATCCTATAAATATTTAATATAATAAATCATGATAAAATATTATAAAAATTATTTTTAAAAGGAAAAAAATTTGAATCCACGTTGTGCCTGAAATCAGATGATTTCAGGCCCTGCATGTGCTTGAAATAAGTAGGTTCAGGCCCATCGTGTGCCTGAAATCAGATTATTTCAGGTCCACCATGGGCCTGAAATCAGATTATTTCAGGCTCACCATGGGCCTGAAATCAGATCATTTCAGACCCTCTGATAACCAAAAGCAAGGTTCAATATTACTGATTGTATAGACAATAATTACAAATTATAGATTACAGATTACACAACAACATAGATCGAAATCAATGTTCCATTGATTTCAAACGGATTGCATACATTATAGATTACTGATTACATACATTATAACTACAAATATGCAATGTTTGTCATAACAATTACAAATGCATTGTATCAACAAAATCAATATTTACATATTACCCTTCCAGAATTTGTCTAACATTATTTTATATCCAACCTTAAATTGATAAGGTTTCATTAAGTCTGTAGATCTCTGAAACACTAGGCTTTCAGCATAGCGCATAAGAAAAAAAGCACAATCCATCCTAAAAAACACAATATTTAAATTGTGGTTAGCATATTAATCCAACCATGAAAATTTATGTTTTTTTGAACCAAAATAAACATGAATTTACGATCTGCTTTGGGTGGGTCCTTGTACTTCAATTTTAGTAAAGTCTTTCCCCGATATGGAAGGCAATCCTTTATTCTATCTTGTGTAATATGACCAGTTCATATTTTTAAAAAACGCCACTTACACACAAATTACATTAGTAAAAAATATAGTTTATTAAAACTACTTGTAATGTTTTATATATAAAATATAAAACTTACAGTTTTCTCAAATTTGGCAGTGTACCCTTCTGTGGTGCCGAGAGAATTATAATGCAAAATATTACCTTCCTCAAGGTCAATAACCAATAGATTCCAATGATCATCTGCATTATTTATGAGACAGATGATATATCTAATTGGATTGTCTGTATCAGTAGCAACAGTTTGTTCAAATGCTTCAGCGTGCATCACATCAAGCAGTTCCTATGTTTATTAAAATGGAAGTATTAGTGGATTAAATCCTAGAAAAAATCAACAAAACAAGGTGCTCATTTACGTAGATCTAACCCCACCCCATAGAATATGAAGGGGTGGTATGGTGAGTTAGAGGCTTTTGCTTCATTTACTAAAATTATCCAGTAAGTATTTATGCAATCCCTAGTGGTATAGTCATTCCAATCAAATATAGTCAAAAATGATTGCATATCTAATGAGAAGGTCTCATTGGACCATACTGGATTCACCGAAAACCTACATAAATAAAATATAAGAAACTTAATAACAAGGGAATGATTAAATTTTATTATTGAATGACAATAATTATCATTGTTTTAAATAATTATGCAATAGCAACTAACTCACTTTAATTTACTAAGCTTTAATAATGTTTCTGCAATTTCTGCATCTTTATTCTTCTTAAAAAATACCCTGGCATTCTTCAAGATTTTGATTTTGACCTTTTGAATTTCTTTTCTTTTATCTGCTTGTTGATCAAATATTTTTTTTTTATTGTGGTTGCAGATACTGTTGTTTACGTTGTGGTTTCTGACATTGATGGGGCAGGAGGCTCTTCATCCTTATCCTCATCCTCAACAATCTCTTTGCCTTTGCCTTTACCTTTGCCCTCGTACGCTTATTTTCTCTTAGTTCTCTTTCTTTTTTATGGTAGTGGCTCGGCGTCATCTGAGCCTTTGTTTTCCAATTGTTTTTGGAGCCTCCAGATTCTCTTTTCAGTGTCATCTATGATTTTATTTTGTACAGATACTATTTTTATGCGAACAACATCTTTCTCTTTAAGCTGGGAATTCTTCTTAGCAATTATTGTATCCTTCTGAGCAATTATTACACCCTTCTCACTTATGGCGGTTGCCATCTCATTTTTAACATCCTCCAAACTTTTAAGTGCTATATATAATTGTTGTTGTAACATGTCAATTTGTTCTTGTTTTTCCATACACTGATTGCAGCCTTCCATATCTAAGGCCTATAGCCTTCCTTCTGCTGCTTGCTGGAATACCTCAAACTGTACCTCAATTGCTTGAGTTGGAGGAGAGTACTGAGGTACCAAATCCAACTCTGACTCTGCCGGAATTAAATCAACAATAATTTTATGTGGGCCCAGACGGTCTATCATCTTTTTTACACTTTCAACATGAGACTTAGGCCAACTCCACCGAAGGATTCTTGGCAATCTATCAGGATGTTCTGGAGCAGCAATACTGATATGGTCACTCACCCATACTAGCAAAATGATTAAATTCAGTAAATAATATCCATCAAAAAATATATGAGCAGCTATATGTACTCTAACTTACAACCAAAATATTTGAAAATCCCTTGAGCAAGGGAGCCTTGGCCGTTTGGGTTAAATCACCTACATGTGGTCTTTGTCTCAACATAACCTCCTTTCCAATGGCTTCCAACTGAGGAGCCATGAAATTGTACACGGCATTGCACCAATTATAGGTTGCTAGGTTGTCAAAATTAGCTACGCAATCAATCAATGAGAGCACAGAAATGGTAATTATGCTGCTAGTACCACAAAATAGAACAATAGCAAAAAAATATAGTAGATACAACTAACAATAGAGTTTGTCATTCGATCTTGACTTCATTATGAGTTTCTCCAAATGCTTGGCAGAACAACCAGACTCTTCGAAATACTGCTTGTACAGTGGGCTAGATGCCTCGTTTGAATCAAGTTGGACTATCTCTTCAGTGTCGGGTAGCCCTAGATTCAGTGAAATATCAACCTTTGTGAATTTTAGTTTTTTCCCATGAAAGATAAAGCTATGTTCTTCTTGATCCCAATTATCGAACATATTCTGGACCTGGGGTCTTACACAAGAACTATTTGGGAGGTCGAGGACCCGAGAAAAGGGTGTATCTCGAATCAACTGTTCTTGTGCTACTATGGGTTTAACTGAATCAATAAAATTTCTGAAATGGCAAAGGCTACTTTTCCAATTCATTCTTTTACTTTAGCCTTTGTTGACAAAACTTGTATAATCGGAAAGCATTTTGTTTTTTTCTTGTGTCAACTGTCTTTTTTTACTTCGACCAGCACCTTGTTGTTTAGTCGATTTTTTTGGAGCACCTTGCTTTGATGACGATTTGTTGGAACCATCCCGAACTTAGCAACCATAAAATAGCAATGAGACACTACAAAAATTAACACTTAGATTTCGTAGATAAATGGCCTGCTCAGATTCAGTCAGTCACTATAGACTATCGCTAACCCTAGGTGAACAACCATTAGTGAAATCAAAAATTAAATATTAGGGTACATACATTCCCACTGGTCTGATGACGAGGATGTTAACCACACAACTCCAACGGAGGAAAACACATTACCTTCAATTGTAAAGAAAATAGGATGAATAAGACGATTGCTAACCACAAGGCTCCTGAGGACGCTATACACCTCGCTCAAAGCTGGGCCTGATATCCCCAAATTTCAGGCCCTACGCGGTCCTTATTTCTTATATATATTAATTTTATGATTTGAAGTATATTTATTTGTTAAGTATTTCTAATGTATACTATATATTATCTGGTGTTGGAACTTGGATGGCTAGAGAGGGGGGGTGAATATAGCCAGACACTTAAACTTTCACACTATCAATTTTCTGCAACTCAAATGTTAGTAGCACAGCGGAAGCTAAAGGAAAACAGTGTATGCAGAAATGAACCCTAAGCTAAGAACAAACACAAGAACGCTAACAAGAGGGTTTACAAGGTTCGGGGATAACTTGCCCCTACTCCTTGGCGTGCCCGTAAGGTGGGCGATCCCTTGATCGTCGGCAGATCAAGCCCCGGAAAATCCGGATAGTAAGCAACCTCCTTCTTGGTGGAGTAACCTCTCCACAGCGTTTCAACAAAGATAAAGTTTTAAACACAATGAAACACAAGAAGGATCTTACAGAGCACTTAGGACAGCAAGAACCCAAGCAAACTTCTCACCGAGCTCCACCCAGCGCAGATCTCACGCAAGAACTCCCTTCTTCGTGTCTTCTCGCTGATGAACTCGCCAAGCTTCCTGGTTCTTCTTCCAAATGCTCAAGTAACAGAGGTTGCTTCAGACAGTAGAGTAATCGTAGTTGCTTGCTCAAGATGATGGAACAACAGATCACACAGCAAGCACAATGTGGAGAACTTCGTTGTTGAGACTCGTTTGCCACCCAGCACTTAAGTCTCCTCTGTTGATCCCAGGTCACAGTCATCTCACTGCAGCCTCCAGCTGCCCACCTGCAACATCCAGCCTACCACTAAGCTCTCCCTGGACTCCCTGAGCTTCCCTCAGCCAAGCTCCAATCGGCAGCTCCAGCCGTTGCAATCTGAGATGGCAAATGGGCAAACCTGCTCCAAGGAAAGGCTTCCATTGACTCTCCTTGTGTGTTTAAATCCATCCCTGTCACCTGCACACTTAATCAGAGCATTAGCACAGCATATCAAGCATAGAATCAAGTATCAGAGATTAAGCACAGAGAAGCAGATGTGTTCAGACGCAATCAGAGCGTCTGACAGTGCATTTTGAATTAAAGTGATCGGTCACCGGACCGATCCAAGAGCCTCCTGATCAGTCACCAGACCGATCAGGGTGGGTTCAGATCGATCAGTCTCCATCCTGATCGGCCCCCAATGCTCAATCAGAAATCGCAATTTCTCTGGGACCGATCCCAGGTTGTGGATCGGTCACCAGTCCGATCCACCCCTTTGCAGGGTGATTTCTTAGCTTCGCAGTCCAACCCTCCTGATCGGTTACCAAACCGATCAGGGCATGCTCAGACCGATCAGGCTCCATCCTAATCGGTCATAGTGAGGAACTCGCGACACTTGATCGTTCACCAGAACGATCTGGACAGTGTTCCAGATCAGTCACCAGACCGATCAGGAGCTAAGTAGTAAGGGGAACCAAAACCCACTGTATGCTCCCTGATCGGTCACCAAACCGATCAGGAGCAGAGCATTGAGTGAACTGCATGCTCCCTGATCGGTCACCAGACCGATCAGGAGTGGAGCAATAGGTTTCCAACCTCACTGTGTGCTCCCTGATCGGTCACCAGTCCGATTAGTCATTGCTGGATCGGTCACCAGACCGATCCACGAAGGAGCACCGTGCCAACTTCCCTGATTGGTCACCAGACCGATCCAGGGACTCTAACCTAGCCCTCCAAGCTAGGATTTCATCCAACCTAGCCCTCCAAGCTAGGACCTGACCCTCCAAGCCAGGATTTCATCAACCTAGCCCTCCAAGTCGGGATTTCATCAACCTAGCCCTCCATGCTAAGACCTGGCCCTCCAAGCTAGAATTTCATCAACCTAGCTCTCCAGGCTAGGACCTGACCCTCCAAGCCAGGATTTCATCAACCTATCCCTCCAGGCTAGGACCTGACCCTCCAAGTCAGGATTTCATCAACCTAGCCCTCCAAGCTAGGACCTGACCCTCCAAGCTAGGACCTGACCCTCCAAGCCAGGACTTTTTCACACCTAACCCTCCAGGTTAGGACTTTTCTCACCTAGCCCTCCAAGCTAGGATTTTTCCACACCTAACCCTCCAGGTTAGGACTTTTCACACCTAGCCCTCCAAGCTAGGATTTTCACACACCTAACCCTCCAGGTTAGGACTTTTCACACCTAGCCCTCCAAGCTAGGATTTTCCATACCTAACCCTCCAGGTTAGGACTTTTCCACACCTAGCCCTTCAAGCTAGGATTTTTCTCATACCTAACCCTCCAGGTTAGGACTTTTCAACACAGTGCCTAATACCCGATCAGGACTTAATCATAATCATAATCAACCTAAAATAAAATCGGTGTCAACACCAAAACAACAATCAGGGTCAGACTGCATCAACATCTGGGATTTATCATAATTTTCTTATCTTTATATCTTAATTTAAATTATAGGTTTTTGTGGTGTCCAAACTTATATTTTTTTATTAATTTGTTTATATCTCTATTTATATATTTTTTGCAGAGAGCCTTAAATCTATTGACTTCAGGCCTAATGGGAACTTCAGGCCCACGGTGGGCCTGAATATCTCTGATTTCAAGCCCGCCTTGGGCCTAAAATCAGATGACTTCACGCCCAATGAGGACTCAAATTTTTTTTCATTTTAAAAATAATTTTTATAATATTTAATCATGATTTATTAAATTAAATATTTATAAGGTAATCTTTTATATAATTCTACAAGTTATGATAAAATCCTCTCATTTGATTGAAATACTCAAGTATGATAAAAACAAGCTTACATTTGTTTAAACTTGAAACAAGAAAGTTCCATCTGGAGAGTACCTAAATAGACAATGCATACCAAAATTGGATTCCTTGCAGACCATGAACTCATATTTTCAGAATTTGTTGCAATAGGAGTATTGTAGGTCCATCATTGGGTTTCGGTAGAGACCCACTGATGAACTTAGGATATTTAGATTTCTCAAAACTCGATATCACTAGTTAGAGTAGAGCTAGGAGATGGTATTATTGGTGTCCAAACTTAGTCCTAATGAATATCAATTATGTTCTCATACCGTAGGCACAGAATAATGCAGAATCAGAGCTTATTTTAGTTGTAATATCTTTTATTAGTTTTTCTTAGCTATAACATCCATATCCACTATTTTTTTATTTTTATATGTTTATATTATAGAAATCAATAATATGGAATCAGTAATCTGTAATTATTGTCTATACAATCAGTAATATGGAACCTTGCTTTTGGTTATCAGAGGGCCTGAAAAAATCTGATTTCAGGCCCACGCTAGGCCTGAAATAATCTAATTTTAGGTCCACGCTAGACCTGAAATTATTTGATTTCAGGCCCACACTGGGCCTGAAACTATCTTATTTCAGGCCCATGTAGGGCCTGAAATAATCTACTTTTAGGCCCACGTAGGGCCTGAAATCCTCTTATTTCAGGCCCAACGTTGGCTCAATTTTATTTTTCTAATTTAAAAATAATTTTTATAATATTTTATCATAATTTATTAAATTAACTATTTATAGGGCAATCTTTTAAATAATACTACAAGTTGTGATAAAATTCTCTCATTTTATTGAAATACTCAGGAATGATCAAAACAAGCTTACATTTGTTTAAACTTGAAACATGAAAATTCCATCTGGAGAATACCTAAATAGACAATGCATACCAAAATTGGATTCCTTGCAGACCATGAACTCATATTTTCAGAATTTGGCACAAAAGGAGTTTTGTAGCTCCATCAGTGGGTTTCGGTGGAAACCCACTAATGGACCTAGGATTTTTTGATTTCTCAAAACTCAATATCAATAGTGAGAGTTGAGCTAGGAGATGGTATTTTTGGTGACCAAACTTAGTCCTAATGATTATCAATTATGTTCTCATACAGTATCAGTTGGCACAGAACAATGCAGCAACTCAAGTTTAATAAACAACACACAATTATTTTTCTTACCATACAATTATATAGATGTGACAAAACTATACACAATTTAATTTGTTTACAACACCATAGAATATTTTTTACAACAATACAATGGATAATTAATCCAATGTTTTACAACACATGTCCCTCAGAATTAAAAGTGTTACATCAAATCTTATTTTTCTCATGTCTCCTTGTTTGAAGTCCATCTTCTCATCGTATAGGAGACATCGAACGTATTTCATCAAAAAAAAGGCACAGTCCACACTGTAAATAACATCAGCATTTTTAATTTCAATATATTTTATAAATTACTTTTCAATTGAAACTCATTCTCATTTACTTACCTAGCTTCTTGTTGGGGACAATTTGCTCTGACAGAGCCCCATTGGTCAAAGGGATGATAAATTTCTAGATATGGATGAATAAACCTCAGTTGCTCGCGAGTGTATTGTTTTAATTCTTTTACCTGTAAGTAAGATCACGAATTTAAAAGTCAATATCAATGAGATTTTATACTAAATGATTAACATACAAATGAATAATGGTTGCTCACGGCCGAGTCAAATTCATATTTATATTTACTGCCACTAGCAAGAGAATTGAAATGATTGAAAGTCATTGATTTTGTATCCACCGACAACAAGTGAAAGTGTGCATTATCACTGCACAAAGGTATTAAAATATATTTGAAATCTTCATCTATCATATCTGTCTTCATCATTTGTTGCAGGCTAAACTTTCTTAAGGATCTTATTGATGACTAATAAAAAAACACAGACAAAATTATTAATAACCAAATCATAAAATTAGTTCTACTACAATATATATTGTAAATTCATTTAGATCCCTTACTGAGAAGAAGGTTAAACAATATATTGACTTATTATATGGCCTATCACATGCGAATGCTCCCCTAAATAGAATTTTACAAAAGGCATCAATTACCTCACCCTTGGTAAAAACCTCTCCATTCAGAGCAGATAAGAATAAATGCATATTCAAACCAAAGGGTGCATCCTCCCAAATAAATTCAGTTGCCAACCTGCAAAGTTAATCGATAAGTTAATATATTAAAGAAAAAGATATATTAAATAAGCTATGTGTCCTAACTTACTTTAGGTTCTCCAATTTATTTAGCAGGTAGGCCACATCTATATCTACATTTTTCTTCATTGAATTCATAAAATATTTCTTCACAAACTACATTGATAAATATACAAAAAATAATTAATGACCTAAATCAATATAATTGACCTATTTTACATGAAAGTAAATCACATACAACAATGCCTTGTTGCCTCATTTTGTAGAGTTCGATAGTCCTATTTGTTTCCTCTATATTTTTTTCAGACATGTCTTTCATTACAGTTATGGTTTCTCTTGCTTCATCCATATCATCCCCACTAATTTTCTTTTTTCCCTTGTCCATGACATCTGATATTTGTTTCTTACTCTGCTTCCCCTTAGGTAATAGCTGGTGCCATAATGGACTGTCAATTGGAGTATCCCTGTAATCATACCGACTTTGGTCATGTCCTCTCCTTCTCCTTGTTCTACAAGCTCCAGGTTCAAAAAGAGGATCGACTAGAGAATAACTTGATTGAGCCTCCATGCCCTTTTTTTAATTATTGCAAGTAATTTCTTAACCCTTTCATTCAAACAAATGTTCTCCTCTGTTAGCTCGTTGATTCGGTTGTCTTTAAGAATGCAGTCACCACATTCCTCAGTACTTTGCCTTACAGCTTCTGTGTCATCTCCTTGTGATGTCTCCATTGGGCGTGGAATGTCATCACCGATATCAAGGTTCTCAAACAATATTTTTTTGATTTAGGTTAGGAATTATTTCAATCATCACCTATCAATTAACAAGTACACCAATGTTAACAACTCCATATCAAACTAACATAAGTCACAGTTTAGAATAATTACCTCTTCGGGCGAGAGTCGGTCAACAAGGGCCCTCACCCTACTAATATGCGAAGGAATATTCCTTCACTTATTTATTCGGGGTCCTTGAACATTGTATGATTTTTGAATTGGTAC
This sequence comes from Boesenbergia rotunda, assembly GCA_024364735.1. Classification (NCBI taxonomy): domain Eukaryota; kingdom Viridiplantae; phylum Streptophyta; class Magnoliopsida; order Zingiberales; family Zingiberaceae; genus Boesenbergia; species Boesenbergia rotunda. The sequence goes on along the minus strand of JAGFNQ010008796.1, from coordinate 247,212 downwards.
ATGCTCCAAAAACCATGCTTGCACCAAGTGTTACATACAAATACATTAACGACAACAAAATCTTATAAAATTTAATAACAAAATTATACACACTGGCAAAAGGCCAGCAAATCCCTTTAGGTAAGGGAGGTTGGTGCTGGTGTGGTATCTTTGAGTTGATGAAATTAAGTCACCAATCTTAGGTATAGTGGAGACAAAAATTGATGGATGACTTCAACCTAGTTGAATCTACCAAGATTCTCATAATCATCTACTATATCAACAAGACCTAGAGGGACCTTATATGTACTAGATGAAAATAAAATACAAACAAATATATATAAAATATAGAATTTAGACACTAATACAACATCATCCTCTGATTCAACACTTTTAGCATAATATTTAAGTAACTCCTCAATTCTTGTTCTGGTAAGTTGTTTTTCTTTTGAGAAGTAAGTAAGATAGAGATCACCCGATGCTTTAGTTAAATTAATAGGGACCGAAACACCTCGGTCAGCAATACCCAGTAACAATACAACATCTCGTCTGGTGAACTCAACCGGTACACCTAAAACATTTAAAATATTTTGTTATCTTCAAGAATACAGGCCTGAAATGAAATCATTTCAGGCCCTCGGTAGGCCTGAAATGATAGGAGTTCAGGCCTATAGTAGGCCTGAAATTAAAACATTTCAGGCCTACCTAGGGCTTGGAGTGAAATCATTTCAGACCCAACGTAGGTCTGAAGCAAAATCCACTGAAATGGGTTTGAAATTAAATCATTTTAGACCCTCATTATCCCTATTTTATAAACTACTATAGTTAGTGTTTATAATTCAAAACTAAAAATGTTACCTGAGAATCTAAAAATTTGCGAAGTTGAATCCTAACTTTCAAATATATTGACCCAAATTTCACGGGTATGCTGCAATTCTTATATGTCTAAGAAAACACTGAAGGGAGATTCTTTAATCTTCGCAATGTGTCGACTATGTAATATTTGAAATGCTTCAAAAAATTCTTAAAGTGACCTAACACACTGCATCAATGTAATTTTTGTCCAAAGTCATCTGAAGCCTATAGGTTGTAAACATTACAAATTTATTAAGAATCAAACCCCAAACATTTTCATATTTCATAAATCAATATAAAATCATGCGCAGAAACAGTGTTGTTTTGACCCAATCCGCTCATTAACATACCTTGGTGGATAATGCTAAGGAAGAAGAGGTTGAAACACCCATAGACCTTTTTCCACCATTCTGAAAATAAAGCAGTGCAAAAACCCTAACTGGAGAGTGTCGATCACTGTCGACTTCTACGCAAACCCTTAAAGCCGACTGAGGGACACACGAACAGCCTTGCCTTGGGTTTTCGTTGGGGGGAGGGATTGGGGGGATGAGCTGCTAGGGCACCCAAAATCTTCTCTAACTTCGGCAATGACAATTAGGTTGCTGCGCTGAGAGAAAGAGGAGAAAAAGTTGACTCCCGGGGCCATCCAAACCACAATATGTTATTTTAAATTGAAAAATCAAAAAAAATGGTCCGGATGTCTCGGAATTCCATCTGAGAAAGATAATTCTTGGCGGGAGAGGTATAAGAGGAAGATCACTACATTTAATGCACCCTTTGGTAAAAAGAAAACCTCAATATGCCTTTTGGTAATTCCTAATTCTCACATGCACCATTTGGTAAAAAGTCATATTTGATTTGATTGTGGATTGGATTGGGTAGCTAGTTTTATTTTCATGTTTACTTGTTAGATGTACTTAGTTTAATTTCGTTTATACATGTTGACTTGTTGATGTTGATACTTGTGTCGTAGGAGGACAATGCGGTGTAGGTGCATCATTGATAGTTAGCTAGGATTTTATTTACTGCATTAGGTTTAGAAAACAAAAACCCAAACCGTCATTACATATTTAAAAAATTCAAAAGCAATAACAATCAATCATATGATTATTATCCTATCGTTACACTCGTTGGTAGACGATTTAAGTCAGATCTATACTACTTTAGTGTAGATAGGATTCGGTAATACTTTTATTGTAATTTGGATACATTCGTAGTATGACATACAGGTGTTTTATCAATGACCATGTCATTGCATCATGTACATGATGCATAGGATTGCATTGGATTGTGCTTGTTGCATTTGATTGAGCTTTGGTTGCTACACTTGGTTGATAAGCACATACAGAAGGTATTTTGCATTTGGCCTGGTGGCCTTGCATTGCTTGTGAGTACGAGCTTATATAACTTACTACCCTGTAGGTGTAATTGACATTGGTATGTATATAAATTCATATTTCAGTCATGTATTATGATTACTCCTGTGAGACTGCATCCGCTTATTTCTTTTTTGCTTTTATAGCTTTTTGATGCATATGTCTATATTACCTGTAGACTTCACCTAGACTCACTCTCGTTACTTGTTTCCGTTTCAAAATGATGTTGCCAGTAGAGCCCAATAGCTAGCTAGTTCCTCCTCCTTTCGTGTTGTTTTGGTTCCCTGTGCATTTTTCTTTTATTTGTGGATGATTGTATATATTTCCTTTCACATTATGTTCCATAGACTTGTATGTGTTGTGGTTTCTGTGTGTTTGCGTGGTTGATTGCCCGGAGGGCTACATACTCGGTGTTTGTTTTCTCGTAGTCGCGACCATATAGTTTGTGATGCATTTAAATTTCTTTTATATATGTGTTATATGTTTCGGTCGTATTGGCTAAGGTATATGGAGTCGTATAGGCCATGTACAATTACTTCAAATTGTCCACCGTATAAGAGAGGTGTTGTCCGATTTATATCGGACCAGCGGCTCCAAGACGCAATCATGTGTATTGCTTGCATTAATGGTGCTGAGCTTGCATATTACCGAGGCGTACAGAGAGTAAGGCAGTGAAACCATGATGCCACATCATCCCTAAGCACGAGCAGGCGATCGAGCTACGACCAAGTCAGTCTAGTCAATCAAATTCAGGCCTCGTATATGTTGTAGGGTCAAAAGTCAAGTCCACTAATCAAAAGTCAAGCAGAGGTGGAGGTCAACGTGATTCACTAGACTCCTCCTGCTTGGTCATCAGATTCCTCCAACTCGGTGCACCAAACTCCTCTTGCTCGGTCACTCGACTCCTCCTTCGGTCACTCAACTTAATTAGCTCAATCACACGGCTTCTCAAACTTGGCCAGCAGACTCTTTCCTTGGTCATCCGATCCCCCCAACTTAGTCAGCAGGCTCCTCAAGTCCACTAGACTCCTACTCGATGGCCCGACTTTATCTCCTCTGTCACCCAACTCCTTTGACTTACTCAATAGGCTCCTTTAGCTCAACCGCCCTTGGTTGGGGCCTACCTCCTACTGGGCTCATTGAATCGTTTCTCCCAGAAGATGTGGGTAACGTAGTCGTTTCTCCTGAAAGACGTGGAGAACTTAAGTATCCATTTCGAAATACGCGGGGGAACATAAGGACAGAGTTATAGCTCTTTAAAAGGTCACTTGCTTTCGCAAGCGTAGGTATACGCACGTAGCCACCTAGACTAGCTTCTCTTTGTCTCCATTGCCTTCTCGCCTTTTCCTAGCTCCTTGCTGATATGAGCATCGAAGTGGTCACACCGAGTCTAATCTTGACGCCCATTCTAACCTTAAAAATGGTCACCTACTGTTGAGGTATCTTAGGAGTTTCCTTCACCCATGAAGCGTCTGAGATCTCCTCTTCAACAATTATTTCCTACCGGCTCACTATACCTTGATCTCAAATAGGAACATACACAAAAAGAGGAAGGGCGATGATAAAAGGTAGGACGAGTTCTCACCGGTTCAATTCTCGTATATTATACCAGGTCCGGCTTAAGGCATAGATCATTAAGACTTATGCTTAGGACCCTAATAAAATTAGGACCATTATTATTAAAAAAAATTAAATAGTTTTAATAACAAAATTTTACATCTACCAAACAGCACGCCCAGGCTACGCGATGCTTCGATTTTCGCTTACAGTGTTGTTGCCCAGGCTGACCGTCGCATCATGCTTACATAGGATTATGCGAACGGGATCCCTCGCCCGCCTGTCCCTTACTCTCTGGCCATAGCCAACGAATCGTCCGATCGACGATCAGACATCATCAATAATTTGTTATTATCGTCCCGAATCAAATGATATCTTAGGATAACGGTGAATCGGTCGAAATCGTCACATTACAATCTCGTCAGATTCGACGGTGAATATGACGATATCGCAATTGCGGCGGTCCCCGACGGATTCACCGTACCCCCAAGATATAGTTTTGTTCAGGACGGCGGTCGAAGGCCGTCGATGGTGTCCAATCAACGATTGAACGACTCGTCGGTCATCGCCGACGATTGGGACAGAGGGATAAGCCGGCGATTACGACAGATGATATCCGATCAATGATCAAACGACTCGTCGAAATCGTCCTTAAGGATTCTCTTTGAGATAGAAGATCCCATCTCTAGGATTATGATGCTTCAATTTTCGCATGCTCTCAATTACCCGTTACAACACTCAACGACAACTATAATTAATTCTATATTAATTATAATTATTATATTGTCCTAAAATTTTATTCAGAGCTACCGGATACAATATGTCAGTCCGAATTCCTTTTTTTTCATTCTATTTTCATCTCATAATTCGTTCTCAATTCTCTTATCAGCTAATAGGTATCAGTATTGAGTATTCTGTAATTGTTTTTTTGATAATTTTCTAAAAAGACATCCTTCTCCTTGAGCCCAATTCTCCCTCTTCGATAATATTTTTTTTTTCTTTTTTCTTCTTCCAATCTTTCTCAAAATAGTTTTTATTATTATTATGTATAAATGATAAATTATAGATGGAATGGAATAATTTTTTTCCATACAAGTAAATTACTACCATCACAAAATTTATGTATTTAAAATATCATAAAATATTATTCATAAATTTTTAATACTTTTTAGGTGCACTTATCAGATTTATTATATACTACTTATATTAATTGATTCAAATTAAATTTAATACTTATTTATTCTCTTATTATATTTGTGTAGGTAAAACTTCAAAATATCATCAAATTAAAACTATATAAATCAGGTTTTATTATTTATTTAATTTAAGTAATTTAATTTTAATAAAATAGTAGAGATTTATATATTTTTTTTTCTTTTTTAAACTCGTTATTATCGTTCCACGTCGGAATGAAAAAGGATGAGAATAAATTTAAATTTTTTTTTTAAAAAATATTAAAAGTTTAGAATAATGTTTAGCCTAGGCCTTTGGAATCTTGAAACAGAATGTATCATACATTTATAGTGCTCAAATCTCTCATGAAATTAGGTCGTCCATTAAGATCTATTGGCCTTAAATTGATCACACTTAGAATTAGTATTGTCTATCCTTTGCCAGACAGGATCCACCGTCTCAGAAGATCCCTATCTCGCCTGTTCCATACTCGCCGACGGCGATCGACAAGTCATATGATCGTCGATCGAATATTATTGATGATTTTTTATCGTCGTCCCGAATCAAATAATATCCTGAAAAATTGATGAACCGGTTGGAATCGTCGCAATTGCAATCTCGCTGAATTCGACGGTGAATCTGGCAATATCACAATTGCAGTGATCCCGACGGGTTCACCATATCCTCCGGAATATAATTTTGTTCAAAGCGATGGCCGGAAGCTGCCGATGATATTCGATTAACGATCAAATGATTCATCAATTATTATAATGAAACAAATGAAACATAGAATAAAGTGGGACAGAGAATCTGTCCTAATCGTTTGAGGCATTGATTGCAAGAATTAGATTGTGATTGTGGCTGTTCAAGAGCTTGTGACATTTGTCCTTCGCACACGCCACATGTCTCTCTTCCCCTGTGGATTATCATGTCTATTAATCAATTAAAGTTGCATTGTAGTAGATAATAATCGAGTTTGGCCTTTTAAATTAACCGTGTGTATTTAAATCTTTAGAATATATAAAAAATTTATCATGGAAAAGTATATTTCTGAGTTCCCTGAGAGTTTACTCCTATTTTTTTTTCTTTTCAGATTTAATTAATACGGTAAAAAGGTTATACGTGAATCTCAGATGTTCTACACAATTATTTTTATGGCAATTTATCAAAAGGCACATCTAAAAATTAGTATTTATCAAAAGACGTCTCATGATTTTATTTTCATCAAAAAGCACATTAATTTTAGTGAACTTCCTCTTATACCCCTCCTGCTATGCACTGCCTTTCTCTTTCTCTCTCAATAACAAATTCCGAGACGCCAGCACGTGATAGTTCATACTTTTATTTTAAAATAATATAATTGGAATCGACGCTAAAAAAACGTAAGGTCTACAGTAATTGAAAAAATATAAATAAATAATTTTTATTCTAATGTGCACGCATGCAAATAAAAATTCCTAATATAAGATCCACAGTAATTGTAAAAAAACGTAAGGTCTATAATAATTAAATCATCTAACATATTTAAAAATATAAATAAATAATTTTTATAATTAATTAATAGAAATTAATATATTAAATAATATTTAATAAATTCATTAATGAAAAAAAAATTTAAAAAATTTAAAAAAACAATTGGACGTGGGCCTAAAATATGTTGATTTCAGGCCCACGCTGGGATTTCAGGCCCACGCTGGGCCTGAAATAAATTATTTCAGGCCCAGCGTGGGCCTGAAATAAATTATTTCAGGCCCACGTTGGGCCTGAAATATTTTTATTTCAGGCCCAGCGTGGGCCTGAAATTTTTTATTTCAGGCCCACGTTGGACCTAAAATCTTTTGATTTAGGTCCGACGTGGATCCAAATTATTTTTTCTATTTTAAAAATATATTAATATATAAAAAAACGTATCAAAACACTTAATTTCAGATTCAAACACAGGGCCTGAAGTCATCCCAAGAGGGTCCGAAGTCAAATAACTTCAGATCCTATAAATAATTAATTTAATAAATAACAATTAAATATAAAAAAATATTTTTAAAATTAAAAAATTTTCAGTGTCCTGGGGCCTGAAGTCATCCGACTTCAGGCCCTCCATCATTGATATAAAAAAAATTTCTATAAAAATGTTTAATATATAATTACATATTATATAGGAGTAGTTTAGGTATATCAGTGAGTTTAGGTACCGAAACATCTAATAGGAGTGGTCCAGGAGATGAGATTTTGGGTGCCGAAACATCTAATCTTGTTGTATCACCAATGATATAGAGTTTTCAGAATTCCAAATATGGTAGGTCCATCAGTGAGTTTTGCTCAAAACTCACTGATATACCTAAACCACTCCTATAGAATTGGTGAAACAGCAAGATTAGAGGTTTCGGCACCCAAAATCTCATCTCCTAGCTCAACCCTGTCTACTGATATAGAGTTTTCAGAATTCCAAATATGGTAGGTCCATCAGTGAGTTTTGCTCAAAACTTACTAATATAGCTAAACCACTCCTATAGCATTGGTGAAACAGCAAGATTAGAGGTTTGGGCACCCAAAATCTCATCTCCTAGCTCAACCCTGTCTACTGATATAGGGTTTTCAGAATTCCAAATATGGTAGGTCCATTAGTGAGTTTTGCTCAAAACTCACTAATATACCTAAACCACTCCTATAGCAATGGTGAAACAGCAAGATTAGAGGTTTCGGCACCCAAAATCTCATCTCCTAGCTCAACCCTGTCTACTGATATAGGGTTTTCAGAATTCCAAATATGGTAGGTCCATCAGTGAGTTTTGTTTAAAACTCACTGATATACCTAAACCACTCCTATAACATTGTGATACAGCAAGATTAGATGTTTGGCCACCCAAAATCTCATCTCCTAGCTCAACCCTGTTTACTGATATAGAGTTTTCAGAATTCCAAATATGGTAGGTCCATCAGTGAGTTTTGCTCAAAACTCACTGATATACATAAACCACTCCTATAGCATTGGCGAAACAACAAGATTAGAGGTTTCGGCACCCAAAATCTCATCTCCTAGCTCAACCCTGTCTACTGATATAGGATTTTAAGAATTCCAAATATGGTAGGTCCATCAGTGAGTTTTGCTCAAAACTCACTGATATACCTAAACCACTCCTATAGCAATGGTGAAACAGCAAGATTAGAGGTTTCGGCACCCAAAATCTCATCTCCTAGCTCAACCCTGTCTACTGATATAGGGTTTTCAGAATTCCAAATATGGTAGGTACAACAGTGAGTTTTGTTCAAAACTCACTGATATACCTAAACCACTCCTATAGCATTGGTGAAACAGCAAGATTAGAGGTTTCGGCACCCAAAATCTCATCTCCTAGCTCAACCCTGTCTACTAATATAGGGTTTTCAGAATTTCAAATATGGTAGGTTCATCAGTGAGTTTTGCTCAAAACTCACTGATATACCTAAACCACTCCTATAACATTGGTGATACAGCAAGATTAGAGGTTTCGGCACCCAAAATCTCATCTCCTAGCTCAACCCTGTCTACTAATATAGGGTTTTCAGAATTCCAAATATGGTAGGTCCATCAGTGAGTTTTGCTCAAAACTCACTGATATACCTAAACCACTCCTATAGCATTGGTGATATAACAAGATTAGTTGTTACGGCACCTAAAATCTCATCTCCTAGACCACTTCTATTAGATGTTTCGGCACCTAAACTCACTGATATACCTAAACTACTCCTATATAATATGTAATTATATATTAAACATTTTTATAGAAAATTTTTTTATATCAGTGATGGAGGGCCTGAAGTCTGATGACTTCAGGCCCTCCTTGGGCCTGAAGTCGGATGACTTCAGGCCCAGGGCACTGAAAATTTTTTAATTTTAAAAATATTTTTTTATATTTAATTGTTATTTATTAAATTAATTATTTATAGGATCTGAAGTTATTTAACTTCGGACCCTCTTGGGATGACTTCAAGCCCTGTGTTTGAATATGATATTAAGTGTTTTGATACGTTTTTTTATATAAATATATTTTTAAAATAGAAAAAATAATTTGGATCCACGTCGGTCCCTAATCAAAAGATTTCAGGCCCAACGTGGGCCTGAAATAAAAAATTTCAGGCCCACGTCCAATTTTTTCATCAGATTGACAGCAGAATGGTTTCGAGCTTTTATCTGAAAACCAAAGGGATCCCTTTTATGTTTATTCTGTTTTATGTTTCATGTTAAACACGCGTGAATTATTTCACGAGAAACAAGTAACGTGCAGTTCAATCTTGATTTTGGAAACTTTTGATATATCTTAGCAAAATCTTGAACTGATGTTCTTTTTCCTTGCTTATAATTTTGGAGTGAAAAGCTAAAGAGAGGCAATAGATGTTGAAGTCTCATCTTTGAATTTGATTATGCTTCTGTTGTTCAAATACATCCACCAATGGATTTTTTTCTCGCTTCTCTTAATTTTGTCTCCTATAAAATAAAAACGCCGCCGAATGTTTGAATTACAGTGCAAATAATTATCTCCTATTTGGTACTTCAATTAGATTGGCCTATTTGCAATTTGATTCTCAATTCTTTTCTCAATATTTAATAAATTCATTAATGAAAAAAAAATTAAAAAAAAATGGACGTGGGCCTGAAATCTGTTGATTTCAGGCCCACGCTTGGCCTGAAATTTTTTATTTTAGGCCCACGTTGGGCCTGAAATCTTTTGATTCAGGCCCGACGTGGATCCAAATTATTTTTTCTATTTTAAAAATATATTAATATATAAAAAAACGTATCAAAACACTCAATTTCAGATTCAAACACAGGGCCTGAAGTCATCCCAAGAGGGTCCGAAGTCAAATAACTTCAGATCCTATAAATAATTAATTTAATAAATAACAATTAAATATAAAAAAATATTTTTAAAATTAAAAAATTTTCAGTGCCCTGGGGCTTGAAGTCATCAGACTTCAAGCCCTCCATCATTGATATAAAAAAATTTTCTATAAAAATGTTTAATATATAATTACATATTATATAGGAGTAGTTTAGGTATATCAGTGAGTTTAGGTGCCGAAACATCTAATAGGAGTGGTCTAGGAGATGAGATTTTGGGTGCCGAAACAACTAATTTTGTTATATCACCAATGTTATAGGAGTGGTTTAGGTATATCAGTGAGTTTTGAGCAAAACTCACTGATGGACCTACCATATTTGGAATTCTGAAAACCCTATATCAGTAGACAGGGTTGAGCTAGAATATGAGATTTTGGGTGCCGAAACCTCTAATCTTGCTGTATCACCAATGCTATAGGAGTTGTTTAGGTATATCAGTGAGTTTTGAGCAAAACTCACTGATGGACCTACCATATTTGGAATTTTGAAAACCCTATATCAGTAGACAGGGTTGAGCTAGGAGATGAGATTTTGGGTGTCGAAACCTCTAATCTTGCTGTTTCACCAATGCTATAGGAGTGGTTTAGGTATATCAGTGAGTTTTGAACAAAACTCACTGTTGTACCTACCATATTTGGAATTCTGAAAACCCTATATCAGTAGACAGGGTTGAGCTAGGAGATGAGATTTTGGGTGCCGAAACCTCTAATCTTGCTGTTTCACCATTGCTATAGGAGTGGTTTAGGTATATCAGTGAGTTTTGAGCAAAACTCACTGATGGACCTACCATATTTGGAATTCTGAAAACTCTATATCAGTAGACAGGGTTGAGCTAGGAGATGAGATTTTGGGTGACGAAACCTCTAATCTTGCTGTTTCACTAATGCTATAGGAGTGGTTTATGTATATCAGTGAGTTTTGAGCAAAACTCACTGATGGACCTACTATATTTGGAATTCTGAAAACTCTATATCAGTAGACAGGGTTGAGCTAGGAGATGAGATTTTAGGTGGCCACACATCTAATCTTGCTGTATCACAATGTTATAGGAGTGGTTTAGGTATATCAGTGAGTTTTAAACAAAACTCACTGATGGACCTACCATATTTGGAATTCTGAAAACCCTATATCAGTAGACAGGGTTGAGCTAGGAGATGAGATTTTGGGTGCCGAAACCTCTAATCTTGCTGTATCACCATTGCTATAGGAGTGGTTTAGGTATATCAGTGAGTTTTGAGCAAAACTCACTGATGGACCTACCATATTTGGAATTCTGAAAACCCTATATCAGTAGACAGGGTTGTGCTAGGAGATGAGCTTTTGGGTGCCGAAACCTCTAATCTTGCTGTTTCACCAATGCTATAGGAGTGGTTTAGGTATATCAGTGAGTTTTGAGCAAAACTTACTGATGGACCTACCATATTTGGAATTCTGAAAACTCTATATCAGTAGACAGGGTTGAGTTAGGAGATGAGATTTTGGGTGCCGAAACCTCTAATCTTGCTGTATTACCAATGCTATAGGAGTGGTTTAGGTATATCAGTGAGTTTTGAGCAAAACTCACTGATGGACCTACCATATTTGGAATTCTGAAAACCCTATATCATTGGTGATACAACAAGATCAGATGTTTCGGCACCCAAAATCTCATCTCCTAGACCACTCCTATTAGATGTTTCGGCACCTAAACTCACTGATATACCTAAACTACTCCTATATAATATGTAATTATATATTAAACATTTTTATAGAAAATTTTTTTATATCAATGATGGAGGGCCTGAAGTCTGATGACTTCAGGCCCTGCTTGGGCCTGAAGTCTGATGACTTCAGGCCCTAGGGCACTGAAAATTTTTTAATTTTAAAAATATTTTTTTATATTTAATTGTTATTTATTAAATTAATTATTTATAGGATCTGAATTTATTTGACTTCGGACCCTCTTGGGATGACTTCAGGCCCTGTGTTTGAATCTGAAATTAAGTGTTTTGATACGTTTTTTTATATATTAATATATTTTTAAAATAGAAAAAACAATTTGGATCCACGTCGGGCCTGAATCAAAAGATTTCAGACCCAACGTGGGCCTGAAATAAAAAATTTCAGGCCCACGCTGGCCTGAAATAAAAATATTTCAGGCCCAGCGTGGGCCTGAAATAATTTATTTCAGGCCCAGCGTGGGCCTGAAATCTGTTGATTTCTAGCCCAGCGTGGGCCTGAAATCAACAGATTTCAGGCCCACGTCCAATTTTTTTTTAATATTTTTTTCATTAATGAATTTATTAAATATTATTTAATATATTAATTTCTATTAATTAATTATAAAAATTATTTATTTATATTTTTAAATAAGTTAGATGATTTAATTACTATAGACCTTATGTTTTTTTACAATTACTGTAGATCTTACATTAGGAATTTCTATTTATATGCGTGCACATTAGGATAAAAATTATTTATTTATATTTTTTCAATTACGGTAGACCTTACGTTTTTTTTAGCGTCGATTCCAAATATATTATTTTAAAATAAAAGTATGAACCATTATGTGCTGGCGTCTTGGAATTTGTTATTGAGAGAGAAAGAGAAAGGCAGTGCATAGCAGGAGGGGTATAAGAGGAAGTTCACTAAAATTAGTGCGCCTTTTGGTGACAATGAAACCATAGGACGCCTTTTGGTAAATATTAATTTTTGGGTGCACCTTTTGGTAAATTACCGTTATTTTTATGATCATTTATAAAGAAATAAATTCCATGATCTCATGGGAAGAATATATCCTCAATCGATTTTTGTGAAATTTAATTTGTACATTTTTTTTCAAAATTTAAGATGGTAAAAAATAATTCGTTTGTCCCAGAATAAAAATTGAAGATTGAACGAAGAAGGTCAAAGGAAAAAACTCATTTCCAAAGTACAAGTTAGATTATTATTCATCCTAGGCCATATGCAATGGCAGAGTGTTCAAGTAGTTCAACATTTATAGTTTGAATCTCAATTATGATGCATTACTGAGTATTTTCCTCCTGTAAAATAAAAAAATTGGGATATTAGCCGTTGGGCAAGGAGCCGCTCATGCTTTTGGATTTCCCTAGTAGTCGGTCTATGGAATCAGGTTGTCTACTTCTAGGATTAGTTGAACCGAAGACTTAGACATCTGAATTATATATAAAAAAATTATTACTCAAAATCTATTTTTTTTTCCTTCTAAATGTGGCTTTCTCAAAACAAAAACATAAACACATAGTGAATAGAAATTAATAAATTAAACAACAAGACATCAAATCATGGTTTAGTAGATACCTAGTCAGTGGAGCATCAAATCAGGTCAATGGAAGATTATTTATAATAAATCCTTTCAAGATTCTCATAAAGATTGTCTTGGGTAGCAGATTATGCTCACACCTTATCATCTTTACACAACTTGACTTCGCTTATATCTATTAATTGCACTGTGCAATTACATCGTCCTTGTAATTCTCCAAATAATATTACTTGGAAAGTGTCTGCCAACACTTCAATTTGATTAGAGGTTTAGGGCTGAGACAAAGTGCAATGTGAAATGCAAACTTAATTATAGTGTATGGCAATGGTGATGTGCAACTTTAATTTGTATTCTAGTTGGAAAATATTAATGAAGTTTCTTGGAAGATTAGGGTGTAATTAATTAGGGTTAGAAATCAATTGATGGTGTTGCATGTGAGTAAACAGGAGAACTCATTCTCTATTGTTGTCATTGTATTGTTTGTTTGTTTTTTTAATCTAGATGTCCGGCTTCAATTAATTTGGGAGATAGACGACTTTTCTACCTAATTCATCTATCAGGTAAATTCAAAATACAATTTATGCACATTTAGAGGTCAACCTCCAATATATTTATCTCTATTGATATTCAAATTCTGATCTTTTTATATGGTCCCCTAAATGCTTTACCTCTCTACGTGCCACACTCGTGGGCATTTATTGTTGTCGTTTGTCATTGTAGATTGGATTGTGAGTAAATAAAGAAGGGAAGAATGCTTGAGATAACGGAACAACAAAGGATAGGATGTGTTCTTTTGTTTTAAAAAATAAGAGGGAAATGGTTAGAATGGACATTGCCACTCCTTGGTTACACGCAAATTACAAAACCCTAGTGCTCGTGAGACAACCATAGGTAGTTGCGTTGCACGAAGGTAGCTTGCGCCCCCTCCATCAAATGGAAAGGGTTGCCGCTTACTAGTGGCTTGCTAAAGACCTATAAATTGTATGCACATTCATGGGTGGTGAATGCCTTCCTATTTGCGTTGGCCTATGGATTCAACAGGACTTGGAATCAACAAGCCGACACAATATATGATCCTTATAGTTGCCTCCCTATTCAAATGTTGGTTTGTTGCTCTCATTATGTGAATTTGTTGATGGTTGCAACTTGCTCTATTTTCTAGTTCAAAGGTAGGTCCCCCGTGATTTAGTTTGCTATCCCAAGTGGTAATCACAGTAGCATGTGTTGGTTGAGGTTTCAGGTTCGAGTCTTGGACTGATGGTTAGTGCGTAGGTGTTGTCACCAAGAGATATGGGGGTCAAATCCTGGCAAAAGCCAGTATGCCCACCCTCCCCACGCACTAGCCACAGCATCCGAGCTAATAATCCCCGTGATTTACCTCCTCCGTGTTGGCCCTAAAATTGATTGGCGGAGGCGCTAGGGGCGAGCGAATCGTCTTTTGCTACCAAGTTCAAAGGTAGGTCATTCAGTGCCACAATTGTACCCTAACTAAGTTTCTTATATTTCTTTTATCGACATCGATATATGATCCTTCTAGCAATGCATGTCTCTCTTAGTCGCATTCCCTTCCACTCTCTCCATCTTTTCTCATGGTTCTAGCTAGCGCCTAGCGAGATCTAGCAACGAGACCCAAGCATCCAAATATAGGACACTTTATTATCGTACCTATCAAATTTTCTAACAAATAATTCTTCGTTTCAAAGTAAACAAGGTCTTCTCTAGTTAATAGTTACCTATGTCAATGTTAATTACTTCCATTTGGATGACCCTTTCATTGCCTAAATGACGAACCTGAAATAATATAGATCTGTAAGGATAGGATCCCTTTTTAGAGCATGTGCACATATCAGTAAATTTTTATTTTATTTATTTATAAGTGATGTCTGAACAGTTTGAATTCATGATTAAGAACTGTATATATATTTTTTAAAGTTATTTGTTTGTGTTTTTTATAATCTCGATTTTGTGTAGCTTCGCCGGATTAATCTTGAAGGAGATGGTCATTTTCTGATTCACATATCCAATAAATTCAAAATAAAACTTATAGTTGTTGTCCTCTAAAATATTTGTGCAAAAATTAAAAGGAACAAGTGCCACTTTAGAAAGAAAAAAAAATCAAATCGACACCACTTCAATAATTTTATCTCAAAAATACCCCTTCGATGTAGTTGCAACTACATATAGTTGCTACAATACATAGAATTTATCCAATAGTTATTATAATGGGTTTAAAGTGAGTTTAGAGTTTATATCATGTAGAAATTAACGAACTACTATTACAATGTATTTAGAGCAAGTTTAGGGTCGTAGTAATTACATAATAGCTTTTACAACCATTTTAAAAATGATTTTGATAGAAATTTAGATTGATTTTGACCAAGTTAAGAAATAGTAGGTTGATATAATAGTGTTAAAAGACCCTAAACCTTAAATCATAAATCCTAACTTAGCATAAATATGTTGTAGTAAGTATTAGGTAGATTCTACACATTGTATATCATAAATCTTAAACTCATCTTAATCTTGAAGGAGATGGTCGTTCTTCTGAATTCTGATTCACACATATATCCAATAAATTCAAAATAAAACTTATAGTTGTTGTCCTCTAAAATATTTGAGCAAAAATTATAAGGAACAAGCGCCACTCTAGGAGAAAAAAAAAATCAAATCAACACCACTTCAATAATTTTATCTCAAAAATACCCCTTAGATCAAGCGTTATTGTACCTCTAGTGCCCCCGCCAATCCGCATCAATGCCAACACGGAGGAGGTAAATCACGAGAACTACTAGTCTAGATGTTGTGGCTAGCTCGTGAGGAGAACGAACACACTGATCACTTTGACAGTTTTTGACTCCCAGATCTCAATGTGGCAACACCTATGCTGTAACCATCAATCCATCTTGTGGGAATGATCCAACATTATTGTAGCAGCTACAAATAGTTGCTATAATACGTACAAGTTTTTTTTAAAAAAAAAATAATACGTACAAGTTATTCAATAACTGTAATAATGTGTTTAGGGTGAGTTTAGAGTTTATACCATGTAGAAGCTACCGAATTGTTACTACAACGTATTTAGAGCGAGTTTAGGGTCGTAGTAATTACATAATAGCTTCTAGAACCATTTTTAAAATGATTTTGATAGAAATTTAGATTGATTTTGACCAAGTTAAGAAATAATAGGTTGATATAATAGTATTAAAAGACCCTAAACCCTAACTTACCATAACATGTTATAGCAACTGTTAGGCAGCTTCTATATATTGTATATCTTTAATCTTAAATTCATCTTAAATACATTGTAGCAGCTGCTCGATAGATTTTACGTTCGCTTCTATGATAACACTGAGTGAAAATGTATTTTCAAAATAAAAACAGGGGTGCGTTTTTCATTTTTTTTTAAGGAATGTGATGATTTATAAAATTTAGATGTCCTTTTGATTTTTATCCAAAATATTAATATCAATTAGTTTTTGTTAAGCCCTCACACTGCAGATGATACTGGTCAAAAACAAAGAAAGGAAAGGAAGGAAAGGGAAGGACTCAACAGTTGAAAGACAGCAGGAGAATGAAGGATCCTCCTGTCAACAAAAAGAGATTAAATTTTACCTAAATGATCAGACTTTCCATGCTTCCATAACCTCCAAGATTCTCATGTACCTTTCATTGTCTCCCATTCGGACATATTTTCTTTCCCAGACGCTTTAATTGGCTTCAATATCTCTCTGTACATCTTCCTCCAACCTCATCGTCTCCTCTTCTTCCTCTGCTTGATTATCTCGTGAAGCTATCTCCCTTTAATTTCTTGCTTTTCAGTCGAGCTAGGCCTATAAATAAGGCTCTGCATGCATGCGATGCGATCGTATATGGATCAAGCGAGATACTGGATGTGGACTGCCGCCGAGCTCAGCCCGGACCCGAGGCTTGTTCTCGGCCTCCAACTGCCGTCGCCGTCCTGGGAGGAGAAGGCCTTCGCAGCGGACGCCGCCGAGGCCCACTCGGGGGGCTGCGTGTGGCCGCCCAGGTCTTACTCCTGCAGCTTCTGCCGCCGAGAGTTCCGGTCAGCGCAAGCGCTTGGCGGCCACATGAACGTGCACCGGAGGGACAGGGCAAAGCTTAGATCGTCCCGAGCTGACGCGCCGGCGGAAGAGGAGGCCATGCGGGAACACTTCTCACTGAGCAGCGCTGCTGCTTCTGCTAACCCTAACCCTAATTCTGTACCTCCTCGGGTTCCAACGCTCGGAGAAGGAGAATTTGGTAGGAAGAGACGGAGAGAGGAAGAAGACGATCGGATCATGATCACGGATAACAACAAGAGGAGAATACTGACTGATCATATACCAAAAAATTCTCTCAATTTCTTAGAATCAGCTGCTGCCTCTTGTAGTAGTGACGGTGGTGATCTGCAGAAGCAAATTGAGAAGAAGTATGTGCCTGTTGAAGAGTTGGATCTCGAGCTTAAGCTTGGATCAGATGCCCCAAATCAAGTACGTAAGTAGAAGTTGAATAGATTTTCAAAGTGTGTGATCTTGATTCCCTTCTTCTCCATGTACTCATCAATTACTTATCTGAAACATCTTTCTTATTTTCATTCAGAATTCCTCTCAATTAGTCATAAATATCAAACTAATACATCATAATGATCTATAGTTTACAATTAATAAGTTGCAATAAAGAGAACTGGAGAAGCAGCCCATTCACTGACACATTCCAGCTGCAGTGTCAAATAAACAATTACAACTTAAAGCCTTACACTCCTCTCTCATCGAATGTACAAATTCAAAATAATTCATATATCTGATCATTCCAGTGCATGGCTCTGATCTCTTCTGTATTTTTCTAACTCCCCAAGGCTCCAAATCCAAGAACAACAACATATATTAAATCATGCATGCACATCTTCCTCTGTAACTTGAGTTTATCACTCAAATAATGCCAATATTATTCAGTAACTTTTTACTTTCCAGACAGAAGAAGTGCAGTGCAGTGCATGCAGCAATTCATCCATGCAGTGCCACAAATACACATGCGGATATTAGGCATGCAGCAGAGGAATTTAAGAAGGCAGTCAGTGGATATTTTCCATTAAGGGTCAAGGACTGAGAGAATTGGACCAAAGATGGAGGCTTTGGATGAAGAGTTCTTAAGCTGTAAGCTACCCTGCTGCTGAGAATTTATTAGTTAGGTATTGCAGTGGCATTGGCTTCCAGTCTGCAATAATTTATAAGTTACTGAATCCATGTAAAAGGGACATTTATTAGGAGACTGGCTTCGTCTTGCCCTCTGCTGCGGTGCTGGCTAGCAGACAAAGTGTGCTCAGAGACGAACAGCTAGTCGAGTAGGGAAGTACAGAAAGAGAAAGGGTGTTTGATTCTGAGCATCAGTGATGGAGGGAGCACATGGTAGGAGGTGTCTTGTTGCAGGGCATTAGTAGTGTTTGTACAAGTACGAGCAAGGAATGAAGCTAAGGCAATTTACATCTTCATTCTGAGTGCCATCAAGCAATTAGCTAGCTGTACTTTGGAGTTAATTAATTCTCAAGACAATATGGAATCATTTGTACTAATTCATATGAGGTTGTGTTTAATTTGGTACATATGAATGGAATAAAGTTGGAGTGATTGAATTTGTTCTATGATGTTATTCTAATATTTAGATAGATAATTTGATCACTGTCAATTATAGTACTCACTAATTAATCATGATTTTAAAACCAAAATTTAGATAAATAAAAAATGAGTCAATTGGGTAAGACAATAGGTTAGTTGGATAAGGCAGGTAGTTTGGTCAATCAAGATAGGCAATTAGGGCCCATCGATCGGGCCAAATGAATTAAACTAAGCATTTTCGAGTGACAAACTAAGTAGGTTAGCACAGGCGTGGCGGATTGAACATGTCGTGTAGTAGGCTAAACACATCAGTGTGGCAAATGGATTGTTAGGGTGCATTGGTCGGGATAGATAAATTGAGTTGAGTTGACCAAGCAAATTGGTTGGGTAAACCATTCGATTAGCTAGGCAAACCAAGTAGATTGAGCAAGTTAGTCAAACTAGATACGTTGGTTAGGTAGGTTAAACCACTAAAGGAGATTGAGCTAATTGGGTCAAATAGACTAGGTGAACAAATTGAATTGACATGTTGAATACCGAACGACATGAGCATATTGTGTGGATCTCTAAAGCAATTGTATCAAATGTTAAAAGTAGATTGAGCACCGTAAAACAATCTAGATGGACCATATATGTCAAATTGGTAGGGAAAAAATAAACAAGCACAAGAATTAAATACATTTTGAAAGATTTCTGATAGGAAAAGTTGATTCTCGTGATTCATAATCTCCACTTGAGTAGGATATTGATTTAGGGAAAGATCCCACATGTGACATAGAGTCAGATTAATATTAAGGGTGCTAATGATTATCATATATTTATAATAATTATCGGAGGAGGGATCTCAGTGGAGTCAATGATTCAAATTTGTACCTCAGAGATTGTAGTTTGTCGAAGGAGCAATCCCTTTTTTCACTTTGAATTGATCAAAATAGGTAGAATTGGAGGATTATACCTAATAATTGTAGATTCGGGTTGGCCGACTAGAGAGGGGAGTCAATAGTCGTGCAATCGGCAATGGGATTGGTAAGGGGACACTTGGTATACATTCGACAATGGGAATAATAATGGATTTTGATTGAGGGGTTTATAAGTTTAGTGATAACCTAGTGGGGGTTCGGTTATAAAATCACGGGTATCATATCTATATTCAGATTCTAATTTTTGTATACCAAGTATCATAAATGGAAATGAAATAGATTTCATTCTCATTCTCGCCTTCTAAACCCGCTTACCAAGCACCTTACTTTCTATTTAGCTAGGACAATTACATATTAATTAAATAAAATAAAGAATGATCCTGTCGCGAAGCGAGGTGGACGCCCCTCCAGTGAGATGGTCCTCCGAAGGGCACGAGAATGCTGAGGCTGACTGCCGAGCTGGCTCGCTCCTCGCCTCCTTGCCTACAAGACAGAGACCGTTAGAACTCGCCGGGAAAAGTCCCCGGCCAAACACTCCGACGGTCAAGTCAGTACTCGACGGTGGCAAGCGAACGGAAAGCAATAGAACAGTGAATAATGCACTATTGCGCGTACCTGAGAGATGCAAAGTGAAGAGACTTATATAGCCGGGGAAGTTGACAACTCCTGCCCCACCTGCCACCCCTTGCCATATAGCGAGGACAAGGTGATGCATGCCCAGAGGCGGCAGGATAAAGTAGTGCATACTGGGTTAAGGAAAGGGGCACTGTCAACTTAATGGCCGGAGCCATTTGGCGCCGCTCGGCCTGACACCAGTATATGTGGTCATAGTACGGGGGGACAGGGATGGCAGGAAGATCAAGCCATCAGCGGGATATCTGTCGTTTGGGGCCAGGATGGCACCAGTCCTGCGCCGACCCCGTACGACTTCGGGTAGTCTAATGTCAGGGAGTGACTGTTCTGTAGGCTAGGGCATGCCAGGGCGGACCCTTAAAAGGCAAATGTCGACTGGGGCACTAAGCAATGAGGCTGACAGAGGGCCTGTGATGAAGGTGCCGACTGGGGCACTGAGTGACTATACACCGAGTAGCGCCTCCTTTGGCTCAGGCTTACCCCCGGAGCATAGGCCGCCACACATTGGCGGGGAGCCAAACATAGAAGGGTATTGGAGCATGAGCGTCCGACCACCGGTCAGGCTGATCCTGGAGCGCGTGGGCAGCCACGCGTCCGACCGGGGACCTTGAGCAGAGTGACGCCTATCCGATGAGCCCCTCCAGCCCATTAACCAATTTTCCTCTTGACTAGGCGCCAGGCTGCCGGGCCAGGCTATACGCAAGCTAGCCTAGGATCATAAGCATTCCCCTCAAGTCTAGTCGAAGGAGGCACACAGTCCGACTGACTGGACCCTGACTCTGGCTCGAGCCTGGCGCACTCGAGTGATCAGGTTTTGCGGCCAACCGCCCTTATCGGCCTTGCACAGATGAATCGTCTACTAGGCAACCCATATCTTCGAAAACCTTTTCGTCTCCTCTCCGCGAAATCATTGCGCATCTTCTCTTTAATTGTCGCCTTAATGGCTCGGGACTCGCATCCCCAAGTCCTTTGTGCCCGTGTGCCGAGGGATATGCCATCCCTTTTCGGAATGTTCGCCCCACACGTGTGATCTGCCATATCGAGAACTATCCAAGCCGAATCAGACGGTCTCGGCACGGTATTGCGCTTCTCCCCGCTCGCCATCGGACGACTGGTGTTGTTCTTCCTGAAGGATCGATGTAGGCGTGCAGAGGGGGGGGTGAATGCACTTTCTTTGATCGTTTTGATCTCTACAAAGATGTTAGCGTAGCGGAAATAATATGCAAAAGAAATAACAATGCTAACAAAGTTCTTTTACTTGGTATCCACCAAGATGGGTGACTAATCCAAGGATCCACGCTACGAGCACCACTTTTCACTATCGAAAAGTCTCCTTGAGGTGGAGAAACCTTTACAGCAAAAGCTTCCTCTTTACAGATGCAGAAATATGATGGAGGAAGCAAAGATCACTCTACAATTGGGCAGCACTTCGTTACTGTACGGAACTGTACATGCACGTGTAACGAGGAGCTCCTTTTATAGGTGAAAAGGACAGACTCGCAGTCTGTCCAGCCCCGCACCAGTCGACTGCCCCGAGGGCAGTCGACTGGCCCGACATTAAATGTCGGCCAACGGCTAGTTTTGGGGTATACCAGTCGACTGCCCCAAGGCCAGTCGACTGGTCCGAAGCTGCGAACTTTCTGTGGGTTTTGGCAGTCGACTGCCTCTGGGCCAGTCGACTGCCCTGCCTCCCAGCTCAGCTCCAGCCACTCCGAACCTTCTCCTTCGCGTGTGCCTTCAGGTCTGCTCCCTTGGCTCACCCCTTGAAGTCCTCTTCCTCTGGCTATCGTCCCTCAGATGCGCACGTAAGCCTTCCCTTGGCTTGCCTCCATGCCACCCTTCACGTGTGCCCTTTAAAGTCCACTTCCCGGCTTGCCCTTGGAGCTCTCCTCTCTCGGCTCTCTTCCCTCGGATAGGTCCACCAAGTGTGATTCTCCAAGTCCTGTAAACTCAATCACACAAATCAAATACAACATAACACTCTAACTTTAAACCTATTCGCCCACACATCAAAACCATGATCTTTCAATCATTTAAGGGTCGATTGCCTCAACAATCTCCCCCTTTTTGATGTGTGGCAATATGTTTAAGTTAGAGATAAATAACAGCAATAGCAATAACAAAAGATTGCAATTGAAACATTATGAGACATAATAACCCTAAGAGGTAACCTCCCCCTTAACCTATGTCTTCTCCACAGTTTCAATTCTAATCACGTTCCAAGTTAAGTTTCCACTTAACAACATGAATATATATAAGAATGTAAGACATATTCGAACCTAAGAGGTACCTCCCCCTTAATCCATGTCTTCTCTCCAAATTTTAACCTTTCAAGGTCTAAATTAGACAAAATACCTAAAATCATCTATTTTAAGTCAAAATTCTAACTTAAACCACCCATTCTCCCCCTTTGACACCATCAAAATGATTGTCTCAAGAAACCAAACCCTATGGCATCAAATGCGAGAATTATTGATTTCTGAAATTTCTCACAGTTGCTGAAAAACAGGCATGCCAGTCGACTGCCCATAGGGCAGTCGACTGATACACTATTAGTCTGATTTTTCAGGTTTTCTGTCGAAATTCAGAAACTCCCAGAAAATTCCAGAAAATTTCAAAAATTGTAAAATTTTGCATACATGTTTGAAATGTTATACTCTATCAGGGGAAAAAAATTAAACCATATAAAATTTCAAACATACATGACTTTTGATAAAAATCCAAAAGCTTTAAAAAACACTACATTTTGTATCTAATTTTGAAACTAAATTTGCAATTATATGACTTTGAAAAACATGACAAAGTATGTAAAGTATAAAATAGTTTTCAAAGGTTTAAAATGTCCAACTATGATATTTGGCAAAGTGTCCATTGATTAAACACTTGCCTCCCCCATAGTTGGTCTAGTTTTGATATTTTGATACTTTTAATGGTTCAACAATGTGCCACAAGCACAAGTGAGCTAAATGTATCACCCTAATGGATCAAGCACTCCTTTTCAAAGCTAATGTGTCCAAGTTCATTTTATACTTCCACAAAACATATTCCAAGGCCTCTTCTTAAGGATGTAAACTCCGATTCGGGAAGAGGCTTGGTAAAGATGTCGGCTATGTTCGACTTTGATTCAACATAGTGTAATTCTATGTCTCCCCTTGCCACATGGTCTCTAATGAAGTGATGTTTCACTTTAATGTGTTTTGTCCTAGAATGATGAACCGGATTTTTAGTTAAGTTGATTGTGCTTACATTATCACACAAGACTTTGACCTTGGTGTAATGTAGCTCATAGTCCTCTAAGGTGTGCATGATCCAAAGGAGTTGGGAAACACACCCACCTATTGCCACATATTCTGCTTCATTTGTTGATAGGGCAACACATGGTTGTTTCCTACTACTCCAACTAACTAAGAAAAACCCAAGAAATTGACATCCTCCACTTGTACTCTTCCTATCTAACTTACACCCCGCATAGTCCGAGTCGGTGTATCCAATTAGGTCAATATTAGGGGTTCTAGGATACCAAAGTCCGACGTTTAGGGTCCCTTTCACATACCTTAGGATCCTCTTGACTACAACCAAATGGGACTCTTTGGCACACGATTGGTACCTTGCACACATACCTACCGCAAAAAGTATGTCGGGTCTACTAGCGGTTAGGTATAGGAGGCTACCAATCATACTCCTATAGTGTTTAGAGTCTACCATTTTGCCTTCAATGTCACTATCCATTTTCACATTAGTTCCTATGGGTGTAGATGCTTCCTTAGCATTTTCTAAACCAAATTTCTATAACATCTCCTTAGCATATTTGGTTTGAAATACATGTGTACCTTCATTAGTTTGCTTAACTTGAAGGCCTAAGAAAAAGGTTAACTCTCCCATAAGACTCATCTCAAATTCATCTTCCATACACTTGATGAATTCTTGTAGGAAGTCATTATTTGTTGACCCAAAAATGATATCGTCTACATAGACTTGGGCAACAAATATATCCTTATCCTTAGATTTTAGGAACAATGTAGGATCAATTGTTCCTCTTCTAAACCCCTTAGACACCAAAAATGAAGAAAGCCTCTCATACCAAGCCCGGGAAGCTTGTTTCAATCCATATAAGGCTTTCCTTAATTTGAATACGTGTCTTGGATAGTTGGGGTCCTCAAACCCCGAGGGTTGTTCTACATACACCTCTTCCTTAATGATTCCGTTTAGGAATGCCGACTTCACATCCATTTGGTGAAGTGTGAAACCCATGTGAGCGGCATATGCTAGTAGAATTCTAATTGATTCTAACCTAGCTACGGGGGCATAGGTCTCATCATAATCTAATCCCTCAACTTGGTTAAACCCCCTAGCTACCAATCTAGTCTTGTTCCTAGTGATTTTACCTTGGTCATCTAATTTGTTCCTAAAAACCCATCTTGTGGTTATAATAGTACAATCAGTGGGCCTAGGAACTAACTCCCAAACTTCACTCCTCTCAAATTGGTTTAGCTCTTCTTGCATGGCCAAAACTCAATCAACATCTCCCAAAGCTTCATCAATGGTTTAGGGTTCTAATTGGGAGATTAGAGCTATTTGGCTCGTTTGATCCCTAAAGTAGGACCTAGTCCTTACTCCTTGAGTGATATCACCCATTATTTGGTCAATAGGGTGATCATGGTGATGTCTCAAGGGTCTAGAGATTGTAGGTTCATTTACTCCTCCTTCCTCATCCTCTAGGGTACTTCTTACTCCCCTTTGATCATTGCCCTCCAAATGTAGGTCTTGGATTCTTTGGGTAAGGGGTTGGGCTTCTTCTATATCCTTATCAATAGAAGTCTTTCTAGGGTAAGTACTAGTGGTTTCATCAAATTTGACATTTGAGGACTCCTCAATCACTTTTGTCCTCTTGTTGTACACTCTATAACCCCTACTAGTCAATGAATACCCTACTAAGATTCCTTCATCGACTTTTGACTCAAATTTTCTTAGGTCGTCTTTGGTATTTAAGATGTAAACTTTACATCCAAAGACCCTAAGATAGTGGACTTGGGGTACCCTTCCATTCCAAAGTTCAAAGGGTATTTTTCCTAAAAACCTATGTACAACACCCGGTTCTGGATATAGNTGCCACATATTCTGCTTCCGTTGTTGATAGGGCAACGCATGGTTGTTTCCTACTACTCCAACTAACTAAAGAAGACCCAAGGAATTGACACCCTCCACTTGTACTCTTCCTATCTAACTTGCAACCCGCATAGTCCGAGTCGGTGTATCCAATTAGGTCAACATTTGGGGTTCTAGGATACCAAAGTCCGACATTTAGGGTTCCTTTCACATACCTTAGGATCCTTTTGACTACAATCAAATGGGACTCTTTGGCACAAGATTGGTACCTTGCACACATACCTACCGCAAAAAGTATGTCGGGTCTACTAGCGGTTAGGTATAGGAGGCTACCAATCATGCTCCTATATTGTTTAGAGTCTACCATTTTGCCTTCAAGGTCACTATCCATTTTCACATTAGTTCCTATGGGTGTAGATGCTTCCTTAGCATGTTCTAAACCAAATTTCTTTAGCATCTCCTTAGCATATTTGGTTTGAAATACATGTGTACCTTCATTAGTTTGCTTAACTTGAAGGCCTAAGAAAAAGGTTAACTCTCCTACAAGACTCATCTCAAATTCATCTTCCATACACTTGATGAATTCTTGTAGGAAGTCATTATTTGTTGACCCAAAAATGATATCGTCTACATAGACTTGGGCAACAAATATGTCCTTATCCTTAGATTTTAGGAACAATGTAGGGTCAATTGTTCCTCTCCTAAACCCCTTAGACACCAAAAATGAAGAAAGCCTTTCATACCAAGCCCGGGGAGCTTGTTTCAATCCATACAAGGCTTTCCTTAAATCCGGGGGGTTGTTCTACATAAACCTCTTCCTTAATGATCCCATTAAGGAATGCCGACTTCACATCCATTTGGTGGAGTGTAAAACCCATGTGA
Organism: Boesenbergia rotunda; assembly: GCA_024364735.1. Classification (NCBI taxonomy): domain Eukaryota; kingdom Viridiplantae; phylum Streptophyta; class Magnoliopsida; order Zingiberales; family Zingiberaceae; genus Boesenbergia; species Boesenbergia rotunda. Next base: position 220,981 of record JAGFNQ010008796.1, on the reverse strand, counting down.
GCGGCATAGGCTAGTAGAATTCTAATTGATTCTAACCTAGCTACGGGGGCGTAGGTCTCATCATAATCTAATCCCTCAACTTGGTTAAACCCCCTAGCTACCAATCTAGCTTTGTTCCTAGTGATTTTACCTTGGTCGTCTAATTTGTTCCTAAAGACCCATCTCGTGGTCACAATGGTACAATCAGTGGGTCTAGGAACTAGCTCCCATACTTCACTTCTCTCAAATTGGTTTAGCTCTTCTTACATGGCCAAGACCCAATCAACATCTCCCAATGCTTCATCAATGGTCTTGGGTTCTAATTGGGAGATTAGAGCTATTTGACTAGTTTGATCCCTAAAGTATGACCTAGTCCTTACTCCTTGAGTGACATCACCCACAATTTGGTCAATGGGATGATCATGGTGATGTCTCAAGGGTCTAGAGGTTGTAGGTTCATTTACTCCTTCTTCCTCATCCTCTAGTGTGTTTCTTACTCCCCCTTGATCATTGCCCTCCGCATGTAAGTCCTGAAGTCTTTAGGCAAGGGGTTGGACTTCTTCTATATCCTTATCAATAGAAGCCTTTCTAGGGTAAGCACTAGTGGTTTCATCAAATTTGACATTTGAGGACTCCTCAATTACTTTTATCCTCTTGTTGTACACTATAACCCCTACTAGTCAATGAATACCCTACTAAGATTCCTTCATCGGCTTTTGACTCAAATTTTCTTAGGTCGTCTTTGGTGTTTAAGATGTAAACTTTACATCCAAAGACTCTAAAATAGTGGACTTGAGGTACCCTTCCATTCCAAAGTTCAAAGGGTGTTTTTCCTAAAAACCTATGTACCAACACCCGATTTTGAATATAGCAAGCGGTGTTAACCGCTTCGGCCCAAAGGTAGCTAGGAAGAGAATACGCATTAAGCATAGTCCTAGCAGCTTCTTGTAGGGCTCGGTTTTTCCTCTCAACTACCCCATTTTGTTGAGGAGTCTTAGGGCATGAAAACTCATGCTTGTACCCATTTTCAACACAAAATTGTGTGAAACTAGCGTTTTGGAACTCCCCACCATGGTCACTCCTAATTCGGTTTATTTTGATATTCTTTTCGTTTTCTACCCTTTTACTAAATCCTATAAATACATCTAGGGTATCATCCTTATGTATCAAGAAATAGACCCAAGTAAACCTAGAAAAGTCATCTACTATCACTAAGCAATACTTACTCCCTACAAGTGATGGAGTACTATGGCAATCAAACAAGTCTATATGTAAAAGTTCTAGAGGCAAGGAAGTGGTAATTAAGGTTTTACCTTTGTGTGATGCTTTGGATTGCTTACCCTCTTGGCATGCATCACACATCTTGTTCTATTCATACTTGATCATTGGGAGCCCCTTCACCAATTCTTCCTTGGCCACTCTTGCAATGTTCCTCATATTGACGTGTCCAAATCTCCGGTGCCATAGCCACCCTTCTTCTTCTTTGGACATGAGAAACTTAACAACATTGTTAGTAGCATAAGATAGATCAAGATAATACAAGTTTGCCTCTCTAAACCCTTCTAATATGATAGTGTTTGAGTCACTTTGTCTTATTACACATTTCTTAGCATGAAATTCTACTCTAAAACCGGCATCACATAATTGACTTACACTTAATAAATTAAACTTCATGTCCTTAATTAAAAGTACCTTATGAATTGAAATAGTGGGAGATACCTCAATTGTGCCCCTACCAATGATCCTTAACTTTCCACTGTTCCCAAAGGAGACCGTCCCTTCTCTTAAGTAGCTAATAGTGGTGAACTTGCTCACATTTCCGGTCATGTGTCTTGAGAATCCACTATCTACTATCCACAAGGTTGGGGCCTCCTTCACCTTTACCTAAACACGAAAAACACACTCTTTTGGTACCCATATTTTTGATCCAGAAGAATCATTTAAAAATTTCTTAGGTACCCATGCTTTCTTTGTGGTTCCCCTAGCCCCTAGTCTCCTAGATGCACCAATCCTACCAGTAAGTGAAACAAAAGCTACTTCCTTGATCTTAGGCCTATAACCCAGTCCAGCCTTGTTATATACAACCCTTTGACTGTTTATGATCATGTCTAGGTTACTAGATCCTACTTGGAATTTCCTTAGGGCCTTTGTGAGGTTATCTACTTGTTGCCTTAACTCCTTGTTTTCATTTTCAAGATGTGAAACATGTGAAGAGGTAGAGCTAGCATGCAAATCTTTAAATTTAATAGCTTCTACTCTAAGCATGACAATTTCTTCCTTAAGGTCCTTAATTCTACTTTTAGCCTTAGCTAAATCCATGTTCGTGCTAGAAATAATTTTCACTAAGGTAGAAGAGGGTAAGTGGTATACCTCACTTACCGAAGCTTCTGACTCTGATGATGATGAGGTGGAGGAGCTCTCATCTTCACTGCTTGAGCTTCGTTCATCGTCTGAAGAGTCTGAATCATCTTGTGCCATAAGAGCGAAGTGGGAGACTTGCTCTTCTTCTTCCTCTGAGGATGAGGGATCGTCCCAAGTCGCCTTGAGGTTCGTGGCACTCTTCTCCTTTCCCTTTGACTTCTTCTTGTCATTCTTCTTCTTCTCTTCCTTCTTGTCCTCCCTCTTCTTCAACTGGGGACACTCATTCTTCATATGCCCCTCTTGGTGACAGTTGTAGAAGATTATCTCTTTGGCCTTACCCTTACCTTTGGCCCCTTTCCTAGCATATGATTTGTTTGAAAAACTTTTAAATGCTTTACGAAATTTCCTTACCATAAAGGCCTCTTGGTCACTGTCCATAGAGGCACTTGACTCCTCTGAGTCCGAGGATGATGAGTAGATCACCTTCTTCTTCTCCTTTCTCCTCTTCTTCTCCTTTTCTGCAACAAAAGCAATACCTTTCTCTTTTGCCGAAATGTTAGCTTGCTCGTGCAGTTCAAATTCACAAAATAGATCGTCTAATTTAACTAAAGATAAGTCCCTTGATACCTTGTAAGCATCAACCATGGATGCCCACAGGGTGGTTCTCGGGAAGGCTTGTAAGACATACCTGACGATATCCCGGTTTTCGATTTTCTCTCCAATTACATGGAGCTCGTTGATCACTTCCTTTACCCTTCCATGCAGCTGACTGACGGTCTCGTTGCTCTTCATGGAGAGGGATTGCAGTTGGGCCACCAACAAGTCCTTCTTGGCTCTTCTGGACTCGTTTGACCCCTCGTTCAGTTCTACCAACTTGTCCCATAGCTCTTTGGCGTTCTTGAATGGCCCCACTTTGTTCAGTTGCTCCTTCGAGAGCCCGCACTGCAGTGTAGTGGTGGCCTTGGCATTTGACTGTGCCCTTTTCATCACTTCTTTAGACCATGTTCTCATAGGGGTAGGATCTCCTCTTTCTCGACGGGCGCCTCGAAGCCATCTGCAACACTTATCCAAGTTTCTATGTCATTCATAAGATAGTACTGCATTCTACCTTTCCAGTACGCGAAGTCGTTGCCATCGAAGAATGGTGGTCGTGCGGTGGAGTATCCCCCTTGAAACGCCATTACAGATGTTCTGGTTGATTGTTAGATCTTCCAAAACGTACCGGCTCTGATACCAACTGAAAGATCGATGTAGGCGTGCAGAGGGGGGGGGTGAATGCACTTTCTTTGATCGTTTGATCTCTATACAGATGTTAGCGCAGCGGAAATAATATGCAAAGAGAAAAACAATGCTAACAAAAATTCTTTTACTTGGTATCCACCCAGATGGGTGACTAATCCAAGGATCCACGCCGCAAGCACCACTTTTCACTATCGAAAAGTCTCCTTGAGGTGGAGAAACCTTTACAGCAAAAGCTTCCTCTTTACAGGTGTAGAAAGATGATGGAGGAAGCAAGAAATCACTCTACAATTTGGCAGCACTTCATTACTGTACGGAATTGTACAGACACGTGTAACGAGACCTCCTTTAAAAGGTGAAAAGGATAGATTCGCAGTCTCTCCAGACGCCCACCAGTCGACTGCCCCTAGGGCAGTCGACTGGCCCATCAGTAAATGCTGGCCAACGGCTAGTGAACAGCTAGCCAACGACTAGTTTTGGGGTATACCAGTCGACTGCCCCAAGGCCAGTCGACTGGTCCGAGGCTGCGAACTCTCTGTGGGTTTTGGCAGTCGACTGCCTCTAGGCCAGTCGACTGCCCTGCCTCCCAGCTCAGCTCCAGCCACTTCAAACCTTCTCCTTCGCGTGTGCCTTCAGGTCTGCTCCCTTGGCTCTCCCCTTGAAGTCCTCTTCCTCTGGCTATCGTCCCTCGGATGCGCACACAAGCCTACCCTTGGCTTGCCTCCATGCCACCCTTCACGTGTGCCTTTTGAAGTCCACTTCCTGGCTTGCCCTTAGAGCTCTCCTCCCTCAGCTCTCGTCCCTCGGATAGGTCTTCCAAGTGTGATTTTCCAAGTCCTGCAAACTCAATCACACAAATCAAATACAACATAACACTCTAACTTTAAACCTATTCGCATACACATCAAAACCATGATCTTCCAATCATTCAAAGAGTCGATTGCCTCAACACGAACAAGATCGGTTTAAATTGATTTTGTCCTTTTTGTTGCTTGAGTTCACTAGAGTTGGTTCAATACGTACTGGAATTTTTTTTACTAACTCTGATTAAAAATTAAGTTGCAATTAGTCTTCCATATTTTTTTGATATATGGCAAAGGGGGAGAGAAAAGCAAAGAGAGTAAAATTTTCAAATTTTCAAAATTTCTTCTTTTCCAAATAGTAAAGTTGAACTTTTAAGTGCTTTTTATTAAAAATTTCTAAGTGCATTTTTTTGGCAAATGTTTCTAAGTAAAGTTTTTCTTAGTGAACAAAATTTTTCTGAGCAAAAACGTTTCTCTAAGCAAAATTTCTTAAATATTTTTTCAAGTAAAAATGTTTTTCGAAGTGAACAAAATGTTTTAAGCAAACTCTTTCAAATTGCACAAAGTATTTTACAAATGCACCAATTGTTCTTAAGAAAAAAATTTTCTAGGTGTGCAAAAGTTGAAATTTTTTTTAGGCATAAGTTGAAGTTTTGTTGCAAGATTTGGCTAAGTGAAATTTTTTTTCAAGTGAAATTTTTTTGTGGCTAAGGAAGGAATTTTTTTTTTTGCAAAAATTAGTTTATGTAAATTTTTTTTTTGCAAAGCCTTTTTAAGTAAAAGTTTTTTAAAGTAAAATTTGGGCTTACAAAATTTTTAAGTGAAAAATTGTCTAAGTGTAAAAAGGTTTTTTTTGCGTGCAAATGCTTTGCTCTATCTTGAAAAACACTTAGTCAAACACTTAGAAGCTTTTTTCAAAAATTGCATATCAATGAAAGTTTCAGGGGGAGAATGTATATTTCAAGGGAGCTTAATATTTTAATCAAAATGTATTTCTTAAGATAATCTTGTTTGCCAAATATGCTTTAAACACCTTTTATCTTAACTTTTTGAACCATGTTGCCATAAATCAAAAATGGGAAGATTGTTGGTGCCGGAAGTGTTGGGACCGGGTGCATGTTGACATGGATGCGGGTTCGTAATTTTAAAATTAATTACGTGCAGCGAAAGATTTAGCATAAATAATTTCTCAGATTATTTAACCACACATCTAAGCATGCAATTTTATCTTGTGTAGACATGATCATATATTTAAAATTTTGCTGAAATGTAAACTAATTTACATATTACCTTGTGTAACTCGAAGGAAGAGACGAGATCCAACCATAAGCGTCCCTTTGAAGCTCCGCCTCTATTCGCGTCCACGCTGAGTATCTTCGGGATGACTTCACAAAGCCACGAGTTTCGTGTTCTCGAGAACTACTAGATTCTCCGAAAACGCGACAAGAAAAACCAAGAGAGAAGTCGAAAGACTAACCACAAAAGGATGGCCGGCAGGGAAAGGGCAGGGGCGGCCGGCTTGGTGCTCCTTCTTGGGGATGGTTGGCTCACGGCAAGAAGGGGAGAAGAGAAGGAGAGAAAGAGAGGGAGAGAGCCTATGCCTTGACCTCTTCGATTATTTTCCAAGCCTTGCCTTGGGTCCTTTATATAGTAGCTTCTTAACCATCAAGCCTCTCAAATATGGAATAACTTATTCCATCTTGCCAAGATTGATTTTATATCATGGTTAAAATCATATTTTAATTCATGATAAAAATTAATCAAGTCTCTTCTCTTTTATAGAATAAATATCCTTATCATGGTAAATCAATCCATGATTGATTTTATAAAATAAACCAATCCATGGTTCATTTTAATTTCCATGAAGAAATAAACCAAACCTTGGTTTATTATAAAACAAACCACACTTGGTTTATTTTATAAATTGATCCAAAGACTTGGTTCTCTCCCTTTGTTGTGGCCAGCCAAGCAAAGAGGATGGAGGCCCTCTTTGGCCGGCCCATCCAAGCCACGCCCCAATGAATTAAACTTATTTAATTCATCTAATAAGTCTTCAAAAGACTTAGCCATTTTACGCTTTCGATGCGTCTCTGAAAAATTCAGATTCGACTTACCGTTTGACTCAACCAAACCTAATCTCTCTTGATTGGAAAATCTAATTTTCAACTCATTTTAAATCCCTCGGATTACTCGTAGTGCATGTGACTAAATAGGCTTTCGATTTATGTTGGCCGTCTATAATTAATCAATTATAGAACGATCATGATTGGCACCTAGTAGTACATCATGATCCCCAATTAATCGAAAGATCAATGGTTGACCTCAAAAACAATTCTGAAACCCTTCAGCAGCTATAATGAATCGTGCCCCATTCCCTTCACCATCTTATACCCACTTAGTTCAGGACATGGTCTATGTGTGTCAGTCCCCACTAGGTTAACTACGTCACACCTAGCCCAAGTAACGTTTTCTCATCCTACAGATTCTAATTACTCTCATATATTTAAGAGATTTATAATCTGAACATGTCATGCTCTGGCCAGAGGCTTTGAGTTACAATCCGACGATAGGCCTGGGTATACATCTCCTCGCAGGGAGTGGTGAATCCTTTGTAGGCTGTTCAAACATCTTCGGGCACTTCGGCTTATACCCAATCATCCTGGGTCCACACCTCCTTGGAGATGCTTGCTTAAGATGTCAAAGTATAAGTCTCCATGACCAAGATGACTTGAACACCGGAAGTCAATGGAACATCGCACTTAAGCTGCAGTAAGAACTTCACTGACATATCTATAAGTAGACTACCATATGAAGTTTTACAGCCAGTCACTCCAATGAACTAGTTCCCTTAACTAGCATTTATGTTTATCTCCGGACATCTCAATGTCACCAGCCAGTGAGAATCAGCTGATTAGAGAATAACCCATGCTAGTATCAACAAAATTGATAGTGTCCGTATTTATCAATTCATCGACTAGGGACAATTTTAATACTTCACAATTGCACATGTAGAGATAATCACTAGTTGTGAATTCATCACAAATTCTCTCATGCTGTGAATTGTATTGCGGACATTCAGTAAATGAGTTTAAGATCTCAATCAAATACACAAATATGTATACTCAAATAGTGAATATTCATTTATTAAAATAAATGATTACAATCATAAGGCGATTGCCTTAGGACACTTCTCTCATATCACTAACAAACTCCCACTTGGCCTAATGTCAATCGCTACGGTACCCAATACCACAGACTCTAACATGACCCTCAAACTTGCTTTGAGGCAAGGCCTTAGTTAAAGGATCCGCTAAATTCCTTTCAGTGGGAATTTTCTCAATTTGTATATCATTCCTACTTATAATCTCTCTGATCAGATGATAGCGGCGAAACACATGTTTGGATCGCTGATGAGACCTTGGTTCCTTCGCTTGTGCAATAGCTCCATTGTTGTCGCAGTAAACCGGTATTGCTTCACCAATGGTTGGAACCACACCATGTTCTGAGACAAACTTCTTGATCCAGACTGCTTCCTTTGCTGCTTCCGAAGCTACAATATATTCTGCTTTCGTGGTAGAATCCGCTACGGTGTCTTGCTTGAAACTCTTCCAACTTATTGCGCCTCCATTCAAAATAAATACGTATCCGGACTGAGATTTGGAGTCATCCTTATCTGTCTGGAAACTGACATCTGTATACCCATGTATTACCATATCACCTTCTCCATATATTAGGAACACATCCTTAGTGCTTCTTAAGTACTTGAGGATTGTCTTGACAGCCGCCCAATGATCCATTTCTGGATCAGACTGGTATCTGCTTGTGATGCTCAGAGCATACGATACATCGGGCCTAGTACATAACATAGCATACATGATAGATCCTATCGCTGATGCATAAGGAATCTTATTCAAGTAAATCCTCTCATTTTCTGTGTGCGAACACATAGACTTCGAAAGGTTGATCCCATGCCTGATGGGAAGGTAACCTTTCTTGGATTCCGTAATGCTAAACCATTCTAGCACTCGGTCTATATATGTAGACTGCGAAAGACCAAGCAATCATTTTGATCTATCTCTATAGATTCTAATCCCAAGGATATAGGTTGCTTCTCCCAGGTCTTTCATGGAGAAAGTTTTGGACAACCAAATTTTAACTGATTGTAAGACTGATATATCGTTTCCTATAAGTAATATGTCATCGATATATAACACTAGGAATACGACTGCACTCCCACTAACCTTCTTGTACACACAAGGTTCGTCAGGATTTTGTGAGAAATCAAACTCTTTGATTGTCTCATCAAAACGGATGTTCCAGCTCTAGGATGCTTGCTTTAGTCTATATATGGATCGTCGAAGCTTGCATACTTTGGTTTTATTTACCGATGTGAAACCTTCAGGTTGTATCATGTATACATCCTCAAGCAGGTTTCCATTAAGGAAAATTATTTTCACATCCATTTATCATATCTCATAATCATAATGAGCTGCTATGGCTAGGAGCATCCGAATGGATTTAAGCATAGCTACTGGCGAATAGGTTTCGTCATAATCAATTCCTTGTTTCTGACGATATCCTTTTGCCACTAATCTAGCCTTAAAGGTAATAACATTACCTTCCATGTCGGTTTTCTTCTTGAAAACCCACTTGCACCCTATGGGCTTAATCCCTTCAGGTGGGTTAACCAAGTCCCATACTTGCTTTTTTTCCTTGGAATCCATTTCCGACTTCATGGCTTCAAGTCATTTATCCCTTTCTGAATTTTTCAGAACATCTTCATAACTGATAGGTTCGTCATCATTAATGAGTAACACGTCGTTTGATTCACTTATGAGAAATCTGTATCTCTCTGGAATATTTCGTGTCCTATCAGACCTACGAAGAAGTGGTATTGTTTTAGGTTCAACTGATAGCTCATCATTATGAGTTATTGGTTGTGGGTCTAGACTAGGTGTCTCTGTAATGCCTATTGGAGTTTCTTGAACTTCTTCAAGTTCAATGCTACTCCCACTGTTTTCTTGTAAAAGAAATTCTTTTTCTAAAAATACAGCATGCCTTGAAACAAACACCTTTTGTTCAAAGGGATGATAGAATTGGTAACCTTTCGTTTCCTTAGGGTATCCAATAAATAGACATTTATCAGACTTAGCATCCAATTTGTCTGATATAGTCCGCTTTACATAAGCAGGACAACCCCATATCTTTAGGTGAGATAAATGAGGTTTCTTACTATTCCACGTCTCATATGGAGTAGTAGAGACTACCTTGGTCGGGACTCTGTTTAGTAAGTAAATAGCTGTCTTAAGCACATAGCCCCAAAAGGATTTTGAAAGAGTTACATGATTCATCATAGATCTAACCATGTCCATCAAGGTTCGGTTACGCCTCTCAGATACACCATTATGCTGTGGTGTATATGGTGGAGTCCATTGAGACAATATCCCATTGTCCCTAAGATAATCTTGAAACTCTTGACTTAAGTATTCAACTCCCCGATCGGATCAAAGTATCTTAATACTTTTGCCAAGCTATTTCTCTACTTCGCTTTTGAACTTTTTGAATTTCTCAAAAGCTTCAGATATGTGTTTCATTAAGAACACATACCCAAATCGTGAGTGATCATCGATAAAGGTAATGAAGTAGTTATATCCTCCTTGTGCAAGAGTTGACATTGGTCCACATACATTAGTATGTATTAGACCAAGCAATTCTCCCACTGGTTTACCTTTTCCATAAAAGGGTAATTTGTCATCTTGCCTTTTAAGCATGATTTGCATGTATCAAATGAACCGGGTTCAAATGATTCCAGAATTCCACATCGGTATAATTTGGTCATGCGTTTCTTACTTACATGGCCAAGATGACAATGCCACTTATAGGAGTCTATTTGATTATCTATTCGAGCACGTTTGTTGGTAACTTCAATATTGAAAATGTTACCGGATAAATCTAATATGTAGATGCCATTGCATAAAGTTCCGGTCCCATAAAGAACATCATTTAAAGTTATGTAACAGCAATTGTTACTAAAATTTAAATGATAACCCTTTTCATTCAGGCATGAAATAGATACAATGTTCTTTATTAATGAAGGAACAAAATAACAATTATCCAATTCTAAGACAAGTCCAGTAGGGAGCTTTAACAAATATGTTCCGATGGCAACAGCAGCAATCTTTGCTCCATTTCCAACTCGCAAATTCGCTTCTCCCTTGACGAGTCTTCTTCTATTCCTTAGCCCCTATATGTCATTACATATATGTGAGCTACACCCAGTATCAGGTACCCAAGTGTACGAGGAAATAGAGTGACATTCAATAACGAAGATACCTGAAGAGGATGGGGCATCAGATGCCTTCTTCTTCAAGGACTCAAGATAAACCTTGTGTTTCTTCGCCAGTGGCCCTCCTTGCCGCAGTGATGGCAAGTGCCTTTTGGTGCCTTTTCAATCTTTTTGGTCTTTTTCTTCCTTCCCTTATTTTGTTCTTTGGGTTACCTCTTAGAGCCTTTCTTTGAGGAACCAACTAACAGTACCGTCTTCTGATCCTGCTTTACAGAAGGATCTACAGTCTTTAGCAGGTTAAGCAACTCAGGAATGGTAGTTACCAGTTCGTTCATCCTATAGTTCATCACAAACTGTGAGTAACTCTTGGTCAAACAATGCAGAATTAAGTCAATACTTAGTTCATGATCCATTGCAAATTCGAGTGTGCCTAGTCGCTCAATGTACCCCAACATCTTCAACACAAACTGTGAGACAGAAGTGCCTTCCTGCATCTTAGAGGTGAAGAGGAGTTTGGAGACCTCAATCCTTTCGGATCTCGCTTGCTCGTCAAACAGCTCATGAAGATGGAAGGCGATGGTATGAGCATCCATATGCTCATGCTGCTTTTGTAGCTCAGGTACCATAGCGGCCAGCATGATGCAACTCGCAAGTTCAGAATCGGCCATATGTTTCTGATAGGCCACTAATTGGTCTGGAGTTGCATCTTCAGGAGGATGGTTGGGAAGTTGTTCTTCAAGGACATAAGCAAACTTTTCTGCCTTGAGGACTATCCTCAGGTTTCGAAGCCAGTCCATGAAGTTTGGCCCAGTCAGCTTATTGATGTCCAAAATGGAACGCAAATTCAGAGAAGACATGATCAGGTGATTATCCTAGAAATACAAATTAAGCTTATGTGATAAGAATGATAAAGAATGCATCAATATACATTAATTAAATCCTATTTATTTTTCGAATTGAATAACTCTTTTTATCAATTTGGGAGATCGTTATTTAAGAACAACCATGGCTAGAGTCCATCAAGTTATTCTTAGCCATGAAGGTAGGTAATTATACCGATTACATATTATACATATGTAACTATCACATTATGCTATCAACCAACTGCACCTCTCTTTACATTGACCTTGGTTGTGACACAAAAAATCGATGCGCCAAGCTTAAGGCTGACCCATTAATCAAGAAATAGTTTTAACATGGTTGGAGCTCATTCAACCGTTTAGTCAGGCTTGGATGTGTCCAACAACCAAAACTAAGGATTGATCTCTGACTCCAACTATATTAATCATAAACTAATTCCATGGTTTGAACATGTTGAGGTTCAAGCTGGGCATGGATGTGTCTATCAACCCAAATGAGAAACAAAACTCCGGTTCTAACCATATTAATGGAAGGTGTTGGCCTTAATATTTTGTAAGGGGTTTTGGGTCTTATCCTTTTTCTTTTATGCACATTCATGACATGTAATTATGTCATGTTCTAACGATTTTCTTAATAAAGTATGTATGTGACTTAATTTATCGAGTCTCATTAATTGAATTAGGAACCGGATTTTCTAATTTTAATTTCATACTTTATTCAAGGAATTGTTTTTGGGAAACAATTTTCTAAATTATCATAATCAATTTCGGAATTAATATGTTTAAGACTTTGATTTTTCTAAATCAAATCTTATTAAATTAAGAGACAGATTCCCTTAATTCAACCACATATTATTTTCATGAAAATCTTATTTAAGGAAATATACTCTATAGGAAACAATTTTCCTAATTAATTTTGGAGACAATAATAAGTAAGAGTATCACCTCATAAATCAAATAAGGAAATTATCGTTTGAGAATCACTTCAAAAATTTCCAAGATTTGATCACATATTTTATTTATGGAAAATTAATATCAATAACTTAATTTAGACGGCTCCCCGAGGCTCAATCCAAATTAAACATTTGACAGCTTAAATCCAATTTAGGAAATTTAATTATAACAACTAACTTTAAATTGGACGGCTCCCCGAGGCTCAATCCAAAATAAAGAATTTTGTAAATAATTTAATTTCCAATTATGAATTTAAATGCCAATTAATATTCCCATAATTTGTCTAGACTTTCTTAAAATAAAGTGTCCAAAATTGCGAGCTTTCCATAAATGGAAAGTTTCCAAAAATAAAAGGTTTTCAGAATAATTGTAAGTTTCTGGTACAAAGAAAACTTACGTATTTCCAAAATTGAAAAATTTCCAAAAATGGAAATTTCTAAAATTGGAAAGTTTCCAAAAATGGTAAGTTTTCACAATTATCATAAAATTTCAGAAACAGAGATATTTCAAAAGTTTGCGAAATTTCATGAGGATTTCCAAACTTCGAAATTCCTAAATCGAAAATTTACCATAATTGGAAAGTTTCCATAATTGAAAATTTTTCCAAAATTGAGATCATGACAAAGTTTTCCGCAAAAACAATTATATGATTATGTCGAACACAAACCTAGCTCTGATACCACTGTTGGGACCGCGTGCATGTTGACATGGATGCGGGTTCGTAATTTTAAAATTAATTACGTGCAGCGGAAGGTTTAGCATAAATAATTTCTCAGATTATTTACCCACACATCTAAGCATACAATTTTATCTTATGTAGACATGATCATATATTTAAAATTTTACAGAAACGTAAACTAATTTACATATGACCTGGGGTCAGGATCTGCCTCGTGATAGCTCGGATCCTCTAGATGTGCAACAGATGGTCCAGATCAACCTGATCTTTGAATGGACGATCTAGAGCCCTCCGAGCTTGATCCAACGGCTGATTGAGCTCTGATTGGGATGAAACCTTTAGATCATAATCAGAGTGCTTGATCGACCCTAACCCTAGCTCGGATTGCTTCAGATGGTCCCAGATGGCTCAGATCTAGCAGCTTTTGAATCAGACGACCCGGATTAATCCGAAGCTTGATAACTCGATCCGGGTCACATCCGACTCAAGTTTGACCCAGTATGCCCTAGGTCCATGAACCTTTCATACCTATAAAAATAGATAAAAAATTTAGTTGCCAAATAATCCAAATATATGTAAAATTGCAATTAAGTCCAAAATAAAAGGAAGTTCTAAAACCTAGGATAATTTCACAATTAAGCAATAAAAATATGGGCCAAACATGGATTTTAGCAATTAAAATAATCAACAAAATGGTACTTATCAACTCCCCCACACTTAAGCTTGAGCGTTTCACGAAACTACAAAATAAGTATCCCCTAGATTTTCTTAAGCATAATTAGAAGCAAATGAAAAGAAATTACCTAAGGTTGTCAATTCTCAAAAATCTAAGCTCTATGGATTAGTATCTTGTCCTTAAATCAACAACTTAGCCTTTTCATCCTTCATCAGTCATTGAGATGAATTTAACTCACTAGCCTATCAAGGAAAATTTTGGTGGCTCTCTCCTTAAGTTCTAAGTTGATGATGGAAGTGGAGCTCACTCAAACACACATGCTTCTTGCACTACTATAGGCTTGCTTATTGTCTACTCTCCACCATTATTCATGATTTGGGTCAACAACTATAAAAACAAATGAAAACATGAAAAATGGTGAGAAATGGAATAAAAGCCAAGAAAATGGAAAAATTGATTAAGTGGGAGACTTGGTTGCTAAAAAATGTTTCCAATGTGCTTTGCCCCTCTTTAAATCAGATTTGAGTGGTGGAGTAAGACATTGACCAATGCCTTTGATTTGGGTGAAGAAAACTCTATTTGATCTCAATGTGCCAAGTTTGACCTTGCGTGCCAACTTTGTTTCTTTCTTCTATTTTTTGATTTATTTTTTTCTCTTCTTTTATCCTCTAGCAAGGTCAGAAATGAAATGAAATAAAACTTAGACTCAGATGAGAAAAACTAATCAATTGGTTCACTTGTTTCACGGTGCCAAGCTTCCTTTGTGTCCCATTTTGCTTCCTCTTTTTTTTTTCAAACTGTGTTCTGTTTCTTTTTTTTTCTTTTCTGCAATTGGTCTTAGCTGGAGCATATCAGATCTTGCAACACTCTAATTCCTTCATATCAGTTGGCATCTAGAAGTTGTTGAGCACGTAAAGTGTTCCACTCGAAAATTCTGCTCAATCAAGTTGAATTTTAGCCAACTTCATTCCATTTCCTGCTCTTCTTTATGTTCTGATTTCATCCAGTTGCCTTCACTGAAATTTGCTCCCCAAGAAGTTGAATTCAGCTAGAAACATTCGACCAATTCTGTTCAACTTTAGCTATGCCTTGCTGAATTAAGAAAACCAAGTTCAGTTTTGGATTGATACAAAACTGTGCCAAGACTGCTTAAGTTTCCAATCTGCCCAGCTGTAGTTCCAAAGCAACTGACTAACACTGCTGCAATTTCAAAGGATACTGAAATCAGCTCAGCAGCCCTTGCATTAGTCTCAATTCAGATCAGTCCAACTCAGTTCAAATCTGCACAATTTTTCTGTTTTGGCACCAATCATTTCTGCATTTGTTTCAATTCAGAATTTAGCATGATGTTTCCCAATTTCTATAGTAAATAGCAGCTGTAATCAGCTGCAATCAGGGTGGCCGAACTGCTCTATCAGCTGCAAAATCGACTGCAAATTCAGCAGCCTTGCAAGTGGAGTTCCTTTGGGCACAAATTTTTCTGCATTGATCCCAGCTTTTCTGATTTTTCTCAAATTCTGCACAGATTCTCTGCCTTGATCAGATCTGGTCCTTCTCTTCTTCACACTCAATAATTTGCAGGAGACCTTCTGCCGAGAATCAGCAACGAAAAGCTTGAGAATTCAGAAATGATTCAACTCAGAAATGCTTTTCTTCAAATGCAGAAATGCTTGCATCTCAACTCAGCTTTGATCTCAAATCAAGTTCAGCTGCCCCTTCCATTGCCAAATTGCACATAAAAACTCCTTTCTTCCCTCTGTTTGGCATAGATTTTCAGCAATTAGTAAGCTGGCCGAAACATGCTCCAAGTGGCAGATTTTTTTCTTTGGCAAAGAACTTTTTCTTTGTAATGGCACAGAATTTTTTTTTTCTTTGTTGGTGTGCCAAATTTTTTTTTCCAAATTTTTTTTTTCATTGCTTGCCACTTGAATCTTCAAAATGTAGTAAAGAATCTAAGTCTCCAATTGCTTCCATCTCTCTTGCTCATTTTTGACATTCAAATTCACTCACTTGGCACCTTTTGGCTTCAATTTCACAAAAAAAAATTTTTTCTTTGAAATGAATTGCTTCCTTGCTCCAAAATAATTCCAAACTCTAGTCACTCCCCCACACTTAAATCTTTGTCCGTCTCGGGCTAAATAACATTAAGAAACATTTCAAACAACAAGTCCATAGAAAAGTGAGGGTAAGAGTAGGAAATAAGTAAAGAAAAATGGAATGAACATGATTTTTGCCAAAATTGATATGAAAAGGTAAACAAAGTGATTAGCCTCTATAGATGTGATCCAATCATTGAAATATGATTTTGAAAGAACCTAAGCAAGTTCTAGAGCACAATGACATATGTGTATCACAAAAGTAAAGCTAATTCTCACTAGGTAAAAATAATTCATCCCAAGTCCTCAATTAAGAATCTAAAGCAAGTAGTACTCAAGCATCCAAGATTTCATCCATTAGCTCAAACCTTAAGTCATAACAACCAAATTTAATTTATTTTCAAGAGATTCTAAAATGACATGAAGATAACCTAGAGGGATACATTTATTCCTAAATATGAAGAAAACGTGCCAAAAGAACTAACATGCATTTATTGACAAGGACTCAGTTTAAAAGAAAATTCTACTTCTAGAAAGCATAAAAAATGAAACATGCAATAAAAGAAAATACAAGAAGAAACAAACTCCCCTTTATTCTGGTGGACGGAGTCTATCCAGAAGTAGCCTCCATCGTGGTAGTGGAGGAACATGGGTGGCTGAGAGAATTAGAACTCCCCCACACTTGAATTTCACAAAAATTTGTTCAGGTGGCCGCAGGCGATTTAGGTTCAAGATCCATTAAAGGAATGGAGGGCTATGGATTAAAGTAAGATCTTCTCCTCCTTCTTGATGCCTTTCAGAAGTCCTTCCAGGAGGTTGGAGTCTGTTCAGATGGAGCACCCACTCCTGAAGTCTTCTAAACCCTGCAAAACAATGTAATACCTCTCTCAAGCGTGCAGGGTACGAAGGAAATAAAATAATATCAGTCTCTGCATGAAATGAATCCAAAACTGTATCATATCCAATTAAATCAAATTCTGGTATCTCAATGGATTTTTCATAAGTAGTATCCTCCAAAGGTATATCAAGAAACTTATCACAACCCATGAAATCAATTTTTGGCACATCAATAGTATTTTCACAATTATTTCCTATCAAGAATGTATCAAGCAATGTGTCACAGCCAATGAAATCAATCTCGGGTACCTCCATAAGTTTTTCACATTCAACTTCAGCATAAGATATAGCAAGAGATTCATCAAAATAAATAACATCAATTTTAGGCACTTCTAAAAATTTTACACAATCCATATCCACAAAAGATGTATCAAAAGATTCATCATAACAAACTACATCAATTATAGGTGCCTCTAAAATTATTTCGCAATCCAGTTCTACAAGAGAAGTATCAAGTAATGCATTACAACCAAGGAAATCACTTTTTGGTACCTCTATTGGATTTGCACAAGCAATTTCTACACAAGGTATATCAATAAATTCATCATAACCAATAAAGTCAGCACTGGGTACCTCGCTGAATTTTTCTGAACAAAGAGGAGAAATACTTACCTGAGCGTGCTGAAGAATACCTGGAGGTTCTACAAGAGTAGATGTATCCATGGCCTCCTCCTGATCAAGTACATGCTCCTCATCAGCCTCAAGCTCTGGTGGACACTCAACTAAAACAGGTGATCCTTGGGTTCTTGCTTCCACCATGCAAGTCCCTACACTTTCTGGTTCATCCTCTAAATCTTGTGGTGGTCCCTGGGGCTTAGTGCAATCCCCTACACCTATGGAATCATCTCCTATACATGCTTCTCCTATAATATCTGTAACAACAATATCAGAAAAATTAGGACCATCAATAATACTATCATCACAAAATAAAAGATGAGAATGGTCCTGTGGAGCTTCAGTTTCTTCTTCTTGAGCTGAAAAATTTGGAAATGGATTTTGAATAGGAATCTCCGGAGGAATGCATGCTGTAGGTGCCCTGATTTTAATGATTTCTTCTTCTTCTTCCACCAAATGTGCAAGATCACTTGAAGAAGGACTTGGCCATGCACTAGGGTCACTTTGAACTGATATAAAATCAACTCCGGGGCTCTCAGAATTAAAAGTAGCTTGAGAAGATAATTGTCCTAATTCTTGGGCTTGCCTTTGTTTCAATTGATCAACCAATTTTCCAAGGCGTCCTCCGAAGTCTTGTTGTTGTTGTTGAAAACTTTGCTATTGTTGTAATATTTGTTGACACATCTCCACCATCCTCTGTTGTTGAGCCTCACTCCAATCAGGATTCTCAAAGCCTCCGTGGTTAGTGTGGAACTCCTGTTGGTCTTGAAATATAACATAAGGCTGCTGAAGACCAAGAGTAGGCTGTGCATTCTGAAATGAAAACTGTGGGGGCTGATCAAATGGTTGAATAGGCTGATTAAATTGCTGAAAACTTGGCTCACAACTTGGTGGAGATGGCTGAAAATTCTGATTCTGAAATTCTTGGATTTGAGGTTGAAATTGTGGTGGTGAATACTGAAATTGAGTGGGCTGGAAATTCTGGTTTTGAAACTGAAAATTTTGATCGTATGACTGTGAATGTTGAAAAGGTTGTTGAAAATTCTGTATGGGTTGAAATTCTTGCTGCCATGGCTGAGGTTGAAGCTGAAATTGATTATTTCCCTGCTGAAAACTTACAAAAGGCTGCTGGAAATTTTGGTTAACATGCTGAAATCCTTGATTTGGTTGAACTTGATGGAAGGGTGGTTGCTGAAAATTCTGATTATCTAAACACCCTTGCTGAATTCCTTGAAAAAGGGATTGATCTTGTTGATAAGGTTGCTGAAAGTTGGGCTGAAATTGCTGAAAGTTGGGCTGAAAATTCTGGAATTGTGGCTGCCCAATCTGAAAATTCTGACTTGGCTGAAAATCTTACTGAAATTGTTGACATTGTGGCTGAAAAAACTGATTTGGTTGCTGATTGAATGGTTGGATCTGCTGAAACGGTGGACACGGCTGCTGGTAATTAGATGAGAACATTTTGAACTGGCAGTCCTGTCACAAAACAAACAAGAAAAATAGCAGCAACCGTATACAAAAGATAAAGCAAAAGAAAATATGATCAAATGATATGCCCAAAAGCACACAAGCAAAGATCAAACAAATCAACTAGTTGCTTCCCCGGCAACGGCGCCAAAAATTTGATGGACCCAAAATAGACTGTCACGAATGTGGGTCTCAAATTTAGATATTTATAATAAAATGCTGGAAACCCTTTTTGCAATAAAAAATTAAAAGCGTAGTAAAGGGGGCCACAGGTCGTATTTTTCCTAGGGACTAGTTGAGGTTGTTTGATTCGATGCTTGAATTTATATGCCATTGATGTTTTTGGGTTTCAAATAAATATTTGGGTTTTGGGTTGCAATTCGGAATTGAAAACACAATGCAAAGACGGAAACTTAACCATGAAACATAACCCAAGTAATTTAACCAATTAACTCAAGCAAATGGAAGCTTAAATGCAACTTAGTTGAATTTAGAAAACAAATCTGATATTAAATCTATCAATTCTGATTGATACTGATGCAAATATTAGCTTCAGGAATTTCCACTCAATCAACCCAAATGACAAGCAATCGATGAAAAATTAACACAAAAGTGGTGCCGAAGCTTCACTTGATACCCAAGTGAAGAAATCCAAGCTGGTTTACCGAAATAAAGATGAAAATTTCATAAACAAATGAGTTGTAAAACCAATTCATTCTGAGCACAATTCAATCTGACAAGTGGGTTTAACTTAAGCTAAATTGGGACTCAACCCAACCAAATGCCACTCAAGCTAATCACTAATCCGAAACAAGTTTTTTACTTGGCACAAACTTGCAGAATTTAAGTGAACATGATATGCAGAATAAAAATCAGGACTGCAGGTCACAAATTCATTGGAAGTCAACAAGGATTTAAAGCTGCATTCAAGTGCAGCAGTGGAAGTCAGCATTCAGCAACTTGGCACACACAAAAGGGAATTAATCCAAAACTACTTCATGAATTGAGACCAATTGCAGACACTGCAAACTGAGAATTCAGAATTGTAGCTGGTCCATTAAGCTTAGAATGTAAGGCTATTAGTGAATAAGTTTGCAAGAGTTGAAGGAAGAAATTTAGCATCCAAATTCAGATCCAAATCAGACACAACTTGAAGCAAAAATCAAAATCGAAATGCAGAAAGGGGTGCAGAATTTAGCAACAAGCAAACTCAGAAACAATTTGATCAAACTCAGATTCAAAGGCGCCACATGAAACGTTTCATGAAATGATTTCGAAGAACTAATATTCATTAGCACATAATTCAAAAGCTTATCAACTCCTAATTGCAGAAATAAACTGGACATGTGCAGAAATGGAGTCTGACACGCAGGGAAAGGCTGATACATAAGTTGGAAACCAAATTCAGACTCTGATATCAATTGCTATGGAATTAAACCAACTGCACGTGAGTTCAGAAGTGAGAACTAAGCTCACTTGACAAAATTTCAGAAATAAGAAGCTGGGGATTGCAGAAATTAAATCTGGATGGCAAAATTGGAAGCTAAATGCAGAAATGGAGTTCAGAAATACAAAAGTGATGGTTGCAGAAATGAAACTTCGAATCAAACGCAAGGTAAACTAAACAACTGAAAACGAATGCGCAAAACCAGGGGTTGGAAAAGATTAAGAAGAACTAATGTAACTTGACTCAAATTCAGAAACAACAAACTGAAAAGTGCAGATCCTAACTTGATACGCAAGCTAAACAAAACGGCACACAAGCAAAAAGATATGAAACAGATTTGAATCGATGGTTAAAACAGCTGATACTAAAATTAAATCTAATAGTTCAATAACAAGCTCCTATCTGATACTAAAACAGAATTGAAAGGCTACTAACTATAGAGCAATTCAAAAAACGAACTTAAAACAGCTGATACAAGTGCAGACATGAAACAGATTTCAGAAATCGAAATTATAGCTAAGAGTTGAAAAACATAGAGAAAACTAATTCTCAATCACTCCCTAGCTCAAGTACTCCTTGTTCGTCACGCAAGGGTGAGCCTCGAACCCGTAAGTTCAGCAAATCGATGGAAAACAGCCCTTGCGATTCAAATCCAGCTCAGCTTGCTCAAATCTAAAATTCCCATTCGGTATCCTTTAATTCAGCTGTGTCCGCGATTGATGATGAGTTGGGGATGATCCAAGCAATCTAGGGAACCCCTCCAGAAGCTCGGATGGATGGAAATGGAGCACAACCGATCCAAAGGCAGCAAATGTCAGAGCTGCGGAAACCTCTCAACAGCCCTGTTTCTTGGGCAAATTGAGGCTGGAATTTCACCGAGAAGCTTTCCCACTGACCAACACATGATCTAAAGGAGAAATTGAGGGGTCGCGCCAACGGATTGAAGAAAAACTCTGAAGGAAATGAGAAGAAAACGAAGAACTACTGCTTGCGGCGAAGACGCGACCACGCTGATGGCTGGGAAAATTTCCTTAAGTACATAAGAATGGACGGCCCAGATTGATCGAAGGAGATCCAACGGCTGATCTTGCTCTGATTTGATCCAAACTTTGATGATGATGACCTGGGGTCAGGATCTACCTCGTGGTAGCTCAGATCCTCCAGATGTGCAACGGATGGTTCAGATCAACCTGATCTTTGAATGGACGATCTAGAGCCCTTCGAGCTTGATCCAACGGCTGATTGAGCTCTGATTGGGATGAAACCTTCAGATCATGATCAGAGTGCTTGATCAACCCTAACCCTAGCTCGGATTGCTTCAGATGGTGCCAGATGGCTCAGATCTAGCCACTTTTGAATCGGACGGCCCGGATTAATCCAAAGCTTGATAACTCAATCCGGGTCACATCCGACTCAAGTTTGACCCAGTATGCCCTACGTCCATGAACCTTTCATGCCTACAAAAATAGATCAAAAATTTAGTGGCCAAATAATCCAAATATATGTAAAATTACAATTAAGTCCAAAATAAGAGGAAGTTCTAAAACCTAGGATAATTTCACAATTAAGCAATAAAAACATGGGTCAAACATGGATTTTAGCAATTAAAATAATCAACAAAATGGTACTTATCAGACCCCCCGAGCCAGAAGACTCCGGGATCACCTCGGGGAAGCGGAGCTCAAGGAGCACACAACTTCCAGTAGCGGTTCGTTTTCCTCGGATCGGTGGATCATCATCATCCCTTATTACGGAGTAATCACGACCCATGATTCACAACCATCAATGCCTTAATCACCGCAATGACCCCAGATTAAAGAGTCGTGAGGACCGTTACTAGGATGATCCAGTAACCGATAATTGGGAGGAACGTGGCAGAGATCATGGAGACGCTTGAGACAGCCGCCGCGGGTATAAAAGGTACTCCAACTCCTTCGGTAAGGGGGTTACGCCTTCTCTACTACTCACATACTGTCTTGCCTTTTATTAATCTTCTCTATCGAGGCACTGACTTGAGCATCGGAGTGGGCTCCGCCGGACAACCTCCGGCGTGTTCCCCTAACACTCATGTTAATCTCGCTGGGTGTGGAGTTCCTCCTCCAACATCAACATCCATGTAGGTTGATCCCTGGTCACTGGTCGTCGATGTCGATTCTTTCCGAAACATTACCTATTTTCGAAATATTTTTCAATCTGTTTTTTTTTGACAAAACCATCCAAAGACATAGTTCTATAGTTAGATATAGTTAGTTCTATTACAGTTAATAAAATATGAACTATATACAACTATATGGTTCTAGAAACTATTATCGTTAGTATTAAAAGACAACGGTTTAAAATCATTACATAAGTGTTGTCAATGGTTGTAAAAGACAACAATTTTACGACCATTATCTTTCAACCCCCACTTTTAACATCAGTGCTAGTTACAACAATTAAAATAGTCTTCAACAACGATTTTTATCCATTGTCGATGATGATTTTTTTGTAGTGACGGGCAATCTATCTAACACACACACACACACACACACACACACACACACACACACACACACACACACACACACACACACACACACACACACACACACACACACACACACACACACACACACACACACACACACACACACACACACACACACACACACACACACACACACACACACACACACACACACACACACACACACACACACACACACACACACACACACACACACACACACACACACACACACACACACACACACACACACACACACACACACACACACACACACACACACACACACACACACACACACACACACACACACACACACTACACACACACACACACACACAACACACACACACACAACACACACACACACACACCCACACACACACACCACACCACACACACCACCACCACACACACACCACACACACACCCCCCACACACACACCCCCCCACACACACACACACACCACACACAACCACACAATCCATCCAAAAGAGATGTATTTTATATGCATAGGGTGAACAACATTCAATCCATCCTAAATGAACATACATCATGTATATGAACATATATAAAGTTACAAATACATATATAATGTGAACAAGACAATTCACCCAGAAAATACCTCATATAAAAATAGGATGAACAACCCCACAATTCATCCTCTATATATATATATATATATATTAGATGAATGATCTGCAATCCATCCAAAAGAGACGTATTTTATATACATAGGGTGAACGACATTCAATCCATCCTATATGAACATACATCATGTATATGAACATATACAAAGTTACAAATACATATAAAATGCGAACGTGCCAATTTACCCAAATAATATCTCATATAAAAATAGGATGAATAACCCCACAATTCATCCTGTGGTGCCTCATATAAAAATAGGATTAATAATCCATAATTCATCCCATAAGGTGTCTCATATAAAAAAGGTAAACAACTCGAAATCCATCATATGAGAAAAATTCATGTCAATTTGGTCTAAGCTTATGAACACAGAAAAACTCAAAAGTCATATTTATAGCATGATATAAAGTTATTTTAATTACTCATCTAACATGAAAAATCTTCTCTAAGAACTATCTTAACTTCTCTTATAGTCTTTTAATTATTTTCTAATATCATATGGTAAAAATAATTTATGACAGTAATCAACTTATATAGTATAACCTTGTTCAAGTTCCTAATTTGCTATATAATTGCAAAGCAAATAGATGTACAATTCAAGAAATATCACATGATAAACATAAGAACATATTAATTTAAAAAAATGATTAACAAGATTTGGTAACATTGAACCTCAGGCGATTGGTTCGGTTTCATAGAAATTTCCTACAAGTTATCAGGATAAATCGGAAAGTACTCGCAGTAAACGATCTAAAAGTCCAACGTCTCAGGATTTACATCCCATTTGAAAAAAATAATCTTGCAAAATATATAATAGTTGGGATCGAGTAATAAATATTTAAAATAATAATTAATCATCTTTTCCATTGTTAGAAGAACACGTACATTAACTAGTTATCTGTGGAGGTTGAGACATTAATAATTGGCAAAGTTCAATTAACTTAGACATTCTACAAAGCATACGGTCACATGAATGAGAAAAATACAGAATAAATGCCAAAACGTAATATAAGAAAAAATATAACATGATATATAAAAATATTATATATCGGAAGAATTTGGTAGGAAGGGGATAGTGAGTAGCTCTCATTCTTGTCATGAATATAATTATAAGAATAGAATGAGGATATAATTTATCCGATCCAGATGCTAATGCAGCAAACAATCCAGAATCATTATATATATAAAAATAATTAATAAGGTTGGTTACTATCAAACTTAAGACGCCCAACTCAGTTCCACAAAAATTATCCATCGACCGTCAGGATAAATTGGAAAGTATGCGCGGGGGGTCCAGAAGCCGAATATCTCATGATTACGCGTCCCATTTGAAAGAAAAAACCTTACAAAATTCATCGCAATTAGGTATCGAAGTATCCAGGATCAAACTACGAATAATTAGGTGATAACTAGTCACCATTACACTACACTATAGTCCCGAGGGTATAATCATTATATATATACATTATATTTAAGGTAGGTTTACTTAATTATATTGTACATGTGCACCATATCATTATGGGAAATGAGCTAGAAAACTCTAACTCAAACGAAAGATATTTTGATGTGGAGTGTGGACAAAGTGACTACGACAATTTACCAAAGGCCTTACCTAAAAATTGGTATTTACCAAAAGGCGTATCATGGTTTCATTTTCACCAAAGGACGCACTCATTTTAGTGAACTTCCTCTTATACCCCTCCTGCTATGTATTGCCTTTCTCTTTCACTCTCAGTAACAAATTCCGAGACGTCTGCACATGCTTTTTCAGACTTTTATTTTAAAATAATATATTATGGAATCAGCGCTAAACTAAAAAATGTAAGATAAAAATTGAAAAAATATTTCAGTTAAAAAATATCTCATCCAACGTGATTTAAAAATATAAATAAATAATTTTTATACTTGATTAATAGAAATTAATATATTAAATAATATTTAATAAATATATTAGTGTATAAAAATTTTTTTGAAAAAAATAGAGCGTGGGCCTGAAATATTTTTATTTCAAGCCCACGTTGGGCCTGAAATTTTTTATTTTAGGCTCATATTAGGCCTGAAATCTTTTGATTCAGGCCCGACGTAGACTCAAATTTTTTTCTATTTTAAAAATATATTAATATATAAAAAAACCTATCAAAACACTTAATTTCAGATTAAAACGCAGGGTCTGAAGTCACGCTAGGAGGCCCTGAACACAGATGTGTTCAGGCCCTCCAGGCTTAAGGAATGTTGAGGTCCTCCTTGGGTCTGAACACAATCTTGGATAAATATAAGTAAATTAAATAAAAATATCAATAGTTCTAGGTAGAGTTGAGCTAGGAGATGGTATTTTTGATGTCCAAACTTCTAATGATTATAAATTATGTTGCTATAGGAGATTTTTAAGTCTATCAGTGGGGTTTCATCAAAACCCACTGATGGACCTAGGATATTTGGATTTCTCAAAATCCAATATCAATAGTTAGAGTTGAGCTAAGAGATGGTATTTTTGGTGTCCAAACTTCTAATGATTATAAATTATGTTGCAATGGGAGATTTTTATGTCTATCAGTGAGTTTTCACCAAAACCCACTAATAGACCTAGGATATTTGGATTTCTCAAAATCCAATATCAATAGTTAGAGTTGAGCTAGGAGATGGTATTTTTGGTGTCCAAACTTCTAATGATTATGAATTATGTTGCAATAGGAGTTTTCTAGGATGAATCAGTGGGTTTCGGTGAAAACTCACTGATGGACCTAGGATACTTGGATTTCTCCATACTTGATATCTCTATTTAGAATTTACTTAGGAGATATTATTTCTGAAGTGCAAACATAATACCAATAATTTTCAATTATGTTCTCTAACCGTATCAGTTGGCACACAAAGATGTATAAATATGACTGCATCTTGGGCACAGTTAAAAGAAACCTCTCTTTCAACATGATTTCAAAAATATTTGATTACATGTTGAAATCATGTTGATCATGTTAATTTCAAAATAATTTAGATTAATCAAATATAAAAAATTATCTCTTTATATTTTTGAATCATGTTGAAAGAGAGGTTTCTTTTAACTGTGCCCAAGATGCAGTTATATTTAAACATCATTGTGTGCCAACTGATACGGTTAGAGAACATAACTGAAAATTATTGGTATTAAGTTTACACATCAGAAATAATATCTCCTAAGTAAATTCTAAATAGAGATATCAAGTATGAAGAAATCCAAGTATCCTAGGTCCATCAGTGAGTTTTCACCGAAACCCACTGATTCATCCTAGAAAACTCCTATTGCAACATAATTCATAATCATTAGAAGTTTGGACACCAAAAATACCATCTCCTAGCTCAACTCTAACTATTGATATTGGATTTTGAGAAATCCAAATATCCTAGGTCTATCAGTGGGTTTTGTGAAAACTCACTAATAGACCTAAAAATCTCCCATTGCAACATAATTTATAATCATTAGAAGTTTGGATACCAAAAATACCATCTCTTAGCTCAACTCTAACTATTGATATTAGATTTTGAGAAATCCAAATATCCTAGGTTCATCAGTGGGTTTTGGTGAAACCCCACTGATAGACCTAAAAATCTCCTATTGCAACATAATTTATAATCATTAGAAGTTTGGACACCAAAAATACCATCTCGTAGCTCAACTCTAACTATTGATATTAGATTTTGAGAAATCCAAATATCCTAGGTCCATTAGTGGATTTTGGTGAAAACTCACTGATAGACCTAAAAATCTCCCATTGCAACATAATTTATAATCATTAGAAGTTTGAACAACAAAAAATACCATCTCCTAGCTCAACTCTAACTATTGATATTGGATTTTGAGAAATTCAAATATCCTAGGTCCATTAGTGGGTTTTGATGAAAACTCACTGATAGACCTAAAATTCTCTTATTGAAACATAATTTATAATCATTAGAAGTTTGGACACCAAAAATACCATTTCCTAGCTCAACTCTAACTATTGATATTGATTTTTGAGAAATCCAAATATCCTATGTTCATTAGTGGGTTTTGGTGAAAACCCACTGATAGACCTAAAAATCTCCTATTGCAACATAATTTATAATCATTAGAAGTTTGGACAACAAAACTATCATCTCCTCGCTCAACTCTAACTAGAACTATTGATATTTTTATTTAATTTACTTATATTTATCCAAGATTGTGTTCAGGCCCAAGGAGGGCCTGAACATTCCTTAGGCCTAGAGGGCCTGAACACATCTATGATCAGGCCCTCTTAGCGTGACTTCAGACCCTGCGTTTTAATATGAAATTAAGTGTTTTGATAGGTTTTTTATATATTAATATATTTTTAAAATAGAAAAAAAATTTGAGTCCACGTCGGGCCTGAATCAAAAGATTTCAGGCCCAACGTGGGCCTAAAATAAAAAATTTCAGGCCCAACATGGGTCTGAAATAAAAAATTTTAGGCCCACACCCATGCTCTGTTTTTTTCAAAATTTTTTTGTACATTAATATCTTTATTAAATATTATTTAATATATTAATTTCTATTAATCAAATATAAAAATTATTTATTTATATTTTTAAATCACGTTAGATGAAATATTTTTTAACTGAAATATTTTTTCGATTTTTACCTAACATTTTTTAGTTTAGCGCCGATTCTATAATATATTATTTTAAAATAAAAGTTTGAAAAAAATATGCAGACGTCTTGGAATTTGTTACTGAGAGAGAAAGAGAAAGACAGTACATAGCAGGAGGGGTTTAAGAGGAAGTTCATTAAAATGAGTGCGCCCTTTGGTGAAAATAAAATCATGGTACGCCTTTTGGTAAATACCAATTCTTAGGTACGCCCTTTGGTAAATTGCCGAAGTGACTATGGCAACATGACTGCGGTTACGTTGGCAGTAATGAGTTTTGATTGAGGGGTTTATGGATTTAGTGATAATCTAGTGAGGATTGGGTTATAAAATTAGAGATATCATATCCATATTTTGATTTTGATTCCCATATACCAAGCATCATAAATGAGAATGAAATATATTTCATTCTCATTCCCGCCTTCTAAACTCGCTTACCAAGCACCCCCTAAACAGGGGCGGAGGGCAACATGGGCAATGCTGGGCACAAGCCCAACAGATTTTTTAAAATTTTAAGCCTAGGTATATATGTTTAAAGCCCAATTCATTTAAAAGTAATTCAATAAAGCCCAATTCATTTTTAAAGCCCAATTCAATTTAGAGACTTAGGTTATTAATGTCTTGTTTCATTATTTGACAATGTATTAAAGCAACAAAAGCTTTCACCGAACTGCACAAAGAAGTGGCGACGCTTGAAATCAA
Organism: Boesenbergia rotunda; assembly: GCA_024364735.1. Lineage (NCBI taxonomy): Eukaryota > Viridiplantae > Streptophyta > Magnoliopsida > Zingiberales > Zingiberaceae > Boesenbergia > Boesenbergia rotunda. Next base: position 192,140 of record JAGFNQ010008796.1, on the reverse strand, counting down.
AATTCTTTGGAAAAGTTTGAAGAAGAAAAAATTCTTCAGGTTTGTGTTTCTAATTTATTTATATATAATAGTGCAATCATATAGCTTACATTTTTTAAAGTACTATGTGAATATATTAAGATTTTTATTTTCTAGGGTTGAAATTGATATTAGGAATTTTAAGATTTCTAATATTTAGGGAACATTGAACTTATTATCAAGTTTATATATATTCAAAGAAGACAATTTAATGAACTTTTTTTGGGTTGAAAATTTTTAAAATATTATGCCCACCGGAGAAAATATTGCTGGCTACGCCCCTACCCCTAAAACCTTCACCTCGACGACTCCTTTATGATGACTCCCACTGTGTGAAAGAAAGGTAAATTACGGAGAGTTTCGTCTAACAACATCAATGCATTCAAGGAAAGGTTGAGTAATACACGGGTATTCCGTATCTATTGGGAGTTGACTAAGGTCTATTAGTAATAATATCCTTGTATGAATCAATTGCGCGATAATCCGCGGGGCCGAATATTAAGATTAGGAAAGGGGTGAGAGAAGGAAAAATCACGAGAGGAGAAAGGTCAGCTTGGACTTAATTTTAATAGCACTTTGTGAAAAAGTCCAGTAAATTTTAAAAATTTCAACTATTATTATTATTATTATTATTATTATTATTATTATTATTATTATTATTATTATTATTATTATTATTATTATTATTATTATTATTATTATTATTATTATTATTACAGAAGCAAAGCGGAGAAGCTACTTCAGGATGTTTTGGAGGCCACGGCCATGCAAAGGGAGCGAGCTAGAGCTGTTCTTGGCAGATGTCTTCTTCATCTATAACAAATTTGCTATAGATACTCTTGTTGGCTCTGCTATTGTGAGGTTATTAATTATTGTAAACCATCTGTGATAATTTTTCTATCACAACTCCAATCCAATGTAGAAAATCATTTGTGATTATTAATTTTTAACATTTTTAAAAATAAAAAGTATTTATTTTAAAAAACTAGTATACCCTCCGCATCAATGATATAGATATAAGACTGTATTTGATTAGGGATAATATAATTCAATTTGTAATGTAATTGAATCTGCAATATAATCTATCTTACATGTTGTTAACATTGTAATCCAGATTATAACATTTTTAATATTTTTTGTAATATAAATTACATTTCATTACAGTTTTAAAATTGTACCAAACAAAGTAATCAAACTTGTAATGTAATCCTGATTACATTACAAGGCTGATTATCCATTACCAAACGTAGCCTATATTAAATATTTAATATTTAGTCAACGAGATACAATTTATATATACGACAATCCACAATATAAATTGCCAAAACACTATAATAATATATACTACAAGCCTAGTCACACCTCAACCATTTAAGATACAATTCATATTCAAAATAGAAGTGAGGTAAAATTCAAATTTATAAAGTAGTTTAAATATATGTTCCTCAAAGAGACCCGATGAAATTATTCTCGATAAGATTTTTCTGAGTAGAAAGTTGCCCAGATGACACTAGGACAATCCTACACCTGACCACCTTCTCCCAATAAAGACAAGGTTCAGTAATTAAAAACTAATCTTCCAAGGTGGCAAAAACTAATCTTCCAAAGACTATGATATAATGGTATGAGATCAGAGTCATCTTCAGGGGAGGTAGCATAGGCAGCTACTTAAGACCTCTTTATTTTTGAGACCTCCATATTTTTTAGGTTACTTATTATATTTGATGATAAATTAATTTCTTTAATGCATATAATGGTAAAACTAGCCCTGAATCAAGGCCCAAAATATCAAAAATTTATTAAATATATATAATTTTTTTTAAAAAATCTTGCTTTCTTTTTTTCTTGCCTAAGCATCTTTTATCTAAAAATTAACCTAGGGCTTATAATGGGTCATTAATTTTCTGGAGATGACCCTATACGAGATGGAACAGAACACATGACATGTTGAGAGTTTTAAAAATTTTTAAACTTATAAACTTAGACTCGAGAGCACCTCTTAACTCTCTCTCTCTCTCGATACACACACACACACACACACACACAAACTCATCCTATAAGCAATAAATCTAAGAATTCGCATATACATCAATACCTAGAAATAACAATAATAACATGCCTAGAATGACTAGTTGTTCAATCTGAAATCACAGATAACTCAAAAGAAATTGAAACAAAACTATGTTTTGTTAGTATTGAAATAACAATACTAACAAAAAATGACGATAGTAACATCCTATGAGCTATATGTTGATATTTTTAAAGCATGAACTATAGAAATAAATTCTGTAAATCTAAACACTTACAGTGATATGCACTTAGAGAAGAAACCGAAATACTTTGTCATCTGAAGAACGATCACGAACGAATCGAAAAGCTCTTCATGAGTTCACAAACCAAATCTCTCTTATGTAATTGGACGAACCAATCTTGAATGTTCTTCTCAATAACTCCTTCTTCGTCATGTGCACTCGGACGAACCTTACACAATGACCTTATACACACGAGATAAACCCTTTCTCTTTGACCTCGCACAGACCTCGCACATAGCTTATCTCGTACGATCTCCATTGGCTTGGATGCACACATATAACATGTCCTCTCCTCTTGTCCACCTCTCCCCTTTGCCTTGGAAGCCATATATATATAGGGGTAAAAGGTCTCTTCATATTCCTTCATTAATGGAGGAATATGAATGAGTTGGAAGATGAAGAGGAAGGGGTGCCTCTTCATCTTCTATAACTCCAACATCTCCCACTCGTCCAAGTCAATCCATATAGGACATCTAGTCACATAGACCATGTAAGAAAGTCACAAAGACCATATAAGAACATTCAATTCATACTCCAGGGAAAATGGTCCGTGCGACAGCAAGCACACTGAGCAATTAATGCTAAGAAAGTTGTTACACTTAACTTACCTTTACCCCAAATTAAATATTTACATCAATATGAACATCTCTAATCCCTCATATGACAACTATGTCAAGAGCATGTTCAACATCTCTAATCAATACATTTATTGACAATTACATTTTTAAGTACTCAACAAAAAATATAATTGGTCGACCAGTGAATAAATATCACAGATGTAAATCAATTTTAATCTTCCTTTTTAGCTTAAATCTATTCATTCTAATCAATCGCTTTCCTAGTCATGCTCCATAGACCGAATCATCCATAGTCAATAGGATACACACTAAAGTAGCAATCACTGATTAAAACTTCAAGTAGACAGCTAAATAATCACTTAGGGTAAGATTGAGATTAACTTATAATCTCAAGTCTCACATAGTAGAGAAGCAGGGATCCATTCTCCTACTACCCTTAATGTCGCTATAGCACATGTGGTATGAATCACATGCTACAATGTTATTCTCTTTACCAAAAAGAGTGCATGTTTTTCTCATATATTTAACATCGTACAAATTTCGATCTAGACATACCTAATGTCTAATCCAAATTCAACTTATGAATTCCAATCTGGCCTTAAACATGTTTAGTAAATGGTGGGTGCATTTACTTCGATCATTACATAAATGATCTCATCTTGATATAAAAATCAAGGCGACATCAACTTACGAGTATGTCTCTATTTACAACTACATAAGCTGTCTCATAAGTAATGGTCTTACCTCTATTTATTCTCAACAAATAGAGACGATTGTCCATGTGAGTGGACCAATCTCAGCCTGCCAACATGCTCATCGAGACTTTTATCCAAATGTAACAAATATATTTACACTGAATAGATCTGACATTTCATATATAACCAATTGTGTTATATTTTTTGAAGTCCCAAAGACTTCACATGTCCTTGCACATGTCCTTGAAATGACTCTTTAGTCAATGACTTAGTAAAAGGAACTGCAAACATAACACGTATAGGGATATACTCAAGAATTATCTTTTTCTTGTCAACAATATCCCTTATGCTTGCCTTGACTGTGATATTCGTGATCCTTAGAAAAAGCTATAGTAGCTTAATTATCATAGTACACTGTAACAGGACTCCCATTGTCATAAGCAATCCTCAAATGCATCAAGAACCTTCTTAACCAGATAACTTCTTGTGCAACAACTGCACGAACCACATACTCAACTTTCATTGTCACCAACACTACATAAGTCTGTTTGACAGGGCTATACAAGCCTATTTTAACAGTGCTACACAAGCTTATTTCTTGCTGTTCCATACGATGGCGCAACCATTCAGCAAGAAGGTATAGCTAGATGTGGATTTTCTGTTATCAAGGTCCCTTGCCCAATATGCAATTGTAGAGCCCTTCTGGCTTAGCTTTGATCATTTTCACTGCTTTCCAGTGTCTCGATCCTGGGTTTAACTGGAAATGACTAACTAAGCCGACTGCATAGCTTATATCAGGACGAGTACACAACATAGTGTACATCAAACTACCAATGACACTAGCATATGATTTTTTCTTCATCTCGGCTATCTCTTCAGGAGTCTTGGGAGACATACTTTTGCTCAGAACAACACCTTTCCCTGTAGGTGTTTGTTCAATGTTGCAATCAAACATATTGAAGTGTTGTAGTATCTTATTGATATAAGCTTCTTGGGACAAACCCAAAAGTCTTTTTGATCGATCACGAATGATCCATATTCCTAAGATGTACTCAGCTTCTCCCATGTCTATTATGTCAGATTGTGATGAAAGCCAAGACTTGACTTCAATCACAAACTTTAGGTCACTTCCAGCTATTAGCATATCATCAATATATAATGATAAAATGATAAACTTTCCTTTATCCTTCCTTAAGTAAACACAATGATCCTCATTGATCATTTCAAAACCATAAGACAAAATGACTTCATTGAATCTTATGTTCCATTGCCTTGACGCCTGCTTTAGCCCATACATAGACTTCTCAAGTCTACATACTTTATTCTTTTTGGCCCTCAGCTATATAACCTTCTGGTTGTGTCATATAGATTTCTTCGTCAAGATTACCATTAAGGAAAGTCGTCTTTACATCACATCCATTTGATGTAATTCTAAGTCAAAATGTGCTACTATACCTAGGATGACTTGTATTGACACAAACTTCACAACTGGGGAGAATGTCTCTTCAAAATCAATACCCTCCATTTGGGTATATCCTTTTGCAACCAAACGAGTTTTGTATCGATTAATCGACCCATCCGCTTTCCTCTTAATTTTGAGAATTCACTTATTCTTAATAGCCCTGCGGCCCGAAGGAAGATCGACTAAATCCTAAACTTGATTCTTTCTTATGGACTCCATTTCCTCATCCATTGCAACTTTCCATTTCTCCTTAACTGAGCATTTCAATGCTTCCTCAATCGTTCGAGGTTCTTCATCATCAACTGGGAGAATCTTTAATGCCTCATTCTCAATGCCAAACCTTCTCCAAGGAATGATCTGACGATTACTTCTTTGCAGGTTAGACTGTTGAGAAACTGACTCATTTATAGGCCATTTACTCCCACTCGGTTGACTAGATTCAGGTATCTCCTGTGATTCCTGATTCGTTGATAGAGGAACAGTATCCTCCTCCTCTATTGCAAATAGAGGAGTTGATTTATCAACTTCACCTCTCGTTGGGAACTTAGTTTCGAGAAAAGTGACATCTCTTGACTCAATTTCAGAGATGGTTCCATCTTGCTGCTCACCAATAAAAACATAACCCTTAGAGGTACCAGAATATCTTACAAAGATACACTTTCTACCCCTGGGTCCTAATATTTCATATTTGTGAGTCTTATCATGAATATAAGCAGCTAACCCCCATGGTCTCAGATTACTTAAATCTGGTTTTCTGCCTATCCAAAGTTCATATGGAGTAGACGGAACAAATTTAGAAGGCATCCGGTTAAGTATGTAGGTTGCAACCAATAATGCATCTCCCCAATAGAAAATTGACAAATTAGCTTGAGCCATCTTCGACCTAACTATTTCAAGAAGAGTTCGATTTCTTCTTTCAGCAACTCCATTATGCTGTGGAGTCCCAGGGATAGTTAGCTGTCTAATAATCCCTTTCTCATTACATATTGTCTTGAACTGATCAGAAAAATATTCAGCTCCACGGTTAGTGCGTAAGGTTTTAACCTTACATTCTAATTGATTCTCAACTTCATTCAAATAACGATTAAAGCAATCTAATGCTTCAGATTTATGAGAAATCAAATACACATGACCAAAACGCGTGAAGTCATCAATAAATGTAATGAGATATGAACTACCATGTCTAGCCTTCATGTTCATTGGACCACAAATATCTGAATGAATCAATTGCAATGGTGATTCAGCCCAATAGCCTTACCAAATGGTTTCCAAGTTGCTTTTCCAGCAAGACAATGCTCACATATAGACAAGTCAACTTTAGCACGAGTGCCGAGCAGACCCTCTCTTGCTAATCTATTCATTCTTTCTTGTCCTATATGTCCCAATCTAGCATGCCAAACTTCATCATTAACATCAGCATCGCTAGTAAGAGCAATGTTTGAAAAACAACCATTATTTCCACAATTAACATATGGTTTTACATCAAGAACCATGAAACCGTTTGATACATAACCATATCCAATTAACACAGAGTTAATTTTAAGTTCCACACAACGACTTTAAAAGTTCAAACAGTAACCCAATTCAAGAAGACAATTAGCGGAAATCAGATTCCGTCGAATCTCAAGAGCATACATGACATCATGCAGAAACAAGGTACACCCACCACGAAGGTTGAGTTTGCAAGTGCTAATTCTTTTGACTTCAATTCTTGCATTATTTCCCACATATATCCACTTATTGCCAGCTGGTACCCGACGGTACTCCACGTATGCAGCTCAATCATGAGCTATATGATTTTTTTTTAAAAAAACCATTTTATTCCAACAAGGAAAAAACTCCATGTTAGAAGGGGGACAAGCCTAACCTTCTAACATAGAATTACAAAAACTCCAAAGGATTTACAAGTATTAAAAGAAATGGAAAGACAAACACTATATAAAGCTTTACAAATGTTTTCCATCTTCCTCTTGCCAGAAGTCTCTTTTAAGCTCCTTTCTCCAGCTATGATTCTGATTAAATCATAATTGTCTTCCAATGAATAAACTTTAAGTACCATCCCATCAATCTGCTACTCTACCATGAAGCCATCCTGAATCTGAAGAACTTTTATACAGTGATTAGCTCCATAACATTCAATCTATCCCATCTCACTGATCTTTGAACACAATAACAAACAATTCATATCAGGCCTTCCTTTAAATTTATCTCAGCCTTCCAAAAGCATTCACCAAATTTGAACCATCTTAGTCAAAATCCAGATATCTTAGCCACATTCACATCATATATCAAGCCTCTCACACCCAATGTTCACTTTAGGCAAGTGACCAGCCAAAAATGGATTTGACATGTCTTTACCGTAGCCGTTACTACGGACTAGATAGATCAAAGGTGGATCTATTCACCCTATTAGGCTTTTTGGCAAAGCCTCAGCCGTAAACGGATTTGATTTGTCTTTACCGCAACCGTTTGCTACGGACTAGATAGATCATTTATGGCACATCCACTCACCACTTAAAATAGGGAAATCAGCCTTTAATCAATTTTACTCAACAATTTTACCTCAGCCGAAATCCATTTCCTTAGCAAAAGGTTAATATCATTAGGACCTTAACCACTTATGCATCCTTTAATTTCTGCCGCCCAAATTCTGATTATCTGTGAGCAATTTAATTTATTGCAATCCTTTAACAGCTCAGACTAAAGCCCCCCATTGCCGTACTAAAAATAACAATTTAACAATAATAGCCTAGTAGCTAACATGTGTCCTGTGAAGATCCCTTTCCATTACCATCAAAATTAGTGTTTCAAATTATGCAAAACCAGCAAAACAAGCAGCTAAACAACAAGGCAAAATATAATCCTTTCTTATAGCAAGCTAACAAAACTGAGAAGATCTTAACCTTTGGCATGTTTGGCACAAACAGAGTTCCAAAGCAGCCACGACTATTCACAGCTCAGTATATCTACACAGCTTTCTCCTTTCTGTTCTTGTTACAGACTGTAAATTCCGCAAAAATCATGTTACTGCCTTAAATTGTCTTTTACAACAGTTCTTTCCATTATCAGACAAAATTTTCTAATTAGATAGAACTCTTAAAACAATCTTCCATAACTGGATAATTATTTCATAACCATTAACTGAGTGCACAGCAGATAATATGACCCCTATAGCTCAAAGATTTCGACTCTGGTTTCCTCTGATTACTGCAGTGACCCCTTCTGACTTCAATTAAATATCTCAGGATGCCTCTCCATATTAGCATTTCCATTGGAATCCACTCTTTTGATACATTTGGCACACAGAAAATGAAATATCAGAAACCTGTGCCCTGAGCCCTGTGCCCAGAACAACATGCCAGCTTGAGACAAACCATAAGAGCAGAGCTCACATAGACCTTCTTCAAATTTGAATTCCCGTTCAGGGCCCAAGACAACAGAAAGATATCAACATTCATAGTTCCACCATCTGATTCCATTGTAACACTACCCTATGAAAAATTGACACTAACATCCAGCTCAAACTTACACAACCATGCGAAAATTCTGATTTTTTTCTGATTTTTCTGGCACTCAACATTAAATTCTTAAATCTTGCTCTATGCTCAAGCCAACCACCTGCAAGAACTTGAGCAAATATGATGCCAAGTAAAATCCAGAAGCCACAGATTCAACAGTGATATCCATATGCCAATTAGCTATTATGATCACTCACAAAAGGTCCACAAAATCGACACTTTCAGAAAAGAGAAAAAGATGTAACCAGTTTCTGCATTCAATAATAATTTCCCTTCCATAACATACTTCTGAAATCCATTCCAACCTGATGATGAAATATGAAATTTGCTGCCATATTGACTTCCATAGGTCTTGATATATTGTTTCATTCCATACTGCCCAGACCCCAAACATCTGACCACTTAGTTCAAATGCTACATTACTTTCCAATCCATTCTCACATAAGGGATACCCATCTTGTCCACCCGACAAATACCAAACAAGGTCTTATCTAATCCTTGCCTGTGCAAAACCTTCTCCCCTTGGAAGTTAAAGCTCTATTTGCTAAATAATCCGCCGCTGCATTAGCCTCTCAATACACATGTGAAAACCTCACTTGATGCTTCCGGATCAACATTCTGATTCTTAAAACTATTTTCCTGTATTCCCAGCAGACCACAGTGGATTGTATTAACTTCAGAGCTGCCAAAGAGTCTGACTCCAGCCACACCGGCAGATAACTAAGAGCTACACATAATTCCAAACCATATAAAATAGCAGATAATTCTACAATTATGTTGGAAAATACTCCCAGAGTTGCATGCTACGCAATAAGGAATTGACCTGTATGATCTCTAACAATCACTCCATACGATGCTTCTCCTGGGTTTCCTCTTGAGCATCCATCAGTGTTTAACTTAAAATTTCCATTTCTCGGCTTCCTCCAATACACCACAGTAATAGTGTTCCTGATATTGGCTTTAATTGTTGACCCCCATGCTCTAGCAATTGCAGTGAAGCCTTTCCAATGCTTACCTTTAATTACACCCGTCGCTTCTCCTAATAGAAGGTATCTAATTATATTCCTCTTGATATTCTGCTCCTCTTGTTTAAGATGTCGATGCTTTGCATTATTTCTAGCCAACCATAAAAAGCATAAAATAAGAAAAGGCATTACCTCCCGTATATGCCCACCTATTGACCATTTAGAACCAACCATCTAGTCCTCCAGGCTAGTGAATCTGTACACACTGAACAAGCTTGAAAAGTAAGACCATACTCCCTTGGCCACTGGATCTTCAAAGAATAAATGATCCCAAGTCTCCATGGATTCGCAACAGAGACATTTTGAAGCTAGGTGAATACCTCTGTGTTGCAAAATAGCATCTACAGGAAGTCTGTGCCTTATGAAACGCCAAGCAAAGACAACTATACTTGGAGTAAGGAGACCATTCCAAATTGCTGCATATATTGGAACCACTGATTGCGTTTGCCTTACACAATTCCAAGCTGATTTAATCGAAAATTTGCCATCCATTGTAAGCTTCCCTAAAATCTGATCTGATTCCTCTAAATGTGCAGTGACCTCAGCCACCTCATCTGCTACATTACTTGGGAGCGGACCTCTAATTTCATCCATCTTCCAATCCGTGCCATGCAACAAATTTGCAACCATGACACTAGGATCTCCTGTCTGTGTATAAAATTGAAAAAGTGGCCCCCTGTCCAGCCATGTATCATACCAGAAATTTATCTTGCCTTCTCCTAATAGCCAACCTATATTCTGTTCTGCTAAATTTCTGATTCTAAACAACCTGCGCCACATAGGTGAGGCATTGCCTCTCAGTGAAACAATACTTGGGTGTATAGAGCCACAATACATTCTTGTGAGAAATTGCCCAGGGAGTGGATTGCTCTCTGAATCTGTACCACAATTTCATCGCCATTGCCAAACTAACATCTGCTAGTTTCCTCAATCCTAACCCCCCTTCCAATTTCAGATTGCTTATCTCTGTCCAAGATATCCAGTGAGGATTCCTTTTATTATCAGTAGTACCCCAGAAAAAATTAGCAAAGATCATCTCCAACTTATGCAGAATTGATAATGGAGGAAGGAGAACTTGTAATAGATAAAAAGGCATTGAAATCATCACACTCTGGATTAAAAGAAGCTGACCACCATAAGAGAGTCGCGAAATATTCCAGCCAAGTAGCTTTTTCCTTATTTTTTCTAACAGAGGTAAAAAGTAAGCCGATTTTCTGTGTCCAGAAAAGATTGGGATACCTAAGTAGGTCATAGGCCATGTCCCCTCCAAAAAACCTGTGGCAGCTAAAATTGATCCTTTCCTGGCTATCGAAATTTTCCTTGAGAGATAAACCAGGCTTTTCCCAACATTAACCAATTGCCTTGAATGTAGCTCATATTCATTAAGGTAGTCCTTTACTTTTTTGACACAATTAATTGATCCATTTAAGAAAATCATAATGTCATCTCCATAAGCCAGGTGAGATACCCTCATTTCACAACCGGTTGTAAAACTTAATTTGGGATTTTTTGCATAGAGATCTTCCATGCCCCTGGAGAGAAATTCTGACGCAATAATAAATAAAAAAAGGGATATCGGATCTCCTTGTCTCAACCCTCTCTTTGCCTGAAAAAAACCTTCTAGATGCCCATTAATACGAATGGAAAACCAGCAGAAAGTAATGCATCTCTTAATCATGCCAATGAAAGAGTCTGAAAAACCAAATGCAGCCATGATTCGGAATAATAAATTCCACTACACCCTGTCAAAAGCTTTTGCCATGTCTAATTTCATGATTACATTTCCTCCTCTAACATGATAATTCAATTTGTGAGTTAACTCTTGGGCTAGTAAAATATTATCCGAAATCAATCTTCCCTCTATAAAACCACTTTGAGCTGGGGATATTATTTTGTGCAGAAAGTTCTTCAGTCTGTTTGCCAGCAATTTAGAAATAATTTTGTAGGAAACATTACATAGACTAATGGGCTGAAAGTCTTGCCATTTCTGTGCATTCTCTTTTTTTGGTATAAAACAATGGTTGTGGCAGTCATTCCTTTTGGTAAAGAATCACCTGCTAAGAAATCTAGCACAGCTTTAAATACATCCTCTTGAATTATATCCCAGCAAGAAACATAAAAGGTTGCCGAGAACCCATCTGGACCAGCTGCACTATCTAGATCCATTTCCCATATTATTTGTTTTACTTCCTCCATAGAAGGCGTGACTGTCAAGGAAGAGTTTTCCTCTTTTGATACAAGCTTTGGTATGTGCCGAAGATCAGCTGCCATGCCATTAAAAGTCTCCCCAATGAGTAATTGTTCAAAATATTTGACCCCTGAAGCCCTTATAAGTTCTGGTTTCTCCAAACATTCCCCCTCATCCCATATCCGAAAAATCCTATTTGTTATCTTCTTTTTCTGTACCATGTCATGAAAAAATTTTGTATTCTTTTCACCCTCACCCCTCCATTTAACCGCTGCCCGTTGCTTCCAAAAATTCTCCTCCATTTGAAGTGTCTTAAAAAGATGAGCTTGAATCTTATTTTTATTAATGAAATTCTCTTCAGTAGGCTCGGAGTCGAATTGTTTTTCCACAAGAGAATACTGTTCTTCTGTTATTTTCCTGTTGTCATGAATATTTCCAAACACCTCTTTATTCCACCACTTTAAGTGATTCTTGAGCCTTTTTAATTTAATCTGCAATTTTAGCATTCCGCAACCTAGGGTAGGCAAATTCCAATTTAACCTTATCGTTTGCATAAAACCATGATGTCGAAGCCACATCTTCTGAAACCTGAAAGATGCCACTACTTGTTCAAAATCTGGAAAAGAAATCATCAAAGGACAATGATCAGAAGCTGCACGACTGAGGTGTTCCACTCTGACTAAAAACCCTTGGCTTTGCCAGGATGGATAGATCAATATTCTATCAAGTCGCTTCCATATCCTATTATTTATCCATGTGAATTGATCACCCACGTAGCCTGCATCTAGCAATCCAGTGTTCATCATGAAGTTGTTAAAATCTTCTAATGCTCCTGTCCTTGCAACGAAACCTGCAGAATGCTCAGATGGCTTTGCTATAACATTAAAATCCCCCCTAACTATCCAACATTCCTCATTATTTGGCTTGAGTTGAACCAACTTTTCCCATAATTCATATCTGCCTTCTCTTGAGCATTTAGCATAGACTATAGTTACTAACATTTGAATCGGAAACATGGCTGATTTCAACCTAAGATGAAGAAATTGATCATGATTTTCTAGCATTTCACAATCTATATTAGTATCATAAAAGAACGATATTTTCCCTGAGCAATTAGAGATAGCCGAAAAGAAACCTAACCTTCTTGTAATAGACAGACCATCAAAAGATATCAGTGGCTCCAGAATTCCCAAGAAATTCAAATGAAACAGATTTTTTAGAAAATGGACTCTTCTAAGAGAAGCAGGGTTACCTATACCCCTGATGTTCCAAACCATTCCTGCCATTAAAACATTAAGGAGTAAGAAACCCTTTGTGTTTGAGACTTACATCTAGTGACACGTTGGGATGCACCAGGAGGAACACTTTTGTTGGTATCACTTTTTGGGGAGCCCTGCTGTGAACTCCTAGGTAAAGAGGTATTTCTCTAGAGCCGGTCTGCTACCTCTTCATCATTTTCAAACTCCTCCACAAAAGATATAGATTTCTCCAAACCTTCAAAATCTTTTTGTGTATCTGTAAATTCTGAATCCATCTGAAATTGATTTAGATTGGAAAACTCCTCTTGAAAAGTTCCTTCTCCAGATGTTGACACTATATGAGTGACCTGTGTCAGACATTGATCGGTTGACACTACAACTACCTCAGAGAATTCCTCTAGCTGTACTTCAGGTACAAAATATTCATCAATCATCAGAGCCCCTTTCTCAGTTGCATTCCCTGTTGAATTTGAAACAATTGATACCCTCTTGCAAGCCACCGGCACATTCTTGACATAGATTGTATTTGTCTTTTTTGTACTTGTATCTGCCACTGATTTCCCTTTGTCCTTTCTTCTAGCAATATCTTCCATTACAGGTGTATCCATACCATTAATTAGGCTTCCAGCTAGTTCAATTTGCCCCCCATTTTCCTGTCCTCCCCTTTCCTTGATATTGAGAGTTACCTCTCTATTAAAAATCTGATCAATTTCCTTTTGCCTAGTCCTTCTATTCTTCTCATTCCTGTTTCTGCCTTTATCACTTGGTTCCATCAGATTCTCAGCATTTAGCTCTTTAAAATCTTCTTACCCCTCGTCTACTAGATTATCCAGCATATGAAATTTATTTCCAGTCTCAGATTCCACCCTGTTCAAAATAGATTTATGACTTGCCTCTTTTTGTTTCTGAATCCAAATCTGTTGTCCTGATTTATTTAATTCTCCAGTACTCGTATCAGCAGTAAATCCCCCCTTTTCTTTGTCAATTTCCTCTGTATATTTTTGATTCAATTTTACTCGCAAGTCACTAGAGGCTAACGTATCAACTCTGTTATTGTTCCAATCAGGCTTCGACCGATTCCCTTTAATATAACAATCATTCGCAGAGTGCCCCAGATGAAGACAGTGATTGTAGTATTTAGGATATTTCTCATACACAACCTTTTGTAGTCGTTTCTCCTCACCGATCACAATCCAGAAATCCTCTATCATTGGTTCTAACAGATCCATTTCCACACATACACGCGCCATATATAACCTGGATCCATCTGCCATGGCTTCATCGATTTTGATTGGTTTCCCCACTATCCGTGCTGCTGAGAACAAACTGCTCTTATTAAACATATGAATTGGGAAGTCTGGGAATTGTATCCACACCGGAACCACAGATGATTCTAATTCATAGGAGAAATATGGAGACCACTTGAAGATGCGCAAAGGCACACCTCCAATATACCAAATGCCTCTCGCCCAAACTCTTGCCATGCCTTCATTGGAGGTTAGATGCAAAAATATATGCCCCGATCGCAAGAAGCGAATGTTGTAAAAGCTGGATAAACCTAGATTTTTGAAAGCTTGCATCGTAATTGAGAAGCTAGGTCGTTTACCTGAAAATTTTCCAATAAGGGAGAATCTATAAGGATCCGCCATTGAAGAGACCTCCTCCTCCATGTAGAAGATGCCAAGTTTGCTGTTGTAGATTATCGCCTCCTTGAAAGCATCTCCAATTTCATCGAAACCCTTTTTTGACTCACGAGGCGAGCTAGGCCTCAAAATCGCAGCATACGAGATTGTGCAATCCGGCGGCGCCGCTTGTTGTGGCTAATTACCCTCCATCGAAGTAGGTTTGACAGAGAGGAGTGGAGGGAAGTGAGATGGATCTGGCACCGGCGCCTTGTTGACGCCGGTGGCCATCGCCGCGGTGGACAAGAATGCGTGAGCGTTTGTCCGCCCTCTGAGTCACCTTTGAATCGCCTGGTCAAATCTGGTCCCAATCATGAGCTACATGGTTCGTTGTTCCTAAATATATATTCCACAAAGGATAAGAATTAGCTAACAACATTGAACTGGCAACATAATGCTCATGAGACTTGTTCTTGTTTGGGTTTTGCCCAGCAGCAGTAATAGCTTCTTTTTCCCTTTCCTTTCTTGAACCATCTTTTCTTATTCTTTGATCCAGAACCTTCAGCTACAAAAGCTTGTTTAAAAATCCTTATGGATTCTATTCTCTCCGCCTCCAATTCAATTGGCGTGAGACATCAGTGAGAGTCTTGATACTCTCACTGTGAGTATGGTTCTGTTTCATTTCCTAAGAATCTGGAAGGGAACGAATAACTGCCTGAACCTGTTATTCATCGGTCAACTCATGACCAGCAACCTTTAGCTCCTGAATCATATTCCCCAGTACCCTCAGATATTGGGCCATGGTAATATTCGGGCGCTTTTTACAACTGTCAAACTTAATTGTCAGTTGACAAAGCTTACTTAAGCTAACTTTACTGTATTTCTCTCTAAGAGCTACCTAGATGGCATGAGCAGATGGTAATGACTCATACTCAAATACCAGGCAGTCCACCATTGAACTAATCAATATGCCCTTAGTAGTGGAGTCCTTTTTCTTTCATGTCTTATAGGCATTAAGATCAGGTTATGTTGTGCTGTTGAACCATTAGCAGGTTCTTCCATGAACTAATTCACAGTCTCTAGAACTTCTTGTTCCTCAATAACATATTGTATCTTGAGATGCCATATTTTATAGTTATCCCCGTATAATTTCTCTCTATTCAATTTAGCTATGATGTTCTTAGTTTCCATGATCTATTATAAATAAACACATTATTTATTGACTAAGTGTAATTTATATGCATGTAACTTATGATTGACTCGTTGTAAATTAGATTTGGTTTACAAAATCAAGTGGTAACTACATTTCCACTCATCATTCGTATAATCAAATCTAATCAACATTGATCAATTATATTACATACATCCCATCAAATGAACTAATCATTTGTATAATGAACTAATCATAGAATGAACTAATCATTGAATGAACTAATCATTAAATGAACTAATCATTAAATGAACTAATCATTTGTAGGAATGAACTAATCATTTATAAAAAAATGAACTAATCATTAAATGAACTAATCATGTGTAAGAATGAACTAATCATTTGTAAAAAATGAACTAATCATTAAATGAACTAATCATTTGTAAGATTTGTTAACATATAACATGCCCTTTTTTTCATAAAATAGTACTGTTTGTACAAAACAACAGTCTATACCACATGACTTTCATAAACTAAATAGGCCAATACTGTCGTACATAATGACAATAACAATAACAAAACTTTAACAAATTAAATAAGCTAATGTCATTACCACTAGGATAAACACTAGTGCAGTTGTTAATATAATCCATTTTATGTTAGACATTACTCTATCTCCTCAATCGCCTCCCTCAGCTCATTCTGTCACACATCGAGACAGGTCATCGTGTATATCATCTTTGGCATGTGGTATTGAAAAATATTATTGTCAGTACAAAACTGGCAATCCAGTAACAAAACTGGTTCATTTCAATTCACATATATATGCATAGAACACACAGAATCATAACCAAATAAGAAAAATAAATCTTCTTTATTTGAGGAACTCCAGCTGACTAACACACTGGACCGGTCGATTTGGAAATTAGATCTCAAGTATTAGCTTATTCCTTTGTCCTTATTAGAACTGATCTAATTGAATATCTTATTGTTATTGTTTAATTTTAAGCCCATTCACGCTTAAGTCAAACTTATTTATCAAACCAATTAGACTGGTTATATTTTAGACCAAATTGGTCTGGTTAAACCAACCAATCGTTTGAACCAGACCCGACCTGATTGGACCAAACTAATTTGGTTAAACGAACAAATGGTTTGAACCAAAACCTGATATGATTGGACCAAACTAATCTGATTAAACCAACTAATGATTTAACCCAAGTCTAATTGGATAGATTGGTTCAAACTAATTGAACCAGAATTATAAATAACGCTCGGTCATAGCTCCTGGTTGAGCCTCATCCCTTTATTTCTTGTTTGATTTAATAAATCAAACATCTTCTCGCAAAAATCGAAACAACCATGACACATAGTCACGAGTTCCCAACGACTATGTTGGATTCTCGCCTGGCAAGAGAAGAACACGACGGAGACAAACTCCGGCCACGACATCAAACAGGGGCTAAGAAGCCAATCATGTGATGGTTGTTGTATGGACTCATTGTATCATATTTCATATATATAAAGGCATTTGATTATGGTTATTATACTTACTTGTATTGGTGCCAAATAACTAAGTGTAATAACGTCCTTGGTAGTAGGTTCATATCTATATCAATCGATTGGTTGAATCGATAGTGAGATGATATAGAGAACACTACTCTTAATTATTCCTAGTCAAGTATTAACATTCAGGGACAATGTTAATGCATAGAGACTAGCATGTAGGTCAACACGATGACTTGATCTCACAAGTCATGGATATGAGATATCAAGTTGACACATGAGTATGCATTGGAGAATGTATACTGAATGACCCACCATGAGAAAGTATCATGGATCGTTATATGAGTGTCATATACTTTCTCATGTGACTATTAGTATGACTATTAGTCCTTAGACTTGAAGTCACCATAGTTCCCTACATAAGGAGTTATGTACTTTGGTTTCGTCAAACGTCACCCGTAACTGGGTGGACTATAAAGGCGATTACTGGGTATGTAACAAATTATGCGGAGGGATGTGAGTGATGTAGATGAGATTTATCCCTCCTATATGACGGGAGAGATATCATAGTCTTGATAGAGTGAGATCACTAAGTGCATGGCCATGCCCAAATAAGGCAATATGAGATATTGAGCTTATTTGATTATAGTGAGTCTACTTGGAGTTCAAGACACATAGATTGATTGGAGGATGACACAGTCTATGCTTCATAGAAGATCAATCTAGATATCGACGATAGAAGGACATTGTCACATATTATGAAAGTCATAATTAGTAGTCACATTGGTGATGTTGGATCTCAACATTCTTGTAACTTGGGTAGCAATGATGTGTTGCTAGATACCGCTCATTGCTTATGTTTCTAAGAGGTTAGAAGCATTGCCAACGTTACAAGAACCTATAGGGTCACACGCAAAGAACAAATAGATGGAGAAAAAATGAAGTCAAGTTTGACTTGGCTAAATATGGAAAGTCCATAAAAGGCAAGTTTGACTTGACCCAAATCCAAATCAAGTTTGACTTGACTTGGTTCCACTTCAAGTTAGACTTGACATGGGAGAAGAAATGGAGTCAAGTTTGACTTGACTAAATATGGAAAGTCCATAAAAGGCAAGTTTGACTTGACCCAAATCCAAATCAAGTTTGACTTGACTTGGTTCCACTTCAAGTTAGACTTGACATGGGAGAAGAAATGGAGTCAAGTTTGACTTGACTAAATATGGAAAGTCCATAAAAGGCAAGTTTGACTTGACCAAAAGGCCACCTCACCTTGACTTGACCAAGTGATGACTTGGCTTGGTATTTGACCAATGATGATGCTGCACATCATCTCCAAAGGTTGTAACCCCCCCCCCCCATTTGAATTTGAATTCAAATTGAAAGGGGGTTATGGCAGGCCACTTAATGGCCATTAATGGCGATTATGTGGCCGGCCACAATGAGAGAACAAAACAAGGTTTTGTTCCATTTTTCTCATTGTGTGTCTTCTCTTCTTCCTCCTCCAAGTGTTGGTGCTCTTCTTCTTCTTCTCCTCTTGGCCGAACCCTTGAAAGGTGCTAGCACACCTAAAGGGTTTCCTCTATCCACTTTGTTCGCATGGATAGTTCTAGAGGGACGGCACTTGACGTCCTAGAGATCCGACATCCAAAAGGAGCGAGCGGGATTAAGCGGGGCATGCACCAAAGGTAAAAATGGTTTATCCCTCTTTAGATCTAGGAGTAGATCGAGTTTTGAGCATGAAATGAATACGTGATTTTTCGTTTCGGAATTTTTCTTTACACGAGATCCATGGCTTTGGGTTCTCGGGGTTTCCGCGACGCGAAAAAGCGGTTTTCGCGGCCCGAAAAACCCAATAGTGGTATCAGAGCCACGTGCGAAGCACATATTTATTTATTTTTGTATGGGATACAAAATTTAGAGTAGTTTATGATTCTATAATTTTTCTAATTTTTAGGATTTTATGAGTATTTTTCTCGTAGAGGCGAAGCAACGAGTGTGAAGCACTTGTACACTTCGACCACCGAGAAAAACTTCTCCGAAACGGCAAGTTTCGCCCAAATAGATTTTGGGACAGCGGGTTAGGCACTGTTAGATCGCGATATGACACTCACGAAATTAATTTCGTGAGTAGGGGCGCCGCCCCTAACCTTGCAAGGGGCCTTGTCACGTGATTGTGCCCGAAACCCACTTAACGAGACCGCCGTGGAGTTGTGACTCATAAAATTCGTAAAATACATAGAAAAATTAGATAAATTTCTGTAAAATACATAATTTTGAATTATGTACAGTAGTGTGATGGTCATGGCCCAAGACCCTATTTTAATTAGATTAAAATATGTGTGTAATTCATATTACGGCCTGCGTGCCGTTATTTGTGTTGTGTGTGTTGTATTGTGTTTGCGACCTGGGTGTCAGCCTTTTATTTATTATTTCTGTTAAAATTAGTTTAAGACTCGAATGTAACTCGAGTATAAATTTTGTAATGTACAAAATTGAAGATGAAGGAAATTCTGGAGAAGACGGACTCGTGGGAAGCAAGCCGACAACACATGGGGTTCTGGAAGGAGGAGCTTGGAGAAGCTGCTGCCTAGACCCTAGGTTGACCAAAGGATCTTCTCATTGGCTTGAGAAGATCTTAGTAGGGCCATGACTAATCACACTTTAATTTTTTTGTATATTTTATTTTTGCTTATATGTATGTGATGCATGTTAGTATAGAATAGAATATACATGAGTGTATGTGATGCACATGTAATGTGGGAACCACATCTTGATGTGCACCTAATACACATTTAGGTTAAATTAGATTTAATAAATGCCTAAATACGATGCACATCATCGATTAGATTAGATCTAAATCGAAATCAACTCGTATATGCCTAACGAGCCTTGATACCCATCACTACCACGATCATATGCGATTGTTGAATCTGCCAAAGCAGAGCAATGCATTTAATCGTGGTGGGATGCGGAGGGACAACCTTGGTCCCGCCTATCACGCTTGGGTTAGATTGAGCTCAATTAGATTGAGTAACTAGTTAGCTCAATTGGATCGAGCCTAACTATAGGCATACTCCAATAGTTGGAAAGGTAGGACAAGATCGCATTTATCAATAGTCTTGGGCGATTTAGCCAAAGTTAACTCAAGATTATTCATAAATGATAATTCTTGATCCTATAAACAAGAGTTGCATAGAGATGTAATTGGTAATTAGTACCTACCGATCATACTAAGTCTTGGGCGATTTAGCCAAAGCTAACTCAAGGCGTAGTATGATGTGGATCTTGACCTACGAGAATTATAGTTAGTTGGTGTGGATCTAGTAGTGTGGTTTTACCACATCTATGACTCGATTCTACCAAAGCCTTATAATTCAGTGGGAGCATCATTTAATTAAAGGCCTAGTTAAATGATAAATAAAATATGATACAATGGTGGATATTTATTTTCTGCATTTTATGTTGTAGATTACCATGTCAAACACGAACACTCTCTCTCTACGATCTGTTCTTGAGAAGGACAAGCTCCTAGGAGCTAATTTCCTGGACTGGTACAGGAATCTGAGGATAGTCCTCACGCAGGAACGTAAGCTGTACGTTCTGGAACAAGCAGTTCCTGATGCACCACCAGCCTCTGCCGCTCGTAGTGTTAGAGATGCTCATCAGAAGCATCTAGATGACGCGTTAGACGTGTCATGTCTAATGCTATGCTGTATGTCTCCTGAGCTTCAGAAGCAACACGAGAAAATGAATGCTTTTGATATGATTGGCCATCTCAAGCAACTATATCAAGGGCAGGCAAGGCATGAGAGGTTTGAAGTGACTCAGGCCCTCTTTTCATGCAAGATGAAAGAGGGAACCCCTGTAGGAACTCACGCACTCCAAATGATTGGGTACGTCGAGAACCTCGAGAGGTTGGGGTTCCCTTTGGGCCAAGAGCTGGCTACCGATCTGATCTTGCAATCGTTGCCGGTGAGTTACCGTCAATTCGTCATGAACTACAACATGAACGAATTAGACAAACCACTGCCCGAGATACTCAACATGTTAAGAACTGCTGAGCCTAATCTCACCACTGCCAAGTCCAGTACCGTCCTAATGGTACAAAAGGGCAAGGGTAAGGGCAAGTGGAAGCCCAAAGGTAAGGGTAAGACCCAAACCAAGGGCAAAGCCAGCTCTTCAACACTCAAACCTAAAGGTGGGGTTGCTAAGGACGCTACCTGCTTCCACTGCGGTAAGACTGGGCATTAGAAGCGGAACTGCAAGGTAGACCTGGAAGATCTGAAGAAGAAGAGAAGTGAGACTTCTACTTCAGGTATAAATGTTATAGAAGTCAACCTTTCTATTTCTACATCATGGGTATTAGATACTGGGTGTGCTTCTCACATTTGTACTAATGTGCAGGCGCTGAGAAATAGCAGGGCATTGGCCAAGGGCGAGGTGGACCTATGAGTAGGCAATGGAGCAAGGGTTGCTGCTGTTGCTATAGGGACTTACTTTCTACCTCTACCCTCTGGCTTGTACTGGAATTGAATAATTGTTGTTATGTACCTGTACTAACAAAGAATATCATTTCAGTTTCATGTTTAGATAACAAAGATTTTTCATTCATAATAAAGGACAAATGTTGTTCTATTTATTTAAAGGATATGTTCTATTGTAGCGCACATCTGATGAATGGCCTCTATATTCTAGACTTAGAGAGCCCTATCTATAACGTGAATACCAAGAGGTTGAGATCAAATGAGTTGAACCCAACCTATCTCTGGCACTGTCGCTTAGGCCACATAAATGAGAGTCGCTTGTCCCAGCTCCATAAGGATGGTTTGCTGGACTCATTTGATTTTGAGTCATATGAGACATGCGAGTCATGCCTTCTAGGCAAGATGACTAAGACTCCCTTTAGTGGACATAGCGAAAGAGCGACAGACTTGTTAGGACTCATACATAGTGATGTATGTGGCCCTTTCAATGTCGCTGCCAGAGGTGGTTACAGGTACTTCATCACATTTACTGATGACTTCAGTAGATATGGCTATGTGTATTTGATGACACATAAGTCAGAATCCTTTGAAAAGTTCAAAGAATTCAGAAATGAAGTACAGAACCAACTTGGCAAGAGTATTAAGATACTTCGATCAGATCGAGGTGGAGAATACTTGAGCCATGAGTTTCGTGACTACCTAGCTGAGTGTGGGATTCTATCCCAACTCACTCCCCCTGGAACACCACAGTGGAATGGTGTATCCGAAAGGAGGAATCGTACCTTATTAGATATGGTACGATCTATGATGAGTCACGCAGATATTCCTATATCCTTTTGGGGATATGCTCTAGACAAGGCAACGTTCACACTAAACCGTGTTCCATCAAAGGCTGTCATGAAGACACCATATACGATATGGACAGGGAGGAGTCCCAAGATGTCTTTCATGAGGGTTTGGGGTTGTGAGGCTTACATACGACGTCAAGTCTCAGACAAACTGGGACCCAAATCTGATAAGTGTTATTTCATAGGGTATCCCAAGGAAATGAAGGGATACTACTTCTACATTCCTAGTCAGCACAAAGTGTTTGTTGCTAAGACTGGAGTATTTCTAGAAAGGGACTTTGTTTCTAGAAAGACTAGTGGGAGTACGTTCAGTCTTGAAGAAGTTCAAGACATGGACAATAGCACTGAAGCCTTGATGGAAGTTGAACAGGAACCACAAAGTGTGGTGGTTGATGAGGTTGTTGCACAAGAAGCTGTGGAACAACAACCTGTTCATGTAGACCTACCTCTTCGCAGGTCTGATAGGGTACGTCGTCAGCCTGAGAGATACTCATTTCTCTTGTCTGACCATGATGACGTTATGCTCGTTGAGAACGAGCCTACCTCCTATCAGGAAGCTGTGATGAGCCCAGATTCTGGGAAATAGCTAGAGGCCATGAGATCCGAGATGGATTCCATGTACACCAACCAAGTATGGACTTTGGTTGATCCACCTGAAGGGGTCAAACCCATTGGGTGTAAGTGGGTCTTTAAGAGAAAGACTGACATGGATGGACTTGTACATACCTATAAGGGTAGACTAGTAGCTAAAGGTTTCAAGCAAATTCATGGTATTGACTATGATGAAACTTTTTCTCCAGTCGCGATGTTCAAGTCCATAGGATCTTGCTTGCTATTGCAGCATACCACCGATAATGAGATCTGGCAGATGGACGTCAAAACTGCGTTTCTGAATGGAAACCTCCTCGAGGAAGTGTACATGACACAACCTGAGGGTTTTGTAGATCCAAAGCATACTGGTAGAGTATGCAAGCTGCATAAGTCCCTTTATGGACTAAAGCAAGCTTCTCGAAGCTGGAATCTTCGATTCGATGATGCAATCAAACAGTTTGGTTTCATCAAGAATGAAGATGAACCTTGTGTCTACAAAAGGGTTAGTGGGAGCACAGTTGTCTTCCTTGTTTTGTATGTAGATGACATACTACTCATTGGGAATGACATTCCTTCACTACAGTCTATGAAAGACTTGGTTGGGGAATTCCTTCTCAATGAAAGACTTAGGTGAAGCAGCCTATATTCTAGGCATAAAGATCTATAGAGATAGATCTAAGAGATTGCTTGGCCTAAGTCAGAGTACATACATTGATACCGTTTTGCAACGGTTTGCCATGCAGAATTCCAAGAAGGGAAATCTGCCAGTGTCACATGGCGTGAGTCTTTCGAAGACTCAAGGTCCCTCTTCTAGAGAGGAGAGAGACTGCATGAGCAAGATTCCTTATGCCTCAGCCATAGGGTCTATCATGTACGCCATGTTATGTACTCGTCCTGATGTCTCGTATGCTTTGAGCATGACGAGCAGATACCAGTCAGATCCAGGTGAACGTCACTGGATAGCAGTCAAGAATATTCTTAAGTACTTGAGAAGGACTAAAGAATATTTCTTGATATTTGGAGGCAAAGAGGAGCTGACTGTAAAAGGTTACAGTGATGCAAGCTTCCAAACTGACCAGGATGACTACATATCTCAATCAGGGTTCGTGTTTTGCTTAAATGGTGGTGCTGTCAACTGGAAGAGTTCAAAGCAGGATACAGTTGCTGATTCTACAACAGAAGCTGAGTACATTGCTGCATCTGAGGCAGAAAAGGAGGCAGTTTGGATCCGCAAGTTCATTACTGAGCTTGGAGTGGTTCCTAGCATAGCCGACCCAGTACAGCACTATTATGACAACAATGGAGCTATTGCGCAAGCTAAGGAACCTCGGTCACACCAGCGGACCAAACACATACTACGGTGTTTCCATCTCATTCGAGAGATCATCGATCGAGGAGATGTGAAGATATGCAGAGTACCCACAGAGGCTAACATTGCAGATCCCTTGACCAAGGCTTTGGCACAGACCAAGCATGATGGTCACACTAGGTCATTGGGTATTAGATACTACAGTGATTGGCACTAGTTCTAGTGGGAGATTATTAGTGAGAGCCCTAGAGCCAATCATGTGATGGTTGTTGTATAGACTCATTGTATCATATTTCATATATATAAAGGCATTTGATTATGGTTATTATACTTACTTGTATTGGTGCCAAATAACTAAGTGTAATAACGTCCTTGGTAGTAGGTTCATATCTATATCAATCGATTGGTTGAATCGATAGTGAGATGATATAGAGAACACTACCTTAATTATTCCTAGTCAAGTATTAACATTCAGGGACAATGTTAATGCATAGAGACTAGCATGTAGGTCAACACGATGACTTGATCTCACAAGTCATGGATATGAGATATCAAGTTGACACATGAGTATGCATTGGAGAATGTATACTGAATGACCCACCATGAGAAAGTATCATGGATCGTTATATGAGTGTCATATACTTTCTCATGTGACTATTAGTATGACTATTAGTCCTTAGACCTGAAGTCACCATAGTTCCCTACATAAGGAGTTATGTACTTTGGTTTCGTCAAACGTCACCCATAACTGGGTGGACTATAAAGGTGATTACTGGGTATGCAACAAATTATGCGGAGGGATGTGAGTGATGTAGATGGGATCTATCCCTCCTATATAACGGGAGAGATATCATAGTCTTGATAGAGTGAGATCACTAAGTGCATGGCCATGCTCAAATAAGGCAATATGAGATATTGAGCTTATTTGATTATAGTGAGTATACTTGGAGTTCAAGACACATAGATTGATTGGAGGATGACACGGTCTATGCTTCATAGAAGATCAATCTAGATATCGACGATAGAAGGACATTGTCACATATTATGAAAGTCATAATTAGTAGTCACATTGGTGATGTTGGATCTCAACATTCTTGTAACTTGGGTAGCAATGATGTGTTGCTAGATACCGCTCATTGCTTATGTTTCTAAGAGGTTAGAAGCATTGCCAACGTTACAAGAACCTATAGGGTCACACGCAAAGAACAAATAGATGGAGAAAAAATGAAGTCAAGTTTGACTTGGCTAAATATGGAAAGTCCATAAAAGACAAGTTTGACTTGACCCAAATCCAAATCAAGTTTGACTTGACTTGGTTCCACTTCAAGTTAGACTTGACATGGGAGAAGAAATGGAGTCAAGTTTGACTTGACTAAATATGGAAAGTACATAAAAGGCAAGTTTGACTTGACCAAAAGGCCACCTCACCTTGACTTGACCAAGTGATGACTTGGCTTGGTATTTGACCAATGATGATGCTGCACATCATCTCCAAAGGTTGTAACCCCCCCCCCATTTGAATTTGAATTCAAATTGAAAGGGGGTTATGGCAGGCCACTTAATGGCCATTAATGGCCATTATGTGGCCGGCCACAATGAGAGAACAAAACAAGGTTTTGTTCCATTTTTCTCATTGTGTGTCTTCTCTTCTTCCTCCTCCAAGTGTTGGTGCTCTTCTTCTTCTTCTCCTCTTGGCCGAACCCTTGAAAGGTGCTAGCACACCTAAAGGGTTTCCTCCATCCACTTTGTTCGCGTGGATACTTCTAGAGGGACGACACTTGACGTCCTAGAGATCCGACATCCAAAAGGAGCGAGCGGGATTAAGCGGGGCACGCACCAAAGGTAAAAATGGTTTATCCCTCTTTAGATCTAGGAGTAGATCGAGTTTTGAGCATGAAATGAATACGTGATTTTTCGTTTCGGAATTTTTCTTCGCACGAGATCCATGGCTTTGGGTTCTCGGGGTTTCCGCGACGCGAAAAGGCGGTTTTCGCGGCCCGAAAAACCCAACACTGATCTAATTGAATATCTTATTGTTATTGTTTAATTTTAAGCCCATTCATGTTTAAGTCAAACTTATTTATCAAACCAATTAGACTGGTTATATTTTAGACCAAATTGGTCTGGTTAAACCAACCAATCGTTTGAACCAGACCCGACCTGATTGGACCAAACTAATTTGGTTAAACCAACAAATGGTTTGAACCAAATCCTGATATGATTGGACCAAACTAATCTGATTAAACCAACTAATGATTTAACCCAAGTCTAATTGGATAGATTGGTTCAAACTAATTGAACCAGAATTATAAATAACGCTCGGTCATAGCTCCTGGTTGAGCCTCATCCCTTTATTTCTTGTTTGATTTAATAAATCAATCTTCTTCTCGCAAAAATCGAAACAACCATGACACATAGTCACGAGTTCCCAACGACTATGTTGGATTCTCGCCTGGCAAGAGAAGAACACGACGGAGACAAACTCCGGCCACGACATCAAACAGGGGCTAAGAAGTGATCGATATACAAAGGTAAAGTCATGCTTTTACAATCTAACATGCTCTGATACCAATGTTGATATTTTTAAAGCATGAACTATAGAAACAAATTCTGTAAATCTAAACACTTAAAGTGATCTGCACTTAGAGAAGTAACCGGAAGACTTTGCCATCTGAAGAATGATTATGAACTAATCGAAAAGCTCTTCATGAGTTCACAAACCAAATCCCTCTTCTGTAATTGGACGAACCAATCTTGAATATTCTTCTCAATAACCCCTTCTTCATCATGTGCACCCGGACGAACCTTACACAATGACCTTATACACACGAGACGAACCCTTTCTCATTGACCTCGCACAAACCTCGCACATAGCTTGTCTCGTACAATCTCCATTGGCTTGGACGCACACACATAGCATGTCCTCTCCTCTTGTCCACCTCTCCCCTTTGCCTTGGAAGCCATATATATATAGGGGTAAAAGGTGTTGGTGCAGACAGCACCCAAGTCGAACCTGTGTTTTGATCAATGGCAAAGGGTTCAAAAGTTAAGATGTTATGTTTATCTAACATACTATTTGAGTGTGCAGATTAAAGTCCTAGCGAAGGATAGCTAGGCACCTAGCGAAGGACTGCTAGGAGTCAAAGACCTAGCGAAGGACTACTGGGAACCAGGCGAAGGACTGCCTGGAACTAAAGACCTGGCGAAGGACTGCTAGGCACCAGGCGAAGGACTGCCTGGAACTGAAGACCTGGCAAAGGGCAGCTAGGCACCTGGCGAAGGACTGCTGGGAAAAGTCCAACCAGAGGAGCCGGTTGGCAACAGGTAAATTCTCCCGAGAGGAGTAGGTGAGGACGCGTTCCCCGTCGAGGGAACAGTAGGTGTCGGTTCGACTTAGGGTTCCATTTTAGAGACCCAAAGTCAGAACCAAGACAGCTAAGGTTGTATAAAACTAATACTTGATTGCTCTATGTTGTTTTGGACTAACCCTGGATGCAGGACCGAAGGAATGAGTGTCTGCAGCTCAGAACGCCTAAAAGGAGAGAGGTAACAGCTGAGTAGGGCGCCCCCAGTGTCTCGGGCGCCCCCAAGGCCAATACAAAACAAGTTGAGCAAAGAAGTGCTTCGGTAACTCACTGGGCGGGGCGCCCTCGTGTTCTCGGGCGCCCCCATGTTCCCGGGTGCCCCGGATGCTCAGGGTGCCCCGGGCTCAAGCTAACGAAGTGGATCAACTCAAGCCAGCGAGAAGCCAGCGGATCGAGTCAACCCGGGCGCCCCCAGCGTCCCGGGCGCCCCGGTCAAACCTTAGCCCGATCTTGGAGGGATAACGGCTGACCGAGAGCTGCTCGGATCGATTGACATGTGGGGGGCGCCCCCAACGTCCAGGGCGCCCCGAGAGGCTATAAAAAGCCCCTCGGCCCCAAGGCTTCAAACATCAAGTTTTCCAACGCCAACACGCTTTTCAACTCACGCGCTCTGCTCCAGAAATCCTTCATCTCGAGATTCTAGCGCCGGCGACGACCCTACGCATCGAAGAACGATCTACACCAGGCTTTGGTAATGAAGAGTCAATTGTTAATTGTATTCTTACTGCACTTACTACTGTACAACTGTTTGTAAGATTTTGCGCACATATAGAATTGCCCTCAGTAAACGGTCAACGACCATGCGCCTTGGAGTAGGAGCCGATCGCGACTCCGAACCAAGTATAACCTTGGTGTTTGCGTTTAGTTTTAGTGGTGTTTTTGTTTTAATTTTTTCGCTGTGCATACTCTCTCTAAATCCGAAACGACTAACGATATTCACCCCCCCTCTATCGTTTTCTCTCGATCCAACAAGTGGTATCAGAGCGGGGAAGCTCACAATTGGTGCAACCACCAATTTGAGAATTTTTCAGATTTTTATGAAATCTTTTTAATTTTTTTTTTTCAAATTTTCATCGTTAATTGAGGTTGGTGCAACACCTCTCGATAAGTATTTTTTTCCCGCACTACAAATCCAAGACCAAGTCTTGGGATATTTTTTTTTCTTCTTTTTACTCGTAGTTTCAGTTAAATGGCCATGCAAGAAGGATTCAGCACAGCCAGACCTCCACTTTTCAGTGGAGAAGACTTCTCCTACTGGAAAAGTCGAATGGAGGTCCACCTGAAAACTCAGGTGGACATGTGGATAATCATCCAGTCTGGACTGGAGATACCAAAGAACGCTGAAGGAGTAACACAGCCGTACACTGAGTGGGATACCGCTCTGAAAAGAAGAATTGAAGCTGATGCGAAAGCGACCCAGACCCTTCAATGCGGCCTGACCAAGGAAGAGTTGATTCGGGTAGGACCATTCAACAGTGCCAAGGAGCTGTGGGGCAAGCTGATTGAGCTGCACGAAGGAACTTCCGACACTCGAATCAGCAAGGGAGATCTCCTCCTGAACAAGCTGTACACGATCAAGATGAATGCCAATGAAATAGCAACCCATCTCCATGCCAGAATTCAGGAGTTAATGAACGGACTACACACAATCGGTCACAAGGTAGAAAACCGTGACTTGATAATGTACGCTCTCAATGCTTTCCCGAGAAATACCTTGTGGGCATCTATGGTAGATGCATACAAGGATTCAAGGGACCTTTCAAAAATAAAGTTAGATGAACTATTTTCTGAATTAGAATTGCAAGAGCAGACTAACTACAATCTGGCCGAGAAAGGCATCGCTTTTCTTGCAGGTAAAGCTGGAAAGACAACCAAGAAAAAGCCTCAACCTGCACCCGAGTCTGATTCAGACTCAGACTTAGAAGATAGCGAGGGAAATTGACCGAAGCTGGTTCGGCTAGCCCGAGACTACTACAAAGAACTAAAGAACCAGACCAACAGAAAGAAAGCTAGCCGAAGAAAAGAAGAACCAGCTGAACCCTCAAATGACAAGAACAAACCAAATGTGACCTGTTACGAGTGCAAGAAGAAAGGTCACTACAAGACGGAGTGTCCGAACCTAAAGGATACCATGAAGACAAGAAGGAAGAAAGCACTCCAAGCAACGTGGGACGAGTCCTCCTCCTCCGAAGAAGAAGAGGTCCTACAGTCGAACCTGCTCACACTAACCGCCTCAGAAGAAATCGAGGCCGAGTCAGAGTCGGAGTTGGACGATGGCAAACTTACATTCTTAGAGGACGGCGAAATAACTGTAAGTGGTTTTTCCAGAATTCAATTATGCGAGTTAATTTCTTATCTTTCTCGAGATTTGGTAAAAGCCAAAATCCGAGTCGAGTCTCTCAGATAGGAAGTAAAATTTCTGAAAGAGAGAGCAGTCTCTAAACCCTTAACTGAGAAGGTTCAAGAAGGAACCTCTGCTCAAGTTGAAAAACTTGAATCAGAGAACTCTTTCTTGAAAACTCAAGTTAAGGATCTTAGAGCTGCGTTAGAACGATTCACTTCTGGCTCCAAGGGTCTTGACATGATTCTTGGAAAATAGAGGTCGGTTCTAAATCGATCCGGACTAGGCTATAGAACCAAATCTAGACAAAGATCCTACTATGCTGTACTGAACTAGTCCAGACCTAAAGTTCAGGCATGGGTACCCAAACTGTGCCTGAACAATCAAACTGGATCAAATCAGTATTGGATCCCCAAGGACAAGATTCACATCTTGCCAAACCATTATCGTGGCTTTAGTCCAGGAGGAGCCAAATTAAAAATAATATTTATTATTAGATAAAATTCAATTTTTGTTTGCAAATTGCATGATTGATTGTTTATTTAATTCCTGCAATTTACCATGCTTAGAATTAGGATTAGTTAGAATAAGGACTCAATCAATTAATTGAAATTTGAACAACATAGTATTGGGCGGCGGTGAGATGATAGTACGTTAGGGAATCCAATTCTAATAAGGTCAAGTATACTCTACTTGGTCTCTTTAGACTAGTGAAACTAGCCGAAGCTACCGATCCAAGACCCAAGCTAGTTAGACCAGAATTTTTCAAGAAATAGTTTTGAAAATGAAATTTCATTAAAAGGCTTTGTCAAGGAAAGGGTTGATGATCCAATAAGGCAACGACCAAAGAAGGCCTAGTGCCTCGCCAATACCTGGAAGCCAATTTTTGAAATTCAAATTCAAATTATTCTTTGTAAAATTCGAATCTAACTCAAATTTTTAGTTAATTGTAGATTCAAACATGTTGTTTCAAAATCAACTGTTTTCAAAATTAATTCAATTTTTTTAAAAATAAATCATAATTTTTCAAATTAATTCTATCTACCAAAATCTGTCTCACAAAATCCATAAGGCAAACGTGATTGATAACCTTGTACGAGACCACGTAGCCAGGGGTGAGATAGTCCTTAAACATGTAGATTCTAAATCTAACTTAGCTGACATATTCACCAAACCCCTACCTGAGTCTGAGTTCAGTTCACTAAGAAGGCAATTAGGATTATGCTTGGTACAATAGGTTTACTCCACTTTTGATTTTCTTACTGCTTTACTTCATTTTTAAAATCAGTTTTAAAATAATTTTAAAACTACTTTACTTAATTTCAAAATCAGCTGTTAATTAGTTTGAAAAATCTTTTTAGCATTTTTCGACTTAGTTTTCTTTTCAAAAACTACCCCCTTCAAAACTAAGGCTTTTTCGCAAATGGACTTAGCCTAGGCTCTAACCCTAGAACTGCATGCACCTATAGATTTAGAAGCTAGCATCTCACAAGCACCTTAGGGCACTTTTGACTGATAACCTAGAAAGAGTTGAGATGCTTAGGTCTTTGCCTAAATTCAAGATGCTTTAAGTCAGTGCATCTGCAGTAATTGGGGCACTAAATACAACTTAAACAGAAATTAAGTTAAGTGTCAAGTTTAAAAAATCTAACTTGATCAGAACACTTAACTCGACTAACCATAGCGAAAACTACTGTTTATAACAGTTAGTAAGTAGCTAATTGGGTTAGATAGGACCCTATAGAGATAATTGAAATTGCTTTGGCTCAGTTTGGTCTTGAATAGGGTCAGTACAGCACATTATGAAACTTATTTATCTTTTTCCTGCTATATTGCTTTGTTTTTGATATATGGCAAAGGGGGAGAGATAGGAAAAGACTAAGTTTTTTATTTTGAAAATTTCAAAACTCCATCCTTTCTTCAAAAAGTACTTAATCTATATGTTTTCAAAAGTACTAAGTTTTTTTAAACCTAAAGCTGCTTTCAAATCTGTTTTAGTACTTAAACCTAAAGCTGCCTTCAAATTTTTTAAGTACTTAAACTAAAGCTGCTTTCAAATCTTTTCAAGTACTTAAACTAAAGTCGTTTTCAAAAATCTTTTTAAAGCACTTAAAATCAAGCTGTTTATTTTAAATACTTAAAACTTAAGCAGTTGTAAATTTTGCTAAGTACTTATCTTAAACTTAAGCTATGGTTCTAAGTACTTAAAACTTCTAAGTGTTTAAAAACTTTTCAAATTTTCTAAGTGTTTGAAAAATTAATGCCATTATTTTAACTTAGAAATTTTTTTCAAAACACGACGAACTGTTGAAAACCTAGGGGGAGATTCCTTCCAGGGGGAGGAAACTAAACTTTTATCATCTGTTCTGATTAACTTAACTTTTTGAACCGGGTTGCCATAAATCAAAAAGAGGGAGATTGTTGGTGCAGACAGCGCTCAAGTCGAACCTATGTTTTGATCAATGGCAAAGGGTTCAAAAGTTAAGATGTTATGTTTATCTAACATACTACTTGAGTGTGCAGATTAAAGTCCTAGCGAAGGATAGCTAGGCACCTAGCGAAGGACTGCTAGGAGTCAAAGACCTGGCGAAGGACTGCTAGGCACCAGGCGAAGGACTGCCTGGAACTAAAGACCTGGCGAAGGACTGCTAGGCACCAGGCGAAGGACTGCCTGGAACTGAAGACCTGGCAAAGGGTAGCTAGGCACCTGGCGAAGGACTGCTGGGAAAAAGTCCAACCAAAGGAGCCGGTTGGCAACAGGTAAATTCTACCGAGAGGAGTAGGTGAGGATGCGTTCCCCGTCGAGGGAACAGTAGGCGTCAGTTCGACCTAGGGTTCCATTTTGGAGACCCAAAGTCAGAACCAAGACAGCTAAGGCTATATAAAACTAATACTTGATTGCTCTATATTGTTTTGGACTAACCCTAGATGCAGGACCGAAGGAATGAGTGTCTGCAGCTCAGAACGCCTCAAAGGAGAGAGGCAACAGCTGAGTAGGGCGCCCCCAGTGTCCCGGGCGCCCCCAAGGCCAATACAAAACAAGTTGAGCAAAGAAGTGCTTCGGTAGCTCACTGGGCGGGGTGCCCTCGTGTTCTCGGGCGCCCCCATGCTCCCGGGCACCCCAGATGCTCAGGGTGCTCCGGGCTCAAGCTAACAAAGTGGATCAACTCAAGCCAAGAGAAGCCAGCGGATCGAGTCAACCCTGGCGCCCCCAGCGTCCCGGGCGCCACCGGTCAAACCTTAGACGATCCTGGAGGGATAACGGCTGACCGAGAGCTGCTCGGATCGATTGACATGCGCCCCCAATGTCCAGGGCGCCCCCAACATCCAGGGCGCCCCCAACCTATAAAAAGCCCCTCGACCCCAAGGCTTCAAACATCAAGTTTTCCAACGCCAACACGCTCTTCAACACATGCGCTCTGCTCCAGAAATCCTTCATCTCGAGATTCTAGCGCCGGCGACGACCCTACGCGCCGATGAACGATCTACACCGGGCGTCGGTAACCAAGAGTCAATTGTTAATTGTATTCTTCCTGCACTTACTACTGTACAACTGTTTGTAAGATTTTGCGCACATATAGAATTACCCCTAGTAAACGATCAACGATCGTGGGCCTTGGAGTAGGAGCCGACTGCGACTCCGAACCAAGTAAAACCTTGGTGTTTGCGTTTGGTTTTAGTGGTGTTTTAGTTTTAAATTTTCCGCTGTGCATATTCTCTCTAAATCCGAAACGACTAACGATATTCACCCCCCCCCCCCTCTATCATTTTCTTTCGATCCAACAAAAGGTCTCTTCATTGTAACGCCAGTAAAATCCTCTCAATATTTTTCTTTAAAATATTGATCATGCCTATATGGATTCTTGAGTAACATATGAATACTAACATGAACCTTAGCATGATTTCTTATATAGATTAAAAAGCTAAGTACTAATGAGTCTTACATGGACTCTTCTAGTACAATGACTATTAGTGGACCTTAGGTAGAATTTTAACATAGATAGAAATGAATTTCAATTAGGAATATTAGCATAACTCTTGGTGGGCTCTTATGTGGGCCTTGCAAAAATATAAGAGTAAATGGAATAAAAATAAAGTGCATGTACCAAGGATTGAACCTTGGGCCTAGAGCCTCATCATGCATGTACTAACCAATTCACCTAGCAAGAGAGTGCTATTGGGAAACGAAAGGAGATTTTAGTTGAGGCTAAAAGGAGGTGAAGAGGCACCATGTGAAGAGGCACCATGCCCCTTCACTTAGTATAAAAGAAGTAGATGAGAAGGGAAGAGAAACTTGAGTTACTTTTCTTCTTTTCTTCTTTCACCAAGGCTCTTCCTCTTCTCTTCTTCCTCCTCCTTTCCTCCTTCTTGCCGTGAGCCACAAGGAGCTTTTCCCCTTGGAAAACTTCACAAGAAGACTCCCTCTTGAAGATCCAACTTCTTCTACAAGGCTACAAGGGCAAGGAGTGATCTAAAGTTAAGGTTTTCATTTTCTTTTTCTATTCAAGGTTGATAACCAAGATAAAGAGATGTAAGACTCCCTCACCTGTGGTATAATAGTTTTTATATTGTCTTTCATGATTTAAGATCCGTTTGGGATCTATGTTGTGAAAACTATGGAATTAAGGCATCTTAGGGTTTCGGCCAAGCACCCTTTTAGGGTTTGGGATGATGTTAAAACCTCACTTATGGTTCCTAATGCTTTCTCATGATAAAATAAGAATGAATTGTGAGTTGTGGAATTTTTGTAGCACCCAAAAGCCCCTATGAAGTTTTGGCCCTTCTTTCATTTCATGGCTAGGATTAGATCTAACCCTCCAAGCATGCTTAATATGGAATTAAGGCCCCTTTTCATGGTTAGAAATTAGGGTTATCCCCATTCATGTGTTCTAATGGCTTCCTATGACATTGTATGTATTGTAGGGGCATTACTTTAGTTATGGTACCTCACATATTACTTGAATAATGGGACTTCCATCTACAACTTTTGGCCAAGCTCCAAGTTTAGGGTTTGGGTTAGTCTAAAGTTTCAAGTGTACTTGTTTATGGCTTATTATGATGTGGATATATGTTCAAGCATGTTGTATGAATTTTATGATGCCTAAACCCTAACTTTATGTGTTATGTATCACAACCTTGTATGCTTATGTTATGTGTCATATTTTAGTAGGTTTTATTCATGAATGTTTTAAACCATATACTATGAACACATGTGTTGTGAAGTATGCATCCTGTTTATGTAGAATTATGCATGCATTAGGTTAAATGCCTTGAACATATGTATATTATGGTTATGTAGACCTACGCATGTTTTATGTTGAATGTCATGAACTTATGTAGTATGTATCATGTTCTTATGGATCCTACCCATGCATGCTCTATGATAGATACCATGATCATGTATGCTATGTGATATGTACCATGTATGTAAAAACTTATCTATGCATGCTTACCTTATGTACCATGATCATGCAAGCTTTATGAACTAAGATAATGTTTATGCCCTAAGACATAATTATGTATGTATGTCATGCCTTATGAATGAAGATGATGTTCATGCCTCTAAGGCATAATGATGTGTGCATGACATACCTTATTAATCAAGTCTATGTTTGTGTCTTTAAGGCACAATGATGTTATGCATTAACTATGAATGATGAAATGCTAAGTATGCTTTACACCATGCTTCATGTATTAAGATCATATTTATGTCTTTAAATATGCTATGTAAGTTCTATGAATGATGAATGCCAAGAGCATTTCTTATGATGTAAAAAGAAGCATGTGAAGTTATTTACTTTATGGATGGGCTTGTACCGGACCCAAGTAAGGTCCAAGGGATGGGCTCCTTATGAAAGCCTCGGTGCTGGGACTACCGTAGCTGTCCCCGGTTCTAGGACTACCGTAGCTGTCCAATAGGGATGAGCTCCTTATGAAAGCCTCGGTTCTGGACTACCGTAGTTGCCCCTAGGTTGAAGGTAACCTAGTACCCTAGTAGGTCGAGACTAGCTACCTCGCATTTACTTAGGGATGCGCGTAAATGATGGATGTATGTATGTGGTATAAGCCGAGGCCCCCCATGATGTTATGATTATGTTTAAGTATTTATAATTATGATTTTCATATAAGCATCCTTATGTTATGTGCATTTAACTCATGCATTCATTCATGTTATGCATCTATGTCATGTCAAGTATGTCTTATGCTTATGTTTATATTAAGAACTATGCCATGTCAAGTATGTCTTATGCTTATGTTTATGTCAAGAACTATGTCATGTCAAGTATGTCTTATGCTTATATTTATGTCAAGAACTATGCTATGTCTAGTATGTCTTATGCTTATGTTTATGTCAAGAACTATGCCATGTCAAGTATGTCTTATACTTATGTTTATGTCAAGAACTATGCAATGTCAAGTATGTCTTATGCTTATGATTATGACAAGAACTATGTCATGTCAAGTATGTCATATGCTTATGTTTATATCAAGAACTATGTCATGTCAAGTATGTTCATATGCTTATATTTTATGTCAAGTACTTCTTATGCCATGAACTCTATGCACCTTCATTTCATGTTAAGCACTTCTATATGATTATGTATTTTCATGTACATCTATATGCCTCTTCATGTCAAATGCTTTATGAATACCCTCTCATGATATGTTTTGTTTTATGTTACACTCTCCATGTTATGTCTTTCTATTGACTGTATGCGACGTATGATTTTAGTGAGTAGGAAAGAGTCTTACTAAGCCTATGTGCTTATAAGTTTTACTTTCTTATACCGCAGATCAAGTAAGAGGGTACTAAGCTAAGGGATGCAGCAGAAGGGGCAAGTGTGTGTGTTTGTGGCAGTGACTTGGCAAAAGAAAAAGAAAAGAAAATTACTATTGCTCATAATTATCACATATTTTATGTTTTGCATTGTCATCTCTAGTTTCATGCTATGCTTTATG
This sequence comes from Boesenbergia rotunda, assembly GCA_024364735.1. Lineage (NCBI taxonomy): Eukaryota > Viridiplantae > Streptophyta > Magnoliopsida > Zingiberales > Zingiberaceae > Boesenbergia > Boesenbergia rotunda. Next base: position 154,909 of record JAGFNQ010008796.1, on the reverse strand, counting down.
ATGGTTTTCCTAAAGAACAACTTCTTATGTTTTGCATTGTCAACTCTAGGTTCATGCTATACACTATGATGGTTTTTCCTAAAGAACAACATATGTTGATAAGTTATGTTTAATGCAAATATGTTCAAGAATGTTAGGTCTCACATGCTATGTCTTGTTTCCTTTATGTTATGACAAATGCTATGTTTACCAAGTAACCATGTTTATGAATGATAGCTAAGACATGTTTATATGATTCAAGTGTTAGTTGCATGTTTTAAACGCACATGTATAAAGTTTTAAATTATTCCGCTGCATTAAGATATCCATATGCATGTATGTATGTTAGCGTAGCGCCGCCTCTCGCCTACATCGTAGGCCGGGAAGGCCGAGCGTTACAATAGTAAGGGGTGCCTCATTAATGGAGGAATATGAATGAGTTAGAAGATGAAGAGGAAGGGGTGCCTCTTCATCTTCTATAACTCCAACACTATAAATCTAAGACTTCACACATACATCAATAACTAGAAATAACAATAGTAACATGATATACAATGATTAGTTGTTTACTTTGAAACCACAAATATCTCATTAGAAATTGAATCAAAGCTATGTCTTGTTAGTATTGTAGGTGGATCCCCAGAGGAATCCTGTGATGAAAGGAAGGGCTTAGGTGGAATTGGAAGGCAATCGACTTCATCAACTTCTAACATCTCAATAACTCTAGACATAGTTAGTCTATCAGAAGGCCTCAATTGAATACACCACAAACCAATTATTGCCAATTTCTTCTCTAAGTCTTGTATATCAAACTTGTTGCCAACTTCAACTTCATCTGGTTGAGTCAACTTATTATATATCCATGATGGATAGTAAACTTGACTTGAATTATCTATGTGAGGATCCACATTTCTTTGCCTTCCTGCCATTTTCATTAGCAGCATTCCAAAACTATAAACATCCGATTTGAAAGAGATTTTTCCAAAGCTTCTAGATATCAACTCCGGAGCAATATAGCCTATTGTCCCCCTTGCAGCACTAACAGATACTAGAGCATTAATCTTGGGGTACAATTTTGCAAGTCCGAAGTTAGAGATTTTTAGAGTGAAATAATGATCTATGAGTATTGATAGAGGTGAGCAACCCGGGGTGGACAAGTGGCACGGGAAAGCTACGTGGCAGGTGTTAGATCGTGTTTGTCTTGCTAGAGGGGGGGGGGGTGAATAACAACTTTCAATTTTTCTACCTACAACATTAGCAAGCGCAAGCGGAACAATAAATAACAATAACAAACAACGCTAATGCAAACCTATTTACGTGGTTCAGAGATGACGCTCTTACTCCACGACAGTCCGTAAGGTGGACAATCCCTTGATCCTTCGGTGGATCGCTGCCCGGATGCCCTCCGGCTAGCTCGTGTAGCTCCTTGTGGGTGGAGAAACCTCGCCACAATCCCGAACACACCTCTAAGCTCTTAGACTACTATTTGGCCTTTAACCAAAGCCAAATTCGTTAAAGCTCCCAGCCAAAACGAAGCCCTCTTAAATAGAGCTTAAGTCTATTTTAGCCGCCACCAATCGACTGCTCCCAGGGCAATCGACTGCCCCAATCCAAATTTGACCGTTGCAAGCCCAATGTTTGAATTCTTCAACCGCTACCAGTTGACTGCCCCATTAGCAGTCGACTAATCTTGCTGTGGGATTTACCAGTCGACTGCCAAAATCTCAGTCGACTGCCCTACCTAGGTTCCCTTTCCGAGTACAATTCTCTCAGCACTCGACCCCTAGGATTTCCCCGAGTATATTCGCTCAGCACTCGTACCCTCACGACTCAGCTGACTCCTCACCAACAGTCTCGACTGTTGCCTTCACGCCCTCTTCATCCTTGGCTCCCATCCCACAGATGCAAACATAAGCCTCCAGCTTGCCTCCATGCCATCCTTCACGAATGCCCCGAAGTCCTCTCCCCTTGGCTCATCGTCCCTGCTATCCATGGTCCCTCAGGTGCACACAAGCCCACAGCTTGTCTCCATGCCACCCTTCACCGTACCTGAAGCCGTCCAGCTAAGTCAATATGTGTAACCTGCAATCCTGCACACTCACATACACATATTAGAACACAAGGGTAAACCATGTTGGTGCAGGCAGCACCTAAGTCAAACCTGGGTTTTGATAATGGCAAAGGGTTCAGAAGTTAAGATGTTGTTGTGTTCTAACTTGTTCACTGAGTATGCAGGAAGAAGTCCTAGGTTCACTAGGCAAGAAGTCCTAGCAAAGGGCTGGGCAAAGAAGACCTGGTCAAGGACTGGGCAAGAAGACCTGACCGGAAGTCGGGCAAAGAAGTCCTGGTCGAGGACTGGGCACGAAGTCCTGGCAAGGGGTTGGGCACCGAAGACCTGACCGGAAGTTGGGCACGAAGACCTGGTCAGGTTGATTGGGCAAAAGTCCAACCGGAGGAGCCAGTTGGCAAAAGGTAAACTCTTTTGAGAGGAGTAGGTGAGGACGCTTTCCCCGTCGAGGGAATAGTAGGCGTCGGTTCGACCTAGGGTTCCATTTGGGAGACCCGAAGTCAGAACCAAGACAGCTACGGCTGTAAATAATGACTAACATTCTTACTTAGATTGGTTTGGAACTAACCTTGGTTGCAGGGACCGAAGGATTGTGTTTTTGCAGCTCAGAATGCCCCAGAGGAAGGGGCAGGCAACTGGGCTAGGCGACTGGGAGGTCCCGGGCGCCCAAGGTAAAAGGCAAAAATAGCAAGGAAGCAAGATCGCTTCGAACTGCACTGGGCTAGGCGCCCGGGAGGTCCCGAGCGCCCAAGGTCAAAGCCAAAGCAGCCATCGAAGCAAATCTGCCACGAAGCCACTAGACCATGTTAACCTAGGAGCCCGAGAGGTCCCGGGTGCCCCAGTCAGACCATGGGCCAAATCGGAGGGGATAAGCGCTGACCGAGCTGCGGATTGAGTTTCTCGCAGGTGAAGGCATGTGTCAGGCGCCCCCAACGAATCAGGCGCCCCCAGGAGCACTATTAAAGGGTGCTCGACCCCAAGGCTTCAACATCACTTTTTCTCAACGCTCCAAAGCTTTTCGTTCATGCGCTACACTCCGGCAAACTCCGACTTCAAGATCCCAGCGCCGATGATAACCCTCTGCTCCGAAATATGATCCACATCGGGCATCGGTAATGAAAAGTGTAGCAATTTCAATTTCCTGAAATACTCTTGTACTTAACGTGTAAATCTTTTTGCGCGATTATAGTATTACTCAAAGTAAACGGTCAAGGACCGTGAGCCTTGGAGTAGCAGCCGACAGTGACTCCATGATAAGTACTATTTTGTTGATAATTTCAGAGTCTAAAATCCATGTTTGACCCATATTTTACTTGCTTAATATTGAATCTATCCACGGTTTTATGAATTTATTCTATTTTTGGGTTTTATTACAAATCTTGCCACATTGGAAATATTTTGGCATTAAATTGTGAATCTATTTTTTTTGTAGGTTTGGAGGATCATGGACCTAGGTCATGTTGGGTCAGGAATTGATTCAGAAATGAACCCATATCAAGTGATCAAGAATCGACTAATAAGGACCGTTCGATCCAAAAATGGCTAGATCTAAGCCATTTGAGAACTTCTGGTAAATCCGAGCAGGGGTTAAGGCTGATCAAAAAGTCAGATCAAGATCTGAAGGTCTCATCCAAATCAGAGATCGTTTAACCATTGAATCAAGCTCAAGAGAATCTAGACCGCCCATTCAAAGATCAAGGTGATCTGAACCATCCGTTGCAAGTCTGGAAGATCCGATCCACTGAGAGATAGATCTTGACCCTTGATCAAGATCTGGAAAGTTTGATCTAAATCAGACATGGATCAACCGTTGGATGAGTGCTGGCAAATCTGAGACGTCCATTTCTTAACTACATAAACCGTAAGCTGCTCTTGATCACAGCTTGTCGTGTCTTCTTCGCACAGTTCATCTTCTTCGCATTTTTCTTCATTTCTTCTGCAATTTTCTTCATCAGAGGGCATGACCACTCCGAATTCAACCTTGGAACAAGATCTGGATCGTCGAAATGCTGTTGCCGTGAAGATTTCAACTCCAATTTGCTCAAAAACAGAGCTGAATGAGGGTTTCATCAGATCTGTTATTCGGTTGATTGGATCTCATTTGGTGCCACTTCCCATCCATCTGAGCTAGCCGGAGGGTCCTCTGGTGGGTTCTGATCATCTCCAAATCATCATCGCGAACCTACATAGCGAGATCGAAGAGATCGAATGTTTCTTTCAGACTTGAGCAGATTTGAGTTGGATTTGATCATTGAGACAGAATTTCCATTGATTTGTGGAGCTGAGGGATTCGAGGCTCACTCTTGTGTGACGGCAAGGAGACCTTGAGCTAAGGAATGGATCGGAGTTTAATTTCTTATTGAATTTTCAGTTTCAATCAGTAGCGTAAATTTCAGCGTGCCATTTCATTTCTGTCATTGTATTAGCCGCCTTAGTTTCCTTTTCTAAATAGTTTCTGCTTTAATTAGAGTTTCAATTCAGCACTCTTATTAGCTAGATTATTTTTGTAATGAACAATTGAAATTAGATCAGCTTGTTTCGCTTTGAGCCATTTCTGAATTTTGGTAGCAGTTTGCGCATTCATTTTGTTTCTGCGTACCAACTTGATTCCTAGTTTTGCAATTTATTTCGAATTCATTTCGTGTCTAGTTCTAATTCCTGAGATTAAGACATCACTTAGTTTGCTTATGCATTCGATCTGAGTTGGTTTAGCATTCAATTTCATTTCTGTATCTCTGCTCAGCTTGTTGCGTATCAGCATTTCGATTCTGAACTCCAGTTTTCAGCTTCTGCATGTTTTTAGTTATATTTTTTGAATTGTGTCAAGTAATCATTGGTTCTTCTTCAGCTTTCCTGAACTGTGGATTAGTGCATAGATTTTAGCTTGCTGTTTGTTTGTTCTGAGTTTAAATTGTGCTGCAATTCTGCATTTGATGCTGCATCCGACCAGTCTTTGCATTAGATAGTTTAAGGTTTATTGCTGCAGAGTTTTAGTCTGCTATTTCTGAAATTGTATAAATGGATCATTAGCTTCTCCGAATCTTACCTGAACATTAATTTGTGCATTTAATTGTAGCTTGCGTGTTGGTTTTAGCATTCAATTCATTTCTGAATTTTTGCCTTCAATGTTCTGAATTTCTGCTTCGTTTCTGATTTACTTCACTTATTCATGCATAACACTTCTCTAATGGTTTTGTCTTCCAAGTTGTATTGACCAACTTCAATTCTGAATAATCAGTTCATAGTTTCTGCAATTGTTCTCAGTTTATGAATCAGACTTTGATTAGTTTCTCTTATGCGTATCAAGTTGAATGGTAGTTCTGCGAGTGTATCAAGTTCAGCCTCAGCACTGATTTGTATCAAGATTAAACATACCTTGTAGTGTACTTTTGTGCTAGAATCAGCTTCCATCACATCCAACTAATTTCTGAACTGTAAATTTTGTTTTCAGCCATTTAAGCTTGCATTTCTGCACTTGGTGTCAAGTTAAGTTTTGGTACTGATTTTGTATCAGTTTGTTTATCGATTGTTTTGCATTAGGTTGGTTTTGAGTGGTAAATTCCTAAGTAATTCTTTGCATTAGTATCAATCGAAATTTGATTTGATTTCTTATCAGATTTGTTTTCCAAAATTAGGCTAAATGGCATTTAAGCTCCCAAATTGTTTGAGTTCATTGGTTGAATTACTTGGGTTAAGTTCCATAGTTAAGTTTCTTTACTCATCATTGCGATTCCATTTCTAATTGAAACCAAACCCAATTCTTACTTGAAACCCAAAATTATTTGATGACACACAAACTGAAGCTTCAATTAAACATTCTTAACTACCCCTAGGAAAATTATGACCTGTGGCCCCTTTACTACATATTTATTCTTTGTTAGCAAAAAGGGTTTCCAGCTTAACACATATCTAAATTTGAGACCCACATTCGTGACACATATCTTGGGTCCATCAAATTTTTAGCGCCGTTGCCGGGGAAACAACTAGTTGAGTTTGTTTAAGTTGAGCTTGTGTTTAGTATTTTTATTCTTTGATTCTATATTTGATTGCTTTATTCTTTTGTATACGGTTGCTGTCATTTTATTTGTTTTGTGACAGGACTACAGGTTCAAAATGTTTTCAACTGAACAATCAGAGATCAAAAGTGCACTGGTGGAGTTAAAATATTGGATTAAGCAATTGAAATCCCAACAAAGACCCAACAGTGATTCATCTACTTACCAGCAGTCATGTCAACAGTCCAGCAGCAAAACCAATTTTTTCAGCAATCCCATTCAAATTTTCAGCCACCAAACTATCAATTTCAGCAAGGGCACCCACAATGTCAATCTTTCCAACAATTTTAGCAGCCCGATTCAAACTTTCAGCAGAACCAACCTTTCAATCAGCCACCAAATCAAGATTTCCAATAGCCCTATGCGAATTTTCAACAAACAAATCAGTTTTTTCAGCCACAATTTCAACAATTTCAGCAAGATTTTCAACCAAAGTCAGAATTTTTAGCAAGGGTTCCAACGAATTCAGATTTCCCAATATCAAAATCAGAATGGTCTTCAACCTTTACAGCAATATTCTCCACCAAACAATCAGAATTTTCAATTTCAAAATCAGAACTTTCAGCCACAAAATCAAGGATTTCAGCCCACTCAATTTCAATCTTCACCACAACCATTCCTACTTTAAAATCAGAATTTTCAATTTCAAAATCAGAACTTTCAGCCACAATTTCAACAATTTCAGCAAGATTTCCAGTTTCAAGGTCAGAATTTTCAGCAAGGCACTCAGAATTTTCACCCTCAAGCATTTGAACAATTCAATCAACAATGCCAGCCCCATTTCAGAATTTTCAGAACAATAATTTCCAGCAACATCATCCTTGCTATCAGTCCAATTTTCAACAGTTTAATCAGCCCATTCCACCATTTGAGTAGCCCTAACAACTCTAATTTCAGAATGCACAGCCTACTCTTGATTTTTAGCAACCTTATGTCACATTTCAAGAACAACAAAAGCTTCAAGACATCGGAAGACGCCTTGGACAATTGGTTGATCAAATGAATCAAATAAAAGCCCAAAGATCAGGACAAGTACCTTCTCAAGCTACTCTTAATTTTGAGGGGAATGATTGTGATCTAACTTTGGGGAATGAAGAGGTTGTGTTAAGTTTAAACACTCTAAATGCCGAATTTCCTGAAAAATTTCCAGCATCCCATTTTCCCACTCAAAACAGCCACAGAGTTGAATTTCTATTAGTCCAAGGTGACCCTAGTGAAAGTCTAAGACTTTTTTCAAGTGATCTTGCAAATTTAGTGGAAGAAGAAGAAGAAATCATTAAAATCAGGGCACATACAACATGCAGCCCTCTGGAGATTCCTGTTCAAAATTCATTTCCAAAATTTTCAACTCAAGAAGAAGAACCAAAAGTCTCCTTACCACTTTTTCAGCACTCCGGAGAGGATCCTCCTAGCATTAGCATGGATATTCCTGATGAAACTGTTGAGGCAGAGTTAATCGCTGATGAAGTTTCATTTGACATAGTGGGAGGAGATTTAAGCATAGATAGGGTTGAAGATGCCATAGAGACAGAGGGATTGGAGGAGATGGATGGAAAAGCTTGTGACAGCCTTAAACTTGTTTCTGAAGCTCCACAGGACCCTTCTTATCTTTTATTTTGTGATGATATCGCTATTGATGGTCCTAATTTTTCTAATATGGTTGTTGCAGATATTACTGAGGAAGCATGCATAGGAGATGATTCTACAGGTGTAGGGGATTGCACAGAGCCCCAGGGACCACCAACATTGCCAGAAAGTGTAGGGAGTTGCATGATGGGAGCAAGAACCCAAGGATCACCTATTCCAGTTGAATATCTGCCAGAACCTGAACCTGAAGTGGAGCATGTACTTGACCAGAAGGAAGCTATGGATACGTCTATTCTTGTAGAACCTCCAGGTATTTTTCAGTACGATCAGGTAAGTCTAGAATTGCATGTGAAGCATGTCTTGATACATCTTTTGTGAAAAATAATTATGAAAATTCCATAGAGGCACCCAGGTTTGATTTTATTCATTGCGATGATATTCTTGATACATATTATCCTGAAACTGACTGTGAAAATTTTTTAGAAGAGCCTGAAATTGATGTTATTTATTTTGATGAATCTCTTTCTATATCTTATGCTGAAGTTGAGTGTAAAAAACTTATGGAGGTGCCCGAGGTTGATTTTATTGGCTGTGAAAAATTTCTTGATATACCTTATGTAGAAACTGCTTGTGAAAATTTGATAGAGGTACCTAAAGTTGATTTCATTGGTTGTAATGCATTGCTTAATATACCTCTGGTGGGAAATAATTGTGAAAATTCCATTGAAGTATCCAAAATAGATTTCATGGAGAAATACTGAACCTGAACCTGAAGTGGAGCATGCTAGAATTGCATGTCTTGATACTTGATTAACCTGAACCTGAAGTGGAGCATGCTAGAATTGCATGTGAAGCATGTCTTGATACATCTTTTGTGAAAAATAATTATGAAAATTCCATAGAGGCACCCAGGTTTGATTTTATTCATTGCGATGATATTCTTGATACATATTATCCTGAAACTGACTGTGAAAAATTTTTAGAAGAGCCTGAAATTGATGTTATTTATTTTGATGAATCTCTTGCTATATCTTATGCTGAAGTTGAGTGTAAAAAACTTATGGAGGTGCCCGAGATTGATTTTATTGGCTGTGAAAAATTTCTTGATATACCTTATGTAGAAACTGCTTGTGAAAATTCGATAGAGGTACCTAAAGTTGATTTCATTGGTTGTAATGCATTGCTTAATATACCTCTGGTGGGAAATAATTGTGAAAATTCCATTGAAGTATCCAAAATAGATTTCATGGGTGGTGATAAGTCTCTTGACATATCTTTGGTGGATATTAATTGTGGAAAACTCATTGAGATACCAAAAATTGATTTTATTGGATGTGATGCATTTTTGGATACATTTCATGTAGAGATTGATGGTATTACACTTCTATATTACCCTGCACGCATGAGAGAGGTATTACATGGTTTTGTAGGGTCCAGAAGACTTCTGGAGTGGGTGATCCATCTAAACAGACTCCAACCTCCTGGAAGGAATTCCAAAAAGCATCAAGAGGGAGGAGTTGATTCTGCTTTGACTCATAGCACTCCACCTCTACAATGGATCTTGTACCTAAATCGTCTTCGGCCACCGGAACATCTTTCTATAAAGTTTAAGTGTGGGGGAGTAATGCACCATAAAATTGATCAAATAAAGGAAGTTCTCTCAGCTACCCAGACTCCACCACTGCCACGATGGAGGGTATTTCTTGATAGACTTCGACCGCCAGAAATAAAGGGGAGTTTGTTCCTTCTTGTATTTTCTTTCATTGCATGTTTCATTTTTATATTTTCTAGAAGTAGAATTTTCTTTTCAAAAGAGTTCTTGCTAATAAATGCGTGAATAGAGTAGAATGAATAGGAGTCATTGTAGATACCATGTTAGTTTTCTTGGAAATTTGTTTCTTGCATGACTAGGAATAAATGTATCCCTCTAGGTTGTCTTTATGTCATTTTAGAGTCTCTTGAAAATAAATTAAATTTGGTTGTTAAAACTTAAGGTTTGAGTTAATGGATGAATTCTTGGATGCTTGACTACTACTTGGCTTTAGATTCTTAATTGATGACTTGAGATGAATTATTTATACCTAGTAAGAATTAGCCTTATTTTTGTGACACACATATGTGATTGTACTCTAGAACTTGCTTAGGTTCTTTCAAAATCATATGTCATTGATTGGATCACATCTATAGAGGCTACTCAATTTGTTTACCTTTCCATATCAATTTTTTGACAATAATCATGTTTATTATATTTTTCTTTCCTTATTTCCTACTCTTAACCATACTTTTCTATGGACTTATTTGTTTGAGATATTTCTTAATGCTACTTTGCCTGAGACGGAGAAAATATTAAGTGTGGGGGAGGTGGTTAGTGTTTTGGAATCAATTTTTATCATGGATTCACTTCATTTCGAGAAAAAAAAATTTTGCCCAATTGAGTGGAGCTTGGTATCAAGAATAAGTGGGAATTGAGTTATGAACTGGAGGAGAAGTGGTTCTCTCATTGCAACCATCATATTATTCGGCTGAAGAAAAGAAAAAAAAACAAAACAAAGTCAAGTGGCACGCAAGTGAGAAATTCTGTGCCAAAAGAAAAAAAAATCTGTGAAGCATGATTTGGTTAGCAAGGTTTGGATCAGGAATTATGGATGTTAATACAAATTAGAAACAATCTGCAAGAAGCTGAATTGCAGCTGTACAAAGTCAGAAGTGCGAATTGAGGCTGAATAAAGGCTGAACAAAAATAGAGCTGAAGCTGAACTGCATTGCAAGCACTTTAAATGAAAAAAAAAACAAAGAGAGAAAAACTAGAATCTGAGACAGTTGACTTGGAGTTGCTGAATGATACAAGCTGAGTTCGAAGTAAGATGCAAGATGCTGAAATCTGTTGAAGAAGTGTTGTTAAACATGTATTGGAAAAATTCAAAATTGAAATACAAGGACTTAAATTGTGATACCACAAAAACAGTTTTGTATCAACTTGAAACTGAAATTGGTTTGTTTAGGCTATGCATTCGGGAATTGAGTACATGAACATGCCAGATATTGTTGAGCACATCCATTACTGATCAGAGGAAGAAGGTGTTGGTGCAGAATGCACCCAAGTCAAACCTGTGTTTTGATATTGGCAAAAGGGTTCAAAAGTTAAGGGTTAGTTGTTGTCTAACAAGCTTCTTGAGTGTACAGGAAAAGCCCTAGCGAAGGAAGGCTAGGCACTGGCGAAGGACTGCCAGACAGGAGAAGCCCTAGTGAAGGACTGCTAGGCTGGCGAAGGACTGCCAGAAGAAAAGACCTAGCGAAGGGCAGTTTGGTAACTCAAGACCTGGCGAAGGATTGCCGGGCAAAAGACAAATTGGAGGATCCGGTTGGCACCAGGTAAACTCTCCCGAGAGGAGTAGGTGAGGACGCGTTCCCCTTGAGGGAACATTAGGCGTCGGTTCGACCTAGGGCTCCATTTTGGAGACCAAAGTCAGAACCAAGACAGCTAAGGCTGTATAAAATAATAATATTATTATTATTTGGACTAACCCTGGATGCAGGATCGAAGGACTGAGTATCTGCAGCTCAGAGAGCCTCAAAGGAGTGAGGCAGAAGCTGAGCAGGGCGCCCCGGACGACCAGGGCGCCCCCAAGGTCAACCCAAGTCTCTAACAACCTCGACGCACTTCAACCCGCTTGTCGCGGGCGCCCCGCGTGTCTCGGGCGCCCCCACTGCCAGCTGCCGAAGCGCATCTCTGTGAAGCTGAGGAGATGAGGCCTTTTGACCGGTCAATGCGGGCGCCCCGAGTCCTCCGGGCGCCCCGGTCAAACCGGATCTCGAGGATAAGGGGATCAGACGGCGACCGAGCTATAGCCGGATCAGCTGCCACGTGGGGGGCGCCCCCGTCGACCAGGGCGCCCCTAGGCCCTATATAAAGGGCCCTCGACCCCCTTCTTGAGAGCATCACTTACTGCGACGCTTCCACGCTCTACAACTTTCATTCAACGCATCCAAACGCTCCGACGATCGCGCTCTACTCCAGGAACTTCTCAACTCAAGTCCGAAGCGGCGTCGACCTCCCGCTGCACCGAAACTCGAGCCTACCCCGGGAGTTGGTAAATACAGAAGTGTTATATTTCTTATTGCAATTTGTATTTCTCTTCTGTACTTATTCTACGCATTATAGAATTGCCCAAAGTAAACGGTCAACGACTGTGGGCCTTGGAGTAGGAGTCGACCCAGGCTCCGAACCAAGTAAAACGACCTTGTTAGCGTTGTGTTGCTTTTTGTGTCTTATTTCCGCTGCGCACTTACTCTTTTTTAAATCCGAACGATTTGCGACATTCACCCCCCTCTCTCTCGCATTTCTCGATCCAACAAGTGGTATCAGAGTGGGGAATTCAAACTTGGTGCAACCACCAGTTTGAAAATTTTTCGGATTTCTTTCGTTTTCTCTCTCAATTTTTTTTTGTTAAATATTTTTCGTTCGAACTTTTCTTTCAAGGTTGGTGCAACACCCCTTGAAATTTGTTTTTATTTATTCTTCCTGCACTACTAATCCAAGACCGAGTCTTGGAATATTTTTTGTTGTTTTTCTTTTGTTTGCTATTTCAGTAACAAATGGCCATCCAAGAAGGCTTTAGCACCGCCAGACCTCCACTTTTCAGTGGAGAAGACTTTCCTTACTGGAAAAGTCGAATAGAGGTCCACCTGAAAACTCAGGTGGATATGTGGATAATCATCCAGTCTGGACTGATGATTCCCACAAATGCTGAAGGCGTACCGCAAAACTACTCAGAGTGGGACACTGCCCTTAAACGCAAAATCAAAGCTGATGCCAAAGCAATTCAGACCCTCCAATGCGGACTAACGAAAGAGGAGCTGAACTGCGTAGGCCCCTTCAACAGTGCCAAGGAGCTATGGGCTAAACTGATCAAGCTCCACGAAGGAACTTCAGATACGATGATCAGCAAACGCGATCTGCTACTGAACAAGCTCTTCACCATCAGAATGGCAGATAACGAGACAGCAGCTCAGCTCCATGCCAGAATCCAGGAATTGATGAACGGTCTTCACGCAATAGGTCACAAGGTTCAAAATCGTGATCTTATAAGGTATCCCCTAAACGCGTTCCCTAGGACCACCTTGTGGGCATCTATGGTAGATGCATACAAGGTCTCTAGGGATGTTTCATAAATTAAGTTAGATGAGTTATTTTCTGAACTTGAACTTCATGAACAGACTAACTGCAATTTGGCCGAGAAAAGTATAGCTTTCTTTGCAGGGAAAACAGGAAGGACAACTAAGAAGAAAACTCAAGTTGAACCCGAGTCTACCTCAGACTCAGAGACAGAAGATCAAGAAGGAGATCAATCTGAACTAGTCCGGCTAGCTCGAAGCTACTACAAAAAGTTGAAGAACCAAGCCAACACACGGAGAACAAGCCGAAGAAAGGATGAACCAGCTGAACCAGCAACTGACAAACACAAGCCCAACGTAACCTGCTACGAATGCAAGAAGAAGGGCCACTACAAGACTGAATGTCCAAGCCTAAAGGAGTCGAAAAAGACCAGAAAGAAGAAGGCACTCCAAGCAACCTGGGACGAGTCTTCCTCAGAAGAAGAAGAAGAAGCACCGCAGTCCAATCTTCTAGCCCTGACCGCTTCGGATCAAATCGAGACTGACTCAGACTCGGACCAGGACGACGGCAAGCTGACCTTCTCCGACGACGGCGAAATAAGGGTAACGGGTTTTTCAAAATTGCAATTAAATTCTCTTATCTCAGATCTATCCCGAGATTTGGCGAAAGCCAAACTCCGAATCGAGTCCCTCCGACAGGAAGTAAAACTCCTGAAAGAGGAAGCTGAGTCTAAATCCTTAACTGAGAAAATTCAGGAAGGAACCCCTAATCAAGTTGAAAAACTTGAATCAGAGAATTCCTCCCTGAAAACTCAAGTTAAGGACTTACGAACAGCTTTAGAACGATTCACTTCTGGTTCCAGGAATCTTGATATGATTCTTGGAAAACAGAAGTCTGTTCTAAACCGATCCGGACTTGGCTACAGAACCAAATCTCGGCAAAAATCTTACTTTGCTGTACTGAACCGGTCAAGACCTAAGGTTCAGGCATGGGTGCCAAAACTATGCCTGACTAAACCAACTGGTTCAAATCAATTTTGGATCCCCAAGGACAAGATTCACATCTTGCCTAACCCATACAGAGGCTTTAGTCCAGGGGGAGTCAAAATCAAAACAATTTTTATAATTAGATAATTTTTTTAATTGCTTGATTGTATGTTTATTTAATTTTCTGCAATTTGACATGCTTAGATGTAGGGATACTTAGATTTAAGGACTCAATTACTTGAAACTTGAAAATATAGTATTGGGAGGAGGTGAGATGATAGTACGTTGGGGAAACCAACTCTAATAAGATCAAGTCTACTTGGTCTCTTTAGACTGGTGAAACCAACCGAAGCTACCGATCCAAGACCCAAGCTAGTTAGACCAGAAAATGACCTAATTTAATTTGAAAATGAAATTTCATTAAAAGGCTTTGTCAAGGAAAGGGTGGATGATCCCATAAGGCTACGGCCAAAGAAGGCCTAGTGCCTCGCCAAGACCTGGAAGCCAATTTCTGAAATTCAAATTCAAATTATCTTTTGTCAAATTCGAATCTAACTCAAATTTCAAATAATTATAGTTTCTAATCTGTTTTCAAAAGTTCTATTTTTTTAACTTATTCTCTTTTTGAAAAACACTTAATCTGTTTTCAAAATTTCTATTTTTTTAAATTTGTTTTCAAAAATAAAGAACTTTTTGCGAAAATAAATTGAAATTCCTTTTCAAAATTAATTTTTTACCCTCAAACCTGTCTCACAAAAACCTTAAGGTTAACGTGTTTGAAAACCCTAGATTCAGTGAGACAGAAAAATTAAGCTCAATTTAAACCACCTTGCTTGTGGTTTCATAACCATGGTCAAACTGTGGTTAACATAGTCAAACATGGTCAAACTGTGGTTAACATAGTCAAACATGGTCAAACTGTGGTTAACATAGTCAAACTATGATTAACATAGTCAAACATGGTCAAACATGGTCAAACACAGTCAAATGAAGTCAAACAGTCAAACCTAGTCAAAAGGGTCAAAGGCTGCTGAAAGCAGTCCATGAGGGCGCCCGTGACCTGTCGGGCGCCCCCGACAACACTGACAACACACCAGCTCCAGTCAAAGCTGCAAAAGCTGCATTTGACCGACTTGACAAGGGCGCCCGTGACCCGTCGGGCGCCCCTATACGCTTCTGTCCCCCACGCTGATTAAAGCAGCCAAAATGCTGCAATCAACTACCATTGACCAGGGTGCCCGTTTCCTATCGGGCGCTCCCATCGACAAAGCTGTCATCCACGCCAGTCAAAGCAGCAAAAGCTGCTGTTGACCAGCCTTGATCAGGGCGCCCGTGACCTCTCGGGCACCCCCCATAAAACCCCTATAAAAGGGACCCGAGTCTCCTTCTCCTCCCACACCACATCTCACACTTCTTCTTCCCCTTGCCTCATTCTTGTGGATCAAGTGAACCTAAGCCCACCCTTGCCTCAACCATGCCTCCAAGGTATGAAATTTAGTTGTGCAATTAATTTTTCTTAAATTACATATTTTTTTCTTTAAGTCTCTTCTTATAATCCAAGGGTTATCCTTAATTACTTATTTTTCTACATTTAGAAAACGCCGAGCAGTTCAGTCGAACCCCAGAAACGAGCCCAGTCCCGACCCTAGGTTTCCAAACCTAGAACTTTGTAATAAATTCGCCCGAACCACCTACGTTCCGATTAAGACGAGTTACCTTAACCGTCAATTCTTTACCCAATCCTGTCCAACTGCAATGTCCGCAATTAACTACTATCAACTGGACAACCTCGTATTCTGCACACATCCGATCAACAACACCTTATGTGCAGAATTCTATAATAACATAGTTAGGCAAGACCAATTGATCTTCGTCACTACCGTTCAAGGACTGCCCTTGACCATCACTCCTACCCTACTGAACCGATTTCTTGGACTCCGACAATCTCAGTCCATCTTCTGTTGCTACCCTCCAAGGAACCTACCTTTCGATGCCCCCTACTCTCATATTGACCTGAACACCTTATACAACTATTTCTTTAGGGAGGAATGGACCCTGCAGGAGGGCAGTTCAACTCCACCCGACTGCCGATTCAGGACTACGCTCTCTATAGAGTGATTGTCCGTTGCATCCTTCCTCTGTCCACTAGGGACATAGCCACCATGAAACCCTTTCACACCTTTCTCCTCTATGCCCTTATCCACCATCTGGACATAGATATAGGCCTTCACCTCTTCCACTGTATCCTACATGCCTCTAGTGTGTCCACTCAGGGACGGGTCCGCACCCCTTCTGCCACGTCATCACCTCGATCCTCCACCATCACGGCCGAAACATCACTGAAGGCGAGATTACCACGATGACCGACTTCAACGAGATAGGATATAGGAACTTTTCCTTAGCCGGTGTAGATGTCTCGGGCACCGGGGTTCTGACTTGGAGACGCCGACCAGCCGCACAGGACATTGCCGACGAGGAGGTTGAGGTCGACGTTGCCGACTTAGCAGCAGAGTTAGCTCAGCCCGATCCTCCGACACTCTACGAGCGAGTATCCCTCCTCGAGACACAGGTTCAGTCCCTCCGGGAAGAATCGGAGGCTTACCACCTTGAGCAGCTGGAAACTCATCAGGGCTACTATACCGAGTATATGAGCGCGTTTGCAGCAGAGAGGGAGGAAAGAAACGCCCAGTATCAGGAGATGATGACCATGTTTAGATCCTGGCATCCAGGCTCCCCTGATCAGCCTGGTCCCTCTTCCTAGATGACTTGGACGTGTACCTATTTGACTATCCCTACTGAGTAGGGTTGACTTCTGTTGACTTGTACTAGACTTCTGTTTGACTTATGCTTATCTTAGTTGGCTTGTTTATTTCCGACTTGATTAAGTTAGGATTATGCTTAGTAGAGTAGAATCATTTTTTGGCTTCTGCTTAATTGAAAATGTTAATTATGTTTAAATGTTTCTTTGTTAAAAATGTTTTACTTTGGTTTTAAATTTTTTCTTGACTTAGTTTTATTTCAAAAACTACCCCCTTCAAAACTAGGTTTTTTTCGAAATGGACTTAGCCTAGGCTCTAACCCTAGAATTGCATGCACCTATAGATCTAGAAGCCAGCATCTCACAAGCACTTAGGGTACTTTGATTGACAACCTAGAAAGGGTTGAGATGCTTAGGTCTTTGCCTTAACTCAAGATGCTTTAAGTCAGTGCATCTGCAGTAGTTGGGGCACTAAATACAAACTGAACAGCAATCAAGTTAAGTATCAAGTTTAGACAATCTAACTTGAACAATGCACTTAACTTGACTAACCCTAGCGAAAACTACTGTTTATAACAGTTGGTAAGTAGCTAATTGGGTTAGACACGTCCCTAAAGATTTAACCAGACTTAGGTTCCAGTTTGATTCAGTACAGCAAATGCTTTAATTATTGCAAATTTTTTTCTGCATTTTTGATATATGTCAAAGGGGGAGAGTTGGAAAGGAAACAGGGAACAAAAATTGTTTTAAAATTTTTTCCCATTGTCTTCTTCAAAAAGTTAAGTTAGTTTTTATTTCTAAACTCTGAATTATTTTGAAACTTAATGTTTTTGTTTAAAACTATTGTTAGCTTAAAGGTTTTAAAAATTTCCAACTCTGAACTATGTTTTTGAAATTATTTTAAGCTTAACATAGTGCTTGAAATTTTTCCAAACTGAAAATTTTCTAAGTCTGAAATTTTTTCCAAACTGAAAATTTTCTAAGTCTGAAATTTTCCAAACTGAAAATTTCTAAGTCTGAAATTTTCAAACTGAAAATTTTCAAAGTCTGAAATTTTCCAAATGAAATTTTCTAAGTCTGAAATTTTTCAAAACCTGAAATCTTTAATACTTAACTACCACCTATTTTTGAAAAACCTAGGGGGAGATTTCTTCCAGGGGAGGGAATCTAACTTAGGATTTCAATTTCAGCATTTTTTCCTTAACTTTTTGAACTAGGTTGCCATATATCAAAAAGGGGGAGATTGTTGGTGCAGAATGCACCCAAGTCAAACCTGTGTTTTGATATTGGCAAAAGGGTTCAAAAGTTAAGGGTTAGTTGTTGTCTAACAAGCTTCTTGAGTGTACAGGAAAAGCCCTAGCGAAGGAAGGCTAGGCACTGGCGAAGGACTGCCAGACAGGAGAAGCCCTAGCAAAGGACTGCTAGGCACTGGCGAAGGACTGCCAGAAGAAAANCCCTTTCTGCCACGTCATCACCTCGATCCTCCACCATCACGGCCGAAACATCACTGAAGGCGAGATTACCACGATGACCGACTTCAACGAGATAGGATATAGGAACTTTTCCTTAGCCGGTGTAGATGTCTCGGGCACCGGGGTTCTGACTTGGAGACGCCGACCAGCCGCACAAGACATTGCCGACGAGGAGGTTGAGGTCGACGTTGCCGACTTAGCAGCAGAGTTAGCTCAGCCCGATCCTCCGACACTCTACGAGCGAGTATCCCTCCTCGAGACACAGGTTCAGTCCCTCCGGGAAGAATCGGAGGCTTACCACCTTGAGCAGCTGGAAACTCATCAGGGCTACTATACCGAGTATATGAGCGCGTTTGCAGCAGAGAGGGAGGAAAGAAACGCCCAGTATCAGGAGATGATGACCATGTTTAGATCCTGGCATCCAGGTTCCCCTGATCAGCCTGGTCCCTCTTCCTAGATGACTTGGACGTGTACCTATTTGACTATCCCTACTGAGTAGGGTTGACTTCTGTTGACTTGTACTAGACTTCTGTTTGACTTATGCTTATCTTAGCTTGCTTGTTTATTTCCGACTTGATTCAGTTAGGATTATGCTTAGTAGAGTAGAATCATTTGTTGGCTTCTGCTTAAATTGAAAATATTTAATTGATGTTAAAATGTTTTCTTTGTTAAAAATGTTTTACTTTGGTTTTAAAATCTTTTTTCTTGACTTAGTTTTATTTCAAAAACTACCCCCTTCAAAACTAGGTTTTTTTTCGAAATGGACTTAGCCTAGGCTCTAACCCTAGAATTGCATGCACCTATAGATCTAGAAGCCAGCATCTCACAAGCACCTTAGGGTACTTTGATTGACAACCTAGAAAGGGTTGAGATGCTTAGGTCTTTGCCTTAACTCAAGATGCTTTAAGTCAGTGCATCTGAAGTAGTTGGGGCACTAAATACAAACTGAACAGCAATCAAGTTAAGTATCAGGTTTAGACAATCTAACTTGAACAACGCACTTAACTTGACTAACCCTAGCGAAAACTACTGTTTATAATAGTTGGTAAGTAGCTAATTGGGTTAGACACGTCCCTAAAGATTTAACCAGACTTAGGTTCCAGTTTGATTCAGTACAGCAAATGCTTTAATTATTGCAATTTTTTTTCTGCATTTTTGATATATGTCAAAGGGGGAGAGTTGGAAAGGAAACAGGGAACAAAAATTGTTTTAAAAATTTTTTCCCATTGTCTTCTTCAAAAAGTTGAACTGAAAAATTTTATTTCTAAACTCTGAATTATTTTGAAACTTAATGTTTTGTTTAAAATTATTGTTAAGCTTAAAGGTTTTAAAAATTTCCAACTCTGAACTATGTATTTTGAAATTATGTTTAAGCTTAACATAGTGCTTGAAATTTTTTCCAAACTAAAAATTTTCTAAGTCTGAAATTTTTTCCAAACTGAAAATTTTCTAAGTCTGAAATTTTTTCCAAACTGAAAATTTTCTAAGTCTGAAATTTTTCCAAACTGAAAATTTTCAAAGTCTGAAATTTTTCCAAACTGAAATTTTCTAAGTCTGAAATTTTTCCAAAACCTGAAATCTTCTAAGTACTTAACTCACACCACCTATTTTTGAAAAACCTAGGGGGAGATTTCTTCCAGGGGGAGGGAATCTAACTTAGGATTTCAATTTCAGTATTTTTTTTCCTTAACTTTTTGAACTAGGTTGCCATATATCAAAAAGGGGGAGATTGTTGGTGCAGAATGCACCCAAGTGAAACCTGTGTTTTGATATTGGCAAAAGGGTTCAAAAGTTAAGGGTTAGTTGTTGTCTAACAAGCTTCTTGAGTGTACAGGAAAAGCCCTAGCGAAGGAAGGCTAGGCATTGGCGAAGGACTGCCAGACAGGAGAAGCCCTAGCGAAGGACTGCTAGGCTGGTGAAGGACTGCCAGAAGAAAAGACCTAGCGAAGGGCAGCTAGGCATCAAGCGAAGGGCAGCTTGGTAACTCAAGACCTGGCGAAGGACTGCCGGGCAAAAGTCCAACTGGAGGATCCGGTTGGCACCAGGTAAACTCTCCCGAGAGGAGTAGGTGAGGACGCGTTCCCCTTGAGGGAACATTAGGCGTCGGTTCGATCTAGGGCTCCATTTTGGAGACCAAAGTCAGAACCAAGACAGCTAAGGCTGTATAAAATAATAATATTATTGTTATTTGGACTAACCCTGGATGCAGGATCGAAGGACTGAGTATCTGCAGCTCAGAGAGCCTCAAAGGAGTGAGGCAGAAGCTGAGCAGGGCGCCTCGGACGACCAGGGTGCCCCCAAGGTCAACCCAAGTCTCTAACAACCTCGACGCGCTTCAACCCGCTTATCGCGGGCGCCCCGCGTGTCTCGGGCGCCCCCACTGCCAGCTGCCGAAGCGCATCTCTGCGAAGCTGAGGAGATGAGGCCTTTTGACCGGTCAATGCGGGCGCCCCGAGTCCTCCGGGCGCCCCGGTCAAACCGGATCCCGAGGATAAGGGGATCAGACGGTGACCGAGCTACAGCCGGATCAGCTGCCACGTGGGGGGCGCCCCCGTCGACCAGGGCGCCCCTAGGCCCTATATAAAGGGCCCTCGACCCCCTTCTTGAGAGCATCACTTACTGCGACGCTTCCACGCTCTACAACTTTCATTCAACGCATCCAAACGCTCCGACGATCGCGCTCTGCTCCAGGAACTTCTCAACTCAAGTCCGAAGCAGCGTCGACCTCCCGCTGCACCGAAACTCGAGCCTACCTCGGGAGTTGGTAAATACAGAAGTGTTATATTTCTTATTGCAATTTGTATTTCTCTTCTGTACTTATTCTACGCATTATAGAATTGCCCAAAGTAAACGGTCAACGACCGTGGGCCTTGGAGTAGGAGTCGACCCAGGCTCCGAACCATGTAAAACGACCTTGTTAGCGTTGTGTTGCTTTTTGTGTCTTATTTCCGCTGCGCACTTACTCTTTTTTAAATCCGAACGATTTGCGACATTCACCCCCCCCCCCTCTCTCGCATTTCTCGATCCAACAGAAGGCTGATTGGATTCTCAGGAAAAAAATAGAAACTTGCAGTGAAGTGCCGTGGCTAAAGGAAGAATGGAGTGTAGCAATTCATTTAGTGAAGCATTTAAACTCTCCACTACTATTGATGTTAAATGCTTTGAGAAATCAGAGAAATGCAAGTTCTGAAAAGTAATGTCGTGGAGCTGAGACTTGAAACAGGAAGAATTTTTTTTTTTAAAGAAGTGTGCTAACTTGTAAAGGATAGGTATCAAAAGGAAGCTGCAAGAGTGGTTAGTGAAGATTATATTTGGAGAATCTAACTTCCTAATTGTCATTTAATGTTTCAACTTCCAATGATCCAAATTCAAGGCCGAAGAGTTCCAATTGAACAATTAGAAGATTAGAGAGCAGAGATAAAAAATATTTAGAGAAAAAAAAAGAGAAACAAAGTGGCACACCATTGAAGTTTTGGCACCATGAAGCAAGTGAAGTTTCTCTCATCCAAATCAAATTCTTTGCTCCACTACAAGTCTGACTTTGCTAGAGGATTATAAAAAAAAAGAAAAAAATCAGAAAAGAAAAGGGAAGGAAGCAAGGTTGACACACAAGAGTAAAATTGGCACAAAGGAACTAATGAGATATTTTCATCAAATTTTTGAAGGGTAATGCCAAAGTCTTACTCCACCACACTTTTGACTCCACTAGAGGACCGTAAAGTGGGCAAAGTGCATCGAAAATATCCTTGAGCATTCAAGTCTTCACCTTCATCAAAATTTGCTATTTTCTTAGTTTTTACTTCATTTCTACCATTTCATATGTCTTTCACTTGTTTGAATAAACTTTTATAGATGTTGATCCTAATCATGAATAATGGTGGAGAGTAGATAACAAGCAAGCCTATGGTAGTGCAAAAAGCATTTGTGTTTGAGTGGGCTCCACTTTCATCATGAATTTAGAACTCAAGAAGAGAGCCACCAAAAATTTCTCTTGAAAGGCTAGTGAGTTAAATTCATCTCAATGAATCATGAAGGATGAAAATGCTAAGTTGTTGATTTAAGGACGAGATACTAATCCATAGAGCTTAGATTTTTTTTGGGAATTGACAACCTTAGGTAATTTCTTTTCAATTGCTTCTATTTATGTTTGAGAAAATCTAGGAGATACATACTTAGTAGTTTTCACGAGACGCTCAAGCTTAAGTGTGGGGGAGTTGATATGTACTATTTTGTTGATAATTTCAGAGTCTAAAATCCATGTTTGACCCATATTTTACTTGCGTAATATTGAATTTATCCTAGGTTTTATGAATTTATTCTATTTTTGGGTTTTATTGCAAATCATGCCACATTGAAAATATTTTGGCATTAAATTGTGAATCTATTTTTTTTAGTAGGTTTGGAAGGATCATGGACCTAGGTCATGTTGGGTCAGGAATTGAGTCAGAAACGAACCCAGATCAAGTGATCAAGCATTGACTAATAAGGACCGTTCGATCCAAAAATGGCTAGATCTAAGCCATTTGAGAACTTCTGGTAAATCCGAGCAGGGGTTAAGGCTGATCAAAAAGTCAGATCAAGATCTGAAGATCTCATCCAAATCAGAGATCGTTTAACCATTGAATCAAGCTCAGGAGAATCTAGACCGTCTATTCAAAGATCAAGGTGATCTGAACCATCTGTTGCAAGTTTGGAAGATCCGAGCCACTGAGAGATAGATCTTGACCCTTGATCAAGATCTGGAAAGTTAGATCTAAATCAGACAAGGATCAACCATTGGATGAGTGCTGGCAAATCTGAGATGTCCGTTTCTTAACTACATAAACCGTAAGCTGCTCCCAATCGCAGCTTGTCGCGTCTTCTTCGCACAGTTCATCTTCTTCGAATTTTTCTTCATTTCTTCTGCAATTTTCTTCATCAGAGGGCATGACCACTCCGAATTCGACCTTGGAACAAGATCTGGATCGTCGAAATGCTGTTGCCGTGAAGATTTCAACTCCAATTTGCTCAAAAACAGAGCTAAATGAGGGTTTCTTCAGATTTGTTATTCGGTTAATTGGATCTCATTTGGTGCCACTTCCCATCCATCTGAGCTAGCCAGAGGGTCCTCTGGTGGGTTCTGATCATCTCCAAATCATCATCGCGAACCTACATAGCGAGATCGAAGAGATCGAATGTTTCTTTCAGACTTGAGCAGATTTGAGTTGGATTTGATCATTGAGACAGAATTTCCATTGATTTGTGGAGCTGAGGGATTCGAGGCTCACTCTTGTATGACGGCAAGGAGACCTTGAGCTAAGGAATGGATTGGAGTTTAATTTCTTATTGAATTTTCAGTTTCAATTAGTAGCATAAATTTCAGCGTGCCATTTCATTTCTGTCATTGTATCAGCCACCTTAGTTTCCTTTTCTGAATAGTTTCTGCTTTAATTAGAGTTTCAATTCATCACTCTTATTAGCTAGATTGTTTTTGTAATGTACAATTGAAGTTAGATCAGCTTGTTTCGCTTTGAGTCATTTCTGAATTTTGGTAGCAGTTTGCGCATTCATTTTGTTTCTGCGTACCAACTTGATTCCTAGTTTTGCAATTTATTTCGAATTCATTTTGTGTCTAGTTCTAATTCCTGAGATTAAGACATCACTTATTTTGCTTATGCATTCGATCTGAGTTGGTTTAGCATTCAATTTCATTTCTGTATCTCTGTTCAGCTTGTTGCGTATTAGCATTTCGATTCTGAACTCCAGTTTTCAGTTTCTGCAAGTTTTTAGTTATATTTTTTGAATTGTGTCAAGTAATCATTGGTTCTTCTTCAGCTTTCCTAAACTGTGGATTAGTGCATAGATTTCAGCTTGCTGTCTGTTTGTTCTGAGTTTAAATTGTGCTGCAATTCTGCATTTGATGCTGCATCCGACCAGTCTTTGCATTAGATAGTTTAAGGTTTATTACTGCAGAGTTTTAGTCTGCTATTTCTGAAATTGTATCAATGGATCATTAGCTTCTCCGAATCTTACCTGAACATTAATTTGTGCATTTAATTGGAGCTTGCGTGTTGGTTTTAGCATTCAATTCATTTCTGAATTTTTGCCTTCAATGTTCTGAATTTCTGCTTCGTTTCTGATTTACTTCACTTATTCATGCATAACACTTCTCTAATGGTTTTGTCTTCCAAGTTGTATTGACCAACTTCAATTCTGAATAATCAGTTCATAGTTTCTGCAATTGTTCTCAGTTTATGAATCAGACTTTGATTAGTTTCTCTTATGCGTATCAAGTTGAATGGTAGTTCTGCGAGTGTATCAAGTTCAGCCTCAGCACTGATTTGTATCAAGATTAAACATACCTTGTAGTGTACTTTTGTGCTAGAATCAGCTTCCATCACATCCAACTAATTTCTGAACTGTAAATTTTGTTTTCAGCCATTTGAGCTTGCATTTCTGCACTTGGTGTCAAGTTAAGTTTTGGTACTGATTTTGTATCAGTTTGTTTATGGATTGTTTTGCATTAGGTTGTTTTGAGTGGTAAATTCCTAAGCAATTATTTGCATTAGTATCAATCGAAATTTGATTTGATTTCTTATCGGATTTGTTTTCCAAAATTAGGCTAAATGGCATTTAAGCTCCTAAATTGTTTGAGTTCATTGGTTGAATTACTTGGGTTAAGTTCCATAGTTAAGTTTCTTTACTCATCATTGTGATTTCATTTCTAATTGAAACCAAACCCAATTCTTACTTGAAACCCAAAATTATTTGACGACACACAAACTGAAGTTTCAATTAAACAGTCTTAACTACCCCTAGGAAAAATACGACCTGTGACCCCTTTTACTACATTTTTATTCTTTGTTAGCAAATAGGGTTTTCAGCTTAACACATATCTAAATTTAAGTCCCACATTCGTGACACATATCTTGGGTCCATCACTCCGAACCATGTAAAAAATAGACTTGTGTTCTTGTGCATTTAATTTCTTTCCGCTGCGTATCTGCTCTTTTTAATCCGAAAAGTGTTTAATGATATTCTATCGTTTTCTTCGATCCAACAAGTGGTATCAGAGCGGGTGGCTCAAATTTGGTGCAACCACCAATTTTTGAGAGTTTTTCAGATTTTACAAAAAATTTTAATTTCTTTTTTTAAATTTTTCTCGTTAATCGAGGTTGGTGCAACACCACTCGATCGCTTTTTCTCAATTATTTTATTCCGGCACTACTAATCCAAGACCAAGTCTTGGGACATAATTTCCTTTTTTTTGTTATTTCAGAAATTATAATGGCCATGTAAGAGGGTTTCAGCACAGTCAGACCACCACTCTTCAGTGGAGAAGACTTCTCCTACTGGAAGAGTCGGATGGAAGTCCACCTGAAAACTCAGGTGGACATGTGGATTATTATCCAATCTGGCCTTGAAATACCCAAGAATGTTGAAGGAGTGGCACAACACTTCACAGAATGGGACGCCTCGCTGATGAAAAAGATCGAGGTTGATGCAAAGGCAACCCAGACACTGCAATGCGGATTAACCAAAGAAGAACTGAACTGGGTGGGTCCCTTCAACAGTGCTAAAGAACTCTGGAGTAAGCAGATCGAGTTGCACGAAGGTACCTCCGACACCAAAATCAGCAAAAGGGACCTACTGCTGAACAAATTGTACATAATCAAAATGAATGAAGGCGAATCAGCAGCCCAGCTCCATGCCAGGATCCAGGAGCTGATGAACGGCCTGCACACAATCGATCACAAGGTAGAAAACCGTGACCTTATAAGGTATACTCTAAACGCTTTCCTAAGAAATACTCTGTGGGCATCTATGGTAGATGCTTACAAAGTTTCTAAGGATCTTTCTAAAATCAAATTAGACGAATTATTTTAAGAATTGGAATTACACGAGCAGACTAACTACACTTTGCCCGAGAAAGGTATCACTTTTCTTGCAGGTAAAACCCAAGGAAAGATGGCCAAGAAAAAGCCTCAACCTGCACCCGAGTCTGACTCAGACTCAGACTCAGAAGACAGTGAAGGGGATCGACCCAAGCTGGTTCGGCTAGCCCGGGACTACTACAAGGAGCTGAAGCATCAGACCAACAGAAGAAAAGCCAGCCGAAAGAAGGAAGATCCAGCTGAACCCTCAACGTCAAAGACCAAATCAAATGTGACCTGCTACGAATGCAACAAGAAGGGACACTACAAATCGGAGTGCCCTAATCTAAAAGAAGCTTAGAAGACTCGAAGAAAGATGGCTCTTCAAGCCACGTGGGACGAATCTTCCTCCGAAGAAGAAGAAGAGGCCCTACAATCGAACCTTCTTGCCTTGACTGCTTCGGAAGACATCCACACCGGATCAGAATTGGAGCCGGACGACGGAAGGCTCACAATTTCGGAGAACGACAAAATAACTGTAAGTGGTTACTCTGAAGTTGAATTATCAAAGTTAATTGCCTACTTATCTCATAACTTGGCAAAAGCCAAAATCCGAGTCGAGTCCCTCCGACAGGAAGTAAAACTCCTAAAAGAGGGAGCTGACCCTAGATCTTTGACCGAGAAGGTTCAAGAAGGAACCTCTACTCAAGTTGAAAAGCTTGAGAAAGAGAACTCCTCCTTGAAAACTCAAGTCAAGGACCTTAGAGCAACTTTAGAACGATTCACTTCGGGTTCCAAGGGTCTTGACATGATCCTTGGAAAACAGAAGTCTGTTCTATATCGATCTGGATTAGGGTATCGAACCAAGTCGAGACAAAGATCATACTATGCTGTATTGAACCAATCTAGACCCAAAGTTCAGGCATGGGTACCCAAACTCTGCCTAAAAAACCAAACCAGTATTGGATCCCCAAGGACAAGATTCATATCTTGCCTAATCATTACCATGGCTTTAGTCCAGGGGGAGTCAATTTAAAAATAATTTTTATAATTAGATAAATTGTTTTTCTTTCCTTAATTTAAATTTGCATGCTTGATTGTTTATTTATTTCTGTAAATTCATGTTTAGACCAAGGACTGGTTAGATTAAGGACTAAAACGATTTAACTGAAATTTGAATAACATAGTATTGGGTGGAGGTGAGATGATAGTACGTTAGGGAAGCCATTTTGGCGGAACTAGCCGAAGCTACCGATCCAAGACCCAAACTAGTTAGACCAAAATCATTCAAGGAGTAACTTGAAGATGGATTTTCAATAAAAGGCTTTGTCAAGGAAAGGGTTGATGATCCAATAAGGCTACGGCCAAAGAAGGCCTAGTGCCTCGCCAAGACCTGGAAGTTGATTATTGAAAACTAAATTCACTTTACTATTGTCAGATTTGAATCTAACACAAATTTCAATTAAATCTTAGATTCAACCATTTTCTTCAAAATAGATTTAAAACTAATAGTTTTCAAAATTAATCATTTTTTTCCAAAATAAAATCTTTACGTCTGTTAAAACCTGTCTCACAAAACCCATAAGGTTAACCTGATTGATAACTATAGATTGGGTGAGATAGTTAGGACTTAACTCAACTTAAAATTCATCTGGTTTCTGTACTTTTGTCAAGTAAAAGCATTGAATCATGTAATTTTGAACTTAATTGACTTAATTTTGGTTGGTCAAAAGAGTCAAACTAGGTCAAAATAGTCAAACCTGGTCAAACGGTCAAACGAGTCAATAGTCAAACAATGGTTTGCTCGGGCGCCCGGGACCTTTCGGGCGCCCCCAACTTTCTCTTCTACCAAGACAGCAAAAGCTATCAACCCTACTCGGTTGACCCGGGCGCCTGTGACCTATCGGGCGCCTATGCCTTTATCTCCATTCAAGGCAGCAAAAGCTGCCACAAGTCACAGCTGACCGTAGGCGCCCGGGTCCTCACGGTCGCCCCCAAGGACAACGGTCAAGGCAGCAAATGCTGCCAAAGGCATCTGACACCTGAACCAGGCGCCCGAGACCCCCTGGGCGCCCGACCAACCCCTATATAAGGCCACCGAGTCTCCCTTCATTTGCCACACCAAAAACAAACCTCCTCCCTAACTCTCTTCCTCCCAAGGCGCCCGAAAGCCCTTCTCGTGCCATCAAACGCCCAACTTCAACCATGGCTCCTCGGTATCTGTTTATGCATTTATAATTATTCTTTTTGTGTTTTTCTTAATGTATTTTCCTTATTATTTTAGAAAACGTTGTGCTAATCAACCCATCCCCGGGACCGAGCCTAGCCCTGAACCTAGGTTCCGACCTTAGAACTATTAAATAAGTTCGCTAAGATGACCTATAAACCTATCAAAACAAGTTTCTTAAATAGGCAATTGTTCACTCAGTCCTGTCCAGTAGCTATGGACGTCATCAATTTTTATCAATTTGACCAGCTCGTCTTCTGCACCCATCCTGTGAATACGACCCTATGTGCAGAGTTTTACAACAACCTAGTCAGACTAGATGACCTTAGCTATGTCTCCACAGTACAGGGGATGCCTTTGACTATCACACCCTCGTTGTTTAATAGATTCCTTGGACTACGGCCTTCCCAATTCACGTTCTACTGTTACCCTCCTAGAGACCCTCCCTTTGCTCCTCCCTACTCCCATATTGATCTGGACACCCTTTATTCATATTTCTATAGAGATGCCCGTAACCCTTTGGTTAGACTATTTCAGTCAGTAGATCTCCGGGTCCAGGACTACGCTCTTTATAGAATTATGGTCCGTTGCATTCTTCCCTTGACCACTAGGGATGTCGCGACCATGTGACAATTCCATACCTTCTTGCTGTATGCTTTGATCCATCACTTAGACATAGATATTGGACTTCACATGTTCCACACCATTCTATATGCGCCCAGTGTTACGACTCAGGGTCGAGTACGCACCCCTTACTGCCACATCATCACTTCCCTTCTTCACCATCACGCTCGCAATATTACCGTTGGAGAGATGACCACGATGATCGAATTTGACGAAATTAGGCATAGAAAGTTTTCCTTAGCGGGCATAGAGGTCTCGGTTACCGGGGGTCTATCATGGAGACGCCAGAGAGCTGGAGCCCAGATCGATTCCGATGAGGAGGTAGAGGTCGACGTCGTAGATCTCGCTGCCGAGATTCAGGAGCACTTGGACGAGCCCCCACCTGCGACGATCGACGAGAGACTGACACTACTTCAGACAGAGCTCCATAGCCTCTGAGAGGAGGTGGAGGCCCACCACATCGAGTTGGTCGATGCAATTCAAGCAGAGCACGATGTAAACCTAGCCTACCATAACGAGCGCATGGAAGCTACTCTAGCCGATCGCCAAGCAAGAGAGGCACATCACATTGAGCACATGGATGCCCTCCGAGCCGAACATGAGGCAAATGAGGCCCGACATAATGAGATAATTTCCATGTTCCAATCTTGGTAGCCCGGTCCATTCTTTCCTCCGGGTCCCTCCTCCTATACTCTAGATTATTTCAGCTGCCTTATTGTACTATTGACTTGTGCTTGACTCATGTTTGACTGTGCTAGTTCTCGCTTCGACCAGTTGACTTTTTATGCATTTATCATATCTAGTTGCTAGTTGTTTGCTTGATTAGTTGTTGCCTTTTACCAGCTACTAAATGAGGGTTATGGTTAGTAGAATAGGACTGCTCTATTTATGTTTTTTTAAACTGTTTTATCACTTATATGATACTTGTTTGAAAATTCATTTTTATTTTGAAATTTAAAATGATTTTTCGACTTAGTTTTTTTTTCAGAAACTTACCTCCCCCAAAACTAGGGGTTTTTTTTGCAAATGGACTTAGCTTAGGCCCTAACCCTAGAGCTGCATGCACCTATAGATCTAGAAGCCAACATCTCACAAGCACCTTAGGGTACTTTTGATTGATAACCTAGACTGGGTTGAAATGCTTAGGTCTATGCCTTGATTCAAGATGTTTTAAGTCAATGCATCTTCAATAATTAGGGCAATAAATACCAATTGAACAGTAATCAGGTTAAATGTCAAGCTTAGAAAATCTAACTTGATCAGATCACTTAACTTGACTAACCCTAGCGAAAGCTACTGTTTATAATAGTTAGTAAGTAGCTAACTAGGTTAGATAGGACCCGAAAGAGAAATTTAAATTGATTTGGTCTAGTTTATGTATAGAATTGGTTCAATACAACACTTTACTTTCCTTAATTTTTTTTGCTATATTTTTTGATATATGGCAAAGGGGGAGAGATTGGAAAGGAGAGAAAGGAAGGTTTTAAAATTTAAATAAAAAACTCTTATCTCCTTTTTTTCAAAAAGTAAAGTAATTGTTTTGGAAATTTTCTAAGTGTTAACTTTAAAAATGTTAAAAAATTTCTAAGTACTTAAACTTAAAAATTCTTTTTGAAAATTCTTCTAAGTACTTAACTTCTGTTTGAAAATTTCTCTAAGTACTTAACTTCTGTTTGAAAATTCTTCTAAGTACTTAAATTCTGTTTGTACTTAAACTCTATTTTCAAAAATATTCTAAGTACTCAACTCAAAGTTGTTTTCGAAAATATTCTAAGAACTCAACTCAAAGTTATTTTTGAAAATATTCTAAGTACTCAACTCAAAGTTATTTTCGAAAATATTCTAAGTACTCAACTCAAAGTTGTTTTCGAAAATACTCTAAGTACATAACTCAAAATTGTTTTCGAAAATTTTCCAAGCACATAAAATTCTGGTAAAAATTTTCTAAGTGTCAAAACTTCAAATTTTTTTTTGAAAAATTTCTAAGTGCTAAAGGTAAATGTTGTGAAAAATTTTCTATGTGCCCAACTCAAGAATATTTTTGAAAATTTTTCTAACATAAAAGTCCCTTTTTGAAAATTTTCTAAGTGATTGAAAACTTGAAAAATCTTTTCATTTTATAAACAAAGACTTAGAAATATTTTCAAAAACCCTAGGCAATTTTGAAAATCTTAGGGGGAGATTTCTTCCAGGGGGAGGAAATTAAATCTGTTACTTTACCTATGTCTTTAACTTAACTTTTTGAACTGGGTTGCCATAAATCAAAAATGGGGAGATTGTTGGTGCAGGCAACACCTAAGTCAAACCTCGGTTTTGATAATGGCAAAGGGTTCAAAAGTTAAGATGTTGTTGTGTTCTAACATGTTCACTGAGTGTGCAGGAAGAAGTCCTAGGTTCACTAGGCAAGAAGCCCTGGCAAAGGGCTGGCCAAAGAAGTCCTGGTCAAGGACTAGGCAAGAAGACCTGAGCGAAAGTCAGGCAAAGAAGTCCTGGTTAAGGACTGGGCACGAAGTCCTGGCAAGGGGCAGGGCACCGAAGACCTGACCGAAAGTTGGGCACGAAGACCTGGTCAGGTAGATTGGGCAAAAGTCCAACCGGAGGAGCCGATTGGCAAAAGGTAAACTCTCCTGAGAGGAGTAGGTGAGGACGCGTTCCCCGTCGAGGGAACAGTAGGCGTCAGTTCGACCTAGGGTTCCATTTGGGAGACCCGAAGTCAGAACCAAGACAGCTACGGTTGTAAATAATGACTAACATTCTTGCTTAGTTTGTTTTGGAACTAACCTTGGTTGCAGGGACCGAATGATTGTGTTTCTGCAGCTCAGAATGCCCCAGAGGAAGGGACAGGCAACTGGGCTAGGCGTCCGGGAGGTCCTGGACGCCCAAGGTAAAAGGCCAAAATAGCAAGGAAGCAAGATCGGTTCGAACTGCACTGGGCTAGGCGCCCGGGAGGTCCCGGGCGCCCAAGGTCAAAGCCAAAGCAGCCATCGAAGCAAATCTGCCACGAAGCCACTGGACCAGGTCAACCTAGGCGCCCGAGAGGTCCTGGGCGCCCCAGTCAGACCAGGGGCCGAATCGGAGGGGATAAGCGCTGACCGAGCTGTGGATTGAGTTTCTCGCAGGTGAAGGCACGTGTCAGGCGCCCCCAACGAATCAGGCGCCCCCAGGAGCACTATAAAAGGGTGCTCGACCCCAAGACTTCAACATCACTTTTTCTCAACGCTCTAAAGCTTTTCGTTCAAGCGCTACGCTCCAAAAAACTCCAACTTCGGGATCCCAACACCGACGATGACCCTCTGCTCCGAAATACGATCCACATCGAGCGTCGGTAACGAAAAGTGTAGCAATTTCAATTTCCTGAAATACTCTTGTACTTAACTTGTAAATCTTTTTGCGCGATTATAGTATTGCCCAAAGTAAATGGTCAAGGACTGTGGGCCTTGGAGTAGGAGCCGACCGCGACTCCGAACCAAGTAAAAAATAGACTTGTGTTCTTGTGCATTTAATTTCTTTCCGCTGCGTTTATGCTCATTTTAATCCGAAAAGTGTTTAACGATATTCACCCCCCTCTATCGTTTTCTTCGATCCAACAAACCTAACTTAAACTCTTTACCCAAACATCAAAACACATGCTCACTCCAGACCATAGATTGCCCCAACAATCTCTCCTTTTTGATGTTTGGCAATACGTTTAAGTTAGGAAAACAAACAGCAAAACACAATGCCAACAGCCATTTGGACTTACGTTGCCATGGTTCCACCTTGGACTTATACCACCAATGCATATGCAATGCAAACATGAATCCTATCCCAAGGCATCCCCACACCTAACCTCCCCAAGTTAGGAATTTTCACCAAAACGGGGGTTTTAAAACCTTCCCAAGGCTCCCCTACATTGCACTTACAAAGGATTTTTAAGAACCTCTCCAAGGTTCCCCTTATGCCAAGAATGGAGCAACAATGCTTCCCGTTTTTCTAAGCTTCCACTAAACCTAGGGTTTCTTGCAATGGAGTGTTTGGTTTCCCAAATTAAACCCAACACTTCTCCCCCTTTGCCATACATCAAAAGACTCCAATAATTTCTCCCTTATTGGACTCTTTAACCCCTGAATGATTATAAACACAGTGTACTAACCCCCATAAGGTTCCACACTTATTTCACCTCATTTGGACACTTTCCTCCTGCTGAAACCCAATTCAGCCCAGATCAGTCGACTGCCCCCAGGGGCAGTCAACTGTCACTCTGAAATTATGATTTTCAGCATTTCTGACCAACTTCAAAAATGCACCAAAAATTTTATAAATCTCCAAAAATTCTTAAATTTTGTGGAGAGGTTTGTGGTACTCATACCTACTTGGAAAAAATACATTCAAAAATGTATCTATCATCATTCCTATGTTTGACACAAAACCCAAAACTAGCTAAATAGTTCAATTGAACCTTGACCTAAAGTCCTAGTTTTGGTTTTCTCTTGATGTTACTGCCCTTACCAACCCACAATGCCTCCCTAGCATTGATTTATATGACATTTACACATCAAAAACCAACTTTCATGCTATATGACCTCAATATCATATTTCCATGCATGAAACTCAAAACCATCGTGCCAAAACCCAAGAATTGAGACTCATGTCCGTCTCTAATTCTTTTAGCACACTCCATGGTCCATCTAGACCTCTAGGAGAACACCTCCTGAGATCCATTCACCATATATCCCAAAGACTCCTAGAGCTCCCCCTTGATCTTTTAGTCCTAGCCACCTCCCTAGGTGACTCAATAAACACTAGACCACACCGGTGTACCTCCGGTGACTCTTGGCCTACAAACTTAACCCTCTTAACCTTAGACACCTTGCCCTTGGTTAAGTCCTTTTTCTTCCCTTTTGATGGCATCAACTTTCTATTCTTGGACTTCCCCTCCTTGCCATAATGATATGCTACCCTAGCATATTTCTTTCTCTTGGCATTGGAGACCTTAGATCGGTATCCTAGACCCGGTCTATCATGGTTGAGTTTTAGACCACCCAACACCATATCTAAACCCTTAGATCCAACCGTGAATCTTTCTAGGGTCTTTTCCAACCTATCAAGCTTATCCCTCAATGCTTAATTTTCCCTTTCTAGGTTCTCAAACCTAGTATCCACATGTCCTCCTTGGACACTCCTAGACCTACCCACCTTTCTAGGCATATGTCTCCCCTTCTTGGGATATTTGCCTTGATCCTTAGGTCTAACGGTCTTAGATTTATCATGATGCATGACCTATCTAGGGTTTTGATCTACCTTGGTAACCCTATTCCTTTGATTTTGCTCTGGTAGAGGTGGAAGCTCCTTCTTGTTCCGGTGCTGAGGATGGTCTTTCCTCTCCCTCAATCCTTGATGTGGAGACTTTTTCAATTTCTTTCTCACTTGAGGATGTGGACACTTCTTCCTTTTCTTCCTCTTCGGATGTTGAACTTGACTCAACCTCTGATTGGTCCTTTTTCTCCTCGTCTTCATGTCCTTATGTCGGAATCTCATGTAGAGCTATCACTTTCCTCCATAGCTCATATGAATTCTTGTACTCTCCTACATTTAACACAATATGTGAAGGTAATAAATTCAATACAATCCTAGTTACCTCCTTATCTGCCTCTGCTTCTTCCGTTTGACTCTTAGGGAGTGTTTGGGAGAACTTTTGCTTCTTGAAAAGTGATTCTTGTAGAGATTATCTTAAAGTCAGTGAGAATCTAAAGCATGGAGTGTTTGGAAATAGAAGCTAAAAGCTGATACAAGGTAAAGTTTGAGTGTTTGGTAAATAATTGCTTCCAAGCTTAATTTTTAGTTAAATGACAACAATATCCTTAAACTATATAAATTATTATTTTTAATTATCTAAATATAATTTTGATACACCATCAATAATGTTTTATATATTTATTATTATATTTTGAATATTATATCAAAATTAATTTTTTTAATAATATATATGTTTAAAAAATATATAATTAATAAAATATAAAAATATAAAAAAATGACAAATTTATATAAATTTATATAAATTTATAAAAAAAATTATGAATATTTAAATTATATGAAAATATAAAATTTTATTTAAAATTATGGTGGCAATTATGTAAAATGATAAATTATTAAGGGTATAAATGTCTACTTTTTGACCATAAGCAAAAAAGCTGAAGCAGAAAAAAAATATCAAATTCTTGCTTCCAGCTTTTGGCTAAAAGTTATAGAAGTTAAAGCAGAATCTGGTATTCACAAATACTCAAAAGTACTTCTATGTAGCTAGAATCTAAAAAGCAGCTAGCAGAAGCTCTCCCAAACACTCCCTTAGTCCAATACCGAGGTCGAAGGCGCTTCCCCTTCTTATCCGTTGGAGCTTCAAATGGCACTTCCAATGTCGTCCAATGATCCCAATCCATTTGGAACCTTATCTCCAACCGCTTCCTCCAATAATTAAAATCATCTCGATCGTATGGAGGTGGAATCCTAGTATCCCATCCAAGTGGACTTTTTGATTCCATCTTCCTCTAGCACCTACGTTAGCAAGCGCAAGCGGAACAATAAATAACAATAACAAACAACGCTAACGCAAACCTATTTACGTGGTTCGGAGATGACGCTCCTACTCCACGACAGTCCGTAAGGAGGACAATCCCTCGATCCTTCGGTGGATCACTCCCTGGATGCCCTCCGGCTAGCTCGTGTAGCTCCTTGTGGGTGGACAAACCTCACCACAATCCCGAACACACCTCTGAGCTCTTAGACTACTATTTGGCCTTTAACCAAAGCCAAATTTGTCAAAGCTCCCAGCCAAAACGAAGCCCTCTTAAATAGAGCTTAAGTCTGTTTTGGCCGCCACCAGTCGATTGCTCCTAGGGCAGTCTACTGCCCCCACCCAAATTCGACTATTGCAAGCCCAACGTTCAAATTCTTCAGCTGCTACCAGTCGACTGCCCCATTGGCAGTCGACTGATCTTGCTGTGGGGTTTACCAGTCGACTGCCAGAATCTCAGTCGACTGCCCTACCTAGGTTCCCTTCCCGAGTACAATTCTCTCAGCACTCGACTCCTAGGATTTCCCTGAGTACATTCCCTCCCGGGCACCTAGCCCAGTTTCCTACCCCCTTCCTTTAGGGCGTTCTGAGCTGTAGAAACACACTCCTTCGGTCCCTGCAACCAAGGTTAGTTCCAAACCAAACAAAGTCAGAAAGTTAGCCAATATTTACAGCTATAGCTATCTTGGTTCTGACTTCAGATCTCCCCGAAACCCTAGGTCGAACCGACTCAAGTTCACACCCCCGAGAACGCGCCTTTCACCTACTCCATTCAGGAGATGGTTGCCACCCTAGTCCTTCGGGTGGACTTTTACTTAGCCTCCGACACTCTCGGATCTTGAGACGTCCAAACCCTGACCCGTCTCTACTTCTGTCCTTAGTCATCGCTCAGCTAAGTTGGTCAGCCCCTCGGACCATGACTTCGTGCACAAACCCTAAGTCCAAGACTTCGGTGCCCAACCCTCGGTCAAGTCTTCTTGCCCAGTCCTCAACCAGGACTTCGGTGCCCAACCCTCAGCCAGGTCTTCTTGCCCAGTCCTTGACCAGGACTTCGGTGCCCAACCCTCAGCCAGGTCTTCTTGCCCAGTCCTTGACCAGGACTTAGTGCTTAGATTTACTAGGACTTTGGTCCATTTTGTTACTCCTCTCTTAACTCCCCTTCCCTTGTTCAATGTATCACTGACTTAAGTATATTGCCAAACATTAAAACATTTAGAGGAGGACATCATTGATGCAACTTGTACCAACAATCTCCCCCTTTTTGTTGTTTGACAATATCTTAAGTTAGATTGGATGAAAGGGCTAAACCTTAACTCTTGGGATCAAATGAAAAAAAATGATCTATGTTTTGAAAATTCATTTTGATCCTCTGGGGAAAATAGGAAAAAATTAATTTCTAACTTTCACTCTCCCCCCCCCCCCCCCTTTTGAAAAACAATTTGATTTTCATTGATCCTTTGGGAAGAAACAAAAAAATTTCTAACTTAAGCTCTCACTCTCCCCTTTGTCATACATCAAAGAAAACCAAAAACACTTGCACCAATAATGAATACATTTTGTTCTTTTGAAAATACTTAGAATAAATTTTTAAAAGCATAGTAATACTAAGTACTTTAAATTTCCAGAATAAATTCATTTTGAAGAGTATTGTGCAATTCTGAAAAATATTTTGTATTTGTAAGAAAGTGTTTGATCTAAAAAAAATTTTCTTTAGAACAATTTAGAAAAGATTTTTCAAGAATGCAAGTACTTTTGAGAAATATTTTGAAAAAATATAAGTATTTTGAAAAAATTGTGAGGATTTTGAAAGATATTTGCAATTTTGGAAAATATAAGTATTTTTGAAAAATAATATGCATATTTTGCAAGTACTGAGCTTTGTAAAATTAAGTACTTTTGAAAAATTTTGAATTTTTGAAAAATTAAGTACTTTTTGAAAAAGATTAGGCTTTGAAAATATAATATTTTACTTGACTAGGTTTCTTTTCCAATCTAACACAATCCTAGGAAACCTTGTTAACTACAAGGACATTTTCCTAAGTGTCCTGGAAATTCTTCAAACTCAAGTAACTATTATTTTTTAAATAGAATTTTGATAATCCAAAAAGAATGATAGTACTTTGAAAGTATATGCTAGTACATTTTTTTAAAAAATTTCAAATACTTTTGAAAAATCTTTAATTTTAAAACACAATATTTTACTTGACTTGGTCTATCTTCCAGTCTTACACAATCCTAGAAAACCTTGTTGACTACAAGGGTATTTTTCTAAGTGTCCTGGAAAAATTTTCCAACTTCAAGTAAACATTATTTCAAAACCAATTTCATAAGCCACAAAAATTCTGAAAAATAGAATAATAGTATTTTGAAAGACTTATATTTTCAGCAAGATTTTGAATATGTTATTAAATAATTTCTTTTAATTTGACCACCCCCTAAACTTGACCTAGTCTTGGGAAGCTTGTTGACCACAAATACTCTTCCTCTAAGTCTTTAGGTTATAGTTCAGATCAAAGGAATTATCCAATAATTTTAAAACAAATAATTAAAATAAACTTTTCAGAAGTTTGACTCAGACTCCCCCTAAATCTGACACATCCTAGGAGCCCTTGTAGATCATGAAGTGGACCTTCCTCTGTGTCTTTAGGGTTTATCAAAATCAAACGAGGCCTTGGCACAATTTTAAAGCACAGTTTTAAAATTTTGAAGCATATTTTGAAAATAAAGGTAATTTGTTAGATATAGTTTAGGAAAAACATACGACATAGTATTAAAGCACAGTTTTCGAAAACCATTTAAAAGACAGTGATTTTCCAATAGACATTTTTGACAGAAAATTAAAGGAATAAACCACTCCCCCTGCACCCAACACCGTTTGACTCTATCTAAGTGCCTTAAGGAACTTTAGTGTTGTTCTAGAAGGCTAGTATCTAATTGTGTGAGTCAAACAATTTTTTAAAAGGATATAATTTTTGAAAACATATAATATATAATCAATCAGACAAGCATGAATTTCATAAAAACATTATTATGTTAAAGCACTATTTTGAAAGTATATTTTTAGAAAAATATTCTAACAATTTTGAAAACAATTTTTTAATTTATTAGTCCTTAACATCTCACCCATTCTAGATGTCTCAATACAACAAACATGGTTGCCTTATGGGTGTATCGTGAGATGCTTGAATCATTTTCTTTAATTTATTATTAAATCTAAGATTTAATTGAAACATGTGTTAGATTCAAATCTAACAATAGTAAAGTGAATTTGATTTTCAGTAATTGGCTTCCAGGTCTTGGCGAGGCACAGGCCTTCTTTGGCCGTAGCCTTATTGGATCATCAGCCCTTTCCATGACAAAGCCTTTTATAGAAAATTCATCTTCAAGTTACTTCTTGAAAGATTTTGGTCTAACTAGTTTAGATTTTGGATCGGTAGCTTCGGCTAGTTCCACCAAAAAAGGCTTCCCTAACGTACTATCTGTTGATACAGTCTGACCCTGATTGTTGTTTTGGTGTTGACACTAATTTTAGTTTAGGTTGATTAGATTATTATGATTAAGTCCTGGTCGTGGACTAGGCATACCTAGTGGAACTAGGTTTGATGAAAGCCTGGCTTGGAGGGTCAGATCCTAGCTTGAGAAGCTAGGTTGGTGAAAAGTCCTAGCTTGGAGGGCTAGGTGTGAAAAGTCCTAACCTGGAGGGTTAGGTGTGGAAAAGTCCTAGCTTAGAAGGCTAGGTGTGAAAAGTCCTAACTTGGAGGGTAAGGTGTGAAAAGTCCTAGCCTAGAGGGTTAGGTGTGAAAAGTCCTAGCCTGGAGGGTTAGGTGTGAAAAGTCCTAGCTTGGAGGGCTAGGTGTGGAAATTCCCAACTCGGAGGGTTAACTGATTGGAAATCCCGGTGAGTGAAGCCGAGTCTTGGTGAGTGAAGCTAGGTTGTCTGAAGTCTTGGTGAGTGAAGCTGGGCACGGAGTCTTGGTCCGCGGGACTGAGCACGAGTCAGGGGAGGCTGGGAGCCAGTTCTCTTGACTTAGAGTGGGTTTGGCCCAGCCTGGATCGGTCTGGTGATCGATCAGGGAAGTTGGCACGGAGTTCCCTCATGGATCGGTCTGGTAACCAATCAGGGAAGTTGGCACGGAGTTCCCTCATGGATCGGTCTGGTGACCGATCCAGCGATGTCTGATCGGTCTGGTGACCGATCAAGGAACATACGGTGACTTTGGCAAACCTACTGATCGACTCCTGATCGGTCTGGTGACCGATCAGGGAGCATACAGTGGGTTTTGGGAACCCTACTGCTC
This sequence comes from Boesenbergia rotunda, assembly GCA_024364735.1. NCBI lineage: Eukaryota > Viridiplantae > Streptophyta > Magnoliopsida > Zingiberales > Zingiberaceae > Boesenbergia > Boesenbergia rotunda. The sequence goes on along the minus strand of JAGFNQ010008796.1, from coordinate 115,336 downwards.
AGCTCCTGATCGGTCCGGTGACTGATCTGGAACATTGTTGAGATCGTTCTGGTGAACGATCAAATGTCGCAAGTTCCTCTCTATGACCGATCAGGATGGAGCCTGATCGGTCTGAGCATGTCCTGATCGGTCTGGTGACCGATCAGGCGGTTTGGACTGTGAAACTGGGAAATCACCCTGCAAAGGGGTGGATCGGTCTGGTGACCAATCCACGACTTGGGATCGGTCTGGTGATCGGTCCTGGAGAAGTCACGATTTCTGATTATGCGTTGGGGACCGATCAGGATGGAGCCTGATCGGTCTGAACCCAACCTGATCGGTCTGGTGACCGATCAGGAGTCACTCTGATCGGTCTGGTGACCGATCAGTAGCTGGCAGCTTTAATTCGAAAACGTTGTTAGAGCTCTGATTTCATCTGTTTCTCTGCTGATTCTCTACTGATTTCTGCTCCTAACTTCTGATTGTTGATACTCCATTGATTTGCTGAGCTAATGAGTTGCTAAGTGTGCAGGTTACTCAGGTTTACTTCAAGGGAGTCAAACTGAGGCTTTTGCTAAGACAGATTGGGCAGTTTTCCATCTCAGGTTGCAATGGACGCTGGCGACGACTGGCAGCTGACAGTGGCTCGACTGGGGCTCGGCTGAGGAGAGCTCAAGGAGTCCAGGAGAGGTTAGGATAGCTGGGTTGTCTAAGATGAGCAGCTGGGGGCTGCAGAGGAGAGTCTGTGGCAGCGCAGGTTAAGAGATGAGATGAGAAGTGGTGAAGGAGCAGTTCTCCATGATCGAAAGCTTTGCTCCATCACTTGTGCGATTACTCTGATATGTTGATCCATTGTTTGTGAAGCAACCTGCTGTTACTTGAGCACTTGGGAAGAAGAAACAAGAAGCTTGGTGTAACGCCCCAAAATTTCCCATATGAAATATTATGAAATTCATGAAATATTAATATGGTATATTATGAAATATTATGAATTCATGAATATGAAATATTATGGAATTCATGAAATATTATCATGAAATATTATGAAATATTATGAATTCATGAATATGAAATATTATGGAATTCATGAAATATTATCATGAAATATTATGAAATATTATGAATTCATGAATATGAAATATTATGGAATTCATGAAATATTATCATGAAATATTATGAAATATTATGAATTCATGAATATGAAATATTATGGAATTCATAAAAATTATCATGAAATATTATGAATTCATGAATATGAAATATTATGGAATTCATGAAATATTATCATGAAATATTATGAAATATTATGAATTCATGAAATATTATTATTATTATGAAATTTCATGATGGGCTTGGCTTAATGGGCCTTGATATGGATTAGTGCAAAAGGTGATAAAAAGAAGATGTAGAAAGGAGGAGGCAAGGATTGAACCTTGAACCTCCTAGTTGCACTAATCATGTCATAACCAATGAACCAAGCCATATTTCATGTAGAGGGAATAAGAGACATGCTTGTTAAAAGCTAGGGAAGTGAAGAGACATGTCTCTTCATGAGAAAAGTATAAATAAGGGAAAGAGAAGTTGGAATAACTTCCTCTTCTTCTTCCTCACTCTCATCACCGAAACCCTCAAGCCCCTTCTCCCTTTTCATTTTCGAAAAAACACAACCCTAGGGTTCTAACCCTAGGGAATTGGAAGGAGGAAGAACTCTACAAGGATCTTGCCCTCTTTTAGGGCCAAGGGTTCTATAGAAGTGCTAGGAAGGAGAACTCTCACCTTCCTTCAACCAAGGGCACCTTAAGATTTTAGAGAAGGAGAAATTCAAGCGAAAGGATGTAAGTATCCCCTCGCCTGCAGTGTAATACTTGTGGTGTGATTATTCTCCTTGATTGTTTCAAAAATGGCGACTTTTTCCCCTTTGCAAGTTTCGGCCACCCCCTTAGGGGAAGGCCTTGGTTCTTTCCTTGATACATGAGAAGACCTTTGAGACTTAGAGTAGATATGTATATTGATTTTCTTCATGATGGTATGAATAAAAAAAAAGGAAGAAAAACTAGGGTTTCACCCCTTGTAAGTTTCGGCCACCCCCTTTAGGGGAAGGCCTTGGTTCCTTTTTGTTACACGAGTAGACCCTTGGAACTTAGGGTATATGTATATGTGGTTTATTCAAAATGTTGTGAACAAAACCTAGGGTTATACCTTTGTGTAGGTTTCGGCCAACACCCAAGAGGAGACCTTGGTTACCCTTTGATGCATGTGAAGACCCCTTGGAACTTAGGGTATACCTATATGATGTGTCCCTTCATTTTGTGATGACAAGAACTAGGGTTTAGGGCTTGGATGGGTTTCGGCCAAGTCATAGAAAAAGGGGTTAGTGAGGGTTGAATTATCCTATAATATATCCATGTTTAATGTATTGTAAGATAGTGTATACAAGGTGATTGTATGAATGTCTGTGTGAATATTTAGTTCAAACCCTAATTTTCCCCTACCCTTGAGTTTCGGCCAACCCTAGAAGGACTAGGGGTCTAGGGTTGCATAATTATCTCATGATGTGCTTTATGTTTAATAAGTTGCATGAATTGTATGTGAAGGTTAAACTACACTACGGGACATGATTATGTTTAGTAAGATAATATGTATATGCAAGTATGAAATATGATGTATGTATGAACATGTATGAAATATGATATATGTATATGCATGTATGAAATATGATGTATGTATGAACATGTATGAAATATGATGTATGTATGAACATGCCTTATAGCCCATGGGGCACACTTATGAAATTGCATGTGATATGTTAAAATGCTTGAACGGATACTCTACTAAGTATGGGATCAAGAGCACCCCTTATGTTGTGTGGTGTGTCCCTCCGGGATCATGAGCACCCTTGAAGAGTGGTGTGTCCTGTAAGAGTGATTTGGAGTACTCCTTAGCATGTATGTAAAAGCATGATAAGTATTTTACTTTTGAAGTTGTGTACCCGACTCGTAAGGGGGTCGTTAAACAAATCCGGGGTGCATGTTAACGTAAGGTCATGGCTCCGGTAGGACGGAAGGGTCCTGCTCTAATTAATTGGTGGCTCGCTACCCCAATTCATTAGGGAACGCGCAATAGTTCCGCGCGATATGTGGTACACAACAGGGCCCAATATGATATGGATGTATTTTTAAGTACTACCATTATGGAATTGTTTTGAAAACATTCATTGAAAGCATTTATTATATGTGAAGAGTATGCTTAAGGTACTTGATACTGCATGCTTAGAAACTTGGATGTTTAGTATGCTTTGATGAACTCATGCTTATGATTTATTATGTGTACATGTTATGTTCTTTCGTATGGATTTTGCGAGTAGGACAGGATCCTTACTAAGCATTTGTGCTTACTAGTTTATGTGTTGTCTTATGCTGCAGACAAGGGTAAGGAACACTTAAACTAAAGGAAGAGGCAGGAGGCTGAAGATGTGTGGGGTGGTGGCTCGGGAAGAAAGACTTCTATATCTACATATTTATGCCTATGTTATGCTCCTTGACAATGAATGATAGTGATTAGGATCGATATTGCATGATGATTATAATACTTGGAGTTTTCATATACTTGATTTTATTGGATTATATTATGGTTTGAAATAAAATGTGAACCTCTCATGTTATGGAATAATTTTGATTAAAATATTTCAAATAATGTTCTAACGATTCAAGCATGACATTTGTTTGACATGTATAGACAAGCATGCTTAGCACTTAGTCCTTGCATTGTTTGTTTTAAATTTCATGCTAGAAGATAGAGGGAAAAAAAAGAAATACATGATTAATGGTTACGTAACCCCGCCCCGAGGGTAGATATAAGGGCGGGCGTTACACTTGGTGAGTCCATCAGCAAGAAGACACAAAGAAGGGAGTTCTTGCGTGTGATCTGTGCTGAGTGGAGCTCGGTGAGAAGTTTGGTTGTGTTCTTGAGGTTCTAAGTGCTCAGTAAGATTTCTTCTTGTGTTTCCTGTACTTAATACTTCATCATCTTGAAACGCTGTGGAGAGGTTACTCCACCGAGAAGGTGCTTGCATTCTATTCGGATCTTCAGGGGCTTGATCTGCCGACGATCAAGGGATCACCCACCTTAAGGGCATGTCAAGGAGTAGGGGCAAGATATCCCTGAACCTTGTAAATGATCCTTGTTAGCATTTTCGATTTGCTTTTATTTCTGCAGTTCTTTTCTGTTTTTGCATTTCTTCCGTTGTGTTACTAATCCGTGAAGTGCGGAAATCTCCAAAGAGAAAGTGATTTGTGGTGTCTGGCTATATTCACCCCCCTCTCTAGCCATCCACGTTCCAACACTATCATCTCACCTCCACCTAATACTAGGTTGATCAAGTTTCAATTATTCTTTTTCCTATGACCGTTCTAATTTATGCATCAAATTAAACGTGAATGACATGGCATATATTAAGGAAAATAGTAGATGCATGACATGACAATTATGCATGAGTCAAACAAGTCAACAGACATTTTAATTAAGTTTCTAAAAAGGTACCGAATTCCCGATTTGATACAAGTCGTGTGAACCTGCGAATATGCCAACTCACTTTGACATATTTAATGTTGTTAATTTTGATTGTTTCAATTTGGGTAAATTTTATTTAATTCGAGTTTAAGTTATTTCAGAATTAATTGGAATTGAGTTAATTAAGGATTAATTGGGATTTAATTTGAATTAATTTGAATTTGATTTAATTAAGATTTAATTGAATTAATTAAGATTTTATTTGAATTTGATTTAATTAAGATTTAATTGAATTAATTAAGATTTAATTTGAATTTGATTTAATTAAGATTTAATTGAATTAATTTAGGTTAATTTAATTAAGATTTACTTGAATTAATTTGAATTAATTTAAATTTGATTTAATTAACATTTAATTGAATTAATTTGAATTTTATTTAATTAAGATTTAATTGAATTAATTAAGATTTAATTTGAATTTGAATTAAGATTTAATTTAAATTAATTAAGATTTAATTTGAATTTGAATTAAGATTTAATTTGCATTAATTTAGATTTAATTTGATTTAATTAAGATTTAATTTGTTTTAATTAATATTTAATTTGAATTAATTAATATTTAATTTGAATTAATTAAGGTTTAATTTGAATTAATTAATAAGGATTTGAATAATTAAGGTTGAAATGATTAATTAATAGTTGTGGGTTTAAGTTCATAATTTTCATTATTTCGAAAATTTCTGACTCATCTACTATTTCTTTCTTATTTATCTTTTCAAGTTTTTCCAATAATTCTAGTTTATTTGAATCGTGGTAATTTTTATTAACTATGGCCTTTATCTTAGAAAATTCTATCTCCTCCTCAAAATTAGGTCTTTCAATATCCTCAAAGTAGGTGGAGTAAAATGAGTCACTAGTTAAAGTTTTGTAATAATCTTCAATATTATCTATAATTAAGTTATCATCTAGGAAAATTTCATCTTGATTATCCTCATGAATATTTCCCACAAAATTATTTTTATCCTCAGAAATAATTTCAGGATTATCTCTAGAAATAGCTTCACTAATTTCAGAATTATCTAAAGGATTTTTGCATTTGAGTTCAGATTTATACAAAGGATTTTCAAATTTGAATTCATAATTATCTAAAGGATTTTCAAATTTGAATTCAGATTTATCCAAAGGATTTTCAAATTTGAATTCAGATTTATCTAAAAGATTTTCAAATTTGAATTCATAATTATCTAAAGGGTTTTCAAATTTGAATTCAGGATAAAAATTCTCAGAATTAACAGGATTAAAATTAAGATGAATTTTAGAATTAATTTCAGAATTAGTTTTAGAAATCAACGAATTAATATTACGGATTACAAGGTTAATTTCTGATATTTTAGCATTATTTACTTTTTCTAACTGATCATGCAAGATATCTATTTAACTGTGTAAAAATTCTAATTTATCAGAAAAATTATCTAAATTATGGGATAGTGCAGGAATTTTAAAAATATTCAGAACGTAAATTCTACGTACCTTTGCCGGGCATATATTTTTGTAGTGTCCGAATTTTTCGCATTTGAAGCATCGTACGTGACTTTTGTCTCTCCGGACTCTTGGCACTGGTGCTTCCTTTACCGCCGGTGAGAATCGATTCTTACGAGTAGGGCACTGATTTTTATAGTGCCCTCTCTCCCTACACGTGAAGCATATAATATGGAATTAAAAAAAAGACATTAAGTCACGTAGATGCCGACAAAGTGTTCTTTATTGTTCTTCCAGTTTTTCCTGCAACAAAGGTAATACTTTTCTCGGCCATATTGCAGTTAGTCTGTTCGTGTAATTCTAGTTCAGAAAAAAGATCATCTAACTTTATTTTTGAATGATCCCTTGAAACTTTATATGCATCTACCATAGATGCCCACAATGTGTTTCTTGGGAAAGCATTTAGAGCGTACCTTATTAAGTCACGATTTTCGACTTTGTGACCAATAGTGTGTAGACCATTCATGAGTTCTTGGATTCGGGAATGAGCTGTGCTGCCGTCTCGTTGTCGGTCATTTTGATGGTATACAACTTGTTTAGGAGCAGATCTCTCTTGCTGATCCTAGTGTCTGATGTTCCTTCATGCAGCTCGATCAATTTTGCCCACAACTCCTTGGCACTGTTGAACGGGCCCACCCGGTTCAGTTCTTCTTTTGTTAAACCGCATTGTAGGGTCTGAGTTGCCTTTGCATCGGCTTCTATTTTGCGCTTCAGAGCGGTGTCCCATTCTGAGTAGGTCTGAGGTACTCCTTCAGCGTTCTTGGGAATCTCCAGTCTGAATTGGATGATGATCCACATGTCCACCTGAGTTTTCAGGTGGACCTCCATTCGACTTTTCCAGTACGAAAAGTCTTCTCCACTGAAAAGTGGAGGTCTGGCTGTGCTGAATCCTTCTTGCATGGCCATTAGGAATTTTTATCTGAAAAAGAGATAAGAAAAAAAATTTTGTCCCAAGACTTGGTCTTGGATTAGTAGTGTGGGATAAAAGAAAAATATTTGTCGAGTGGTGTTGCACCAACCTCGATCAACGAGAAGAAATTCGAAACAAATGTTAGAAGAATTTCGAACGAAGAAAATATTAGAAGAAAAAAAATCCGAAAAATTTTCAAACTGGTGGTTGCACCAAGTTTGAACTTCCCCGCTCTGATACCACTTGTTGGATCGAGAGAAACGATAGAGGGGGTGAATATCGTTAAAAATTTTCGAAAGAGAATTAGATTAAGTACACAGCGGAATAAGAACAATCGCAAACACTGGGAGTTTTACTTGGTTCGGAGCCTGGGTCGACTCCTACTCCAAGGCCCACGGTCGTTGACCATTTACTAAGGGCAATTCTATAATCGCGCAAAGATTCTTACAAGAGTTTACAATTGTAGTGCAGTAATAGTATAACAGAAATGAACAATCAGTTCTTCGTTACCGATGTCCGATATCGGATGTTTCTCGGAGCAGAGGGACGTCGTCGGCGCTTTCGTGTCGATTTGGAAGGTTTCTGGGGCGAAGCGCAGGAGCAGAAGAACGTAACAGCGTTGAAAGATGTTGTTGTGAAGCTTGGGGGGTCGAGGGCCTTTTATAGGGTTCTGAGGGCGCCTTGGAACACGGGGGCGCCCTCCACGTGGCCTGTGATCCCCTCTTCTCGCGGTCAGCGAGTTATCCCTTCAAAGTCGGGATAATTCTTTGACGGGGGCGCCCTGGAGCCGAGGGCGCCCTGGCTGACCTGTTCAGCGGGAGTATCGGCTGGATGAGGCTTATCCTCATCGCTGACTTCAGGTGCGGGGCGCCCTGGTGCCAGGGGGCGCCCTGGCTGCTGAGGGCGCCCTGGGTGCTGGGGGCGCCCTGGCTACTGAGGGCGCCCCGGCCAGTATTCAGCCGAAGCTCCTTTTGCTTCATTTGTTTTGTGTTCACCTTGGGGGCGCCTGGGAGACTCAGGGCGCCCTACTCAGCTGCTGCCTCACTCCTTTGAGGCTCTCTGAGCTGCAGACACTCGTTCCTTTGGTCCTGCATCCAGGGTTAGTCCGAAAACAACATAAAGCAGTAAGTTATTAGTTTTATACAGCCTTAACTATCTTGGTTCTGACTTTGGGTCTCCAAAATGGAACCCTATGTCGAACCGACGCCTACTGTTCCCTTGACGGGGAACGCGCCCTCACCTACTCCTCTCGGGAGAATGTACCTGATGTCAACCGCTCCTCTGGTTGGACTTTTGCCTAGCGGTCCTTCGCCAGGTCTTGGATACCAAGCTGTCCTTCGCCTGGCGCCTAGCAGTCCTTCGCTAGGGCTTTGTGACCTGGTATTCCTTCGCCAGTGCCTAGCAGTCCTTCGCTAGGACTTTTTACCCTGGCATTCCTTCGCCAGTGCCTAGCAGTCCTTCGCTAGGACTTTGTACCCTGCACACTAGAGTAGTATGTTAGATAACAAGTAAGACTTAACTTTTGAGCCTTGTTGCCATTATCAAAACTCAGGTTTGACTTGGGTGCTTTCTGCACCAACATAATCTTGTGTTTGTAGCCATGGGATTGGTTACCTCTTTGGAATCACTCATATTGAATTTACGGAGCATTTCTTGTGTATATTTCGATTGGTGCACATGGATCCCATCTCGGGTTTATTTGATTTCAAGTCCAAGGAAGAAAGTCAACTCTCCCACTAGACTCATTTCAAATTCACTTTCCATGTGTCCAATGAATTCATTTAAATAGCCCTTGTTATTTGAGCCATAAATTATGTCTTCGACATATACTTGGGCTATAAAAATATTGTCACCATCTCTACGTAGAAATAGTGTAGGGTCTATTTGGCCTCTTACAAAGCCTTTTTCAATGAAAAAGTCGACAACCGCTCGTACCAAGCTCGGGGTGCTTGTTTAAGGCCATAAAGTGCCTTTTTGAGCTTGAACACGTGGTTTGGAAATTCGGTACTCTCAAACCCCGGAGGCTATTCGACATAGACCTCTTCTCTAATTAAACCATTTAGAAAGGCTGATTTGACATTCATTTGATATAACTTGAACCCTCGATGTGCTGCAAATGCTAGCATCAATCGGATGGATTCTAATCGTGCCACGGGAGCATAGGTCTCATCATAATCAAGGCCTTCAACTTGACTATAGCCCTTGGCTACTAAGCGTGCCTTGTTTCTAATGATTTCTCCCTTATGATTTAATTTATTCTTGAAGACCCATTTGGTTCCAATGATGGTGGCCTTCTTAAGTCTAGGGACTAAGTCCCAAACTTGACTTCTTTCAAATTGACCTAGTTCATCTTGCATTGCAATGATCAAATCGGGATCACTTAATACTTCATCAATTTTTCTAGGTTCAATTTCGGAAATTAAGGCAACTTCATTAGCCTCATTCCGGAAGAATGATCTAGTCCTAACCCCATGATGGATGTCTCCAACAATTTGGTCTTGGGGATGACTAGAGGCTAATCTAGTTTGCCTAGGTGTTGGTGGTGCTTCTTGAATGGGTTCACTAGACACAAGCTCAGCCTCAGGATCCGGCTGATCTATGGGTTGTCTAGGCTCACCATCATCAGACTCATCACCACCAACAACATTTGGACTCTCATTCAAACTTAGTCTCCTAAGTTCGAATTGGACTTCATCTTCAGGTTGTTCATTGGCCTTTGGAATTTCTACAAAGACAACATCAGAAGACTCTTCAACTAATCTAGATTTCTTGTTGTAGACTCGATAGGCTTTGATAACGAGGGAGTACCCGACTAGTATCCCTTCATCAGCTTTTGCCGTGAGCATTCCAAGGTGATCCTTGGTGTTTAGGATAAACACCTTACAACCAAACACCCTAAGGTTTTTAACCGTAGGTGGTTTCCCAAACCAAAGTTCATGGGGAGTCTTTCCTAAGAACCTATGGATGAGGACTCGGTTATGCACATAGCAAGCTGTATCTACAGCTTCGGCCCATAAGTAACTCGGTAGTGAGTACTCATTAAGCATGCTTCGTGCAGCCTCTTGTAAAACACGGTTCTTCCTCTCTACAACACCATTTTGTTGTGGTGTTCTAGGAGTAGAGAACTCATGTCTATAACCTCTATCTTGAAAAAATTCTAAAAATCGGTGATTTTGAAATTCACCTCCATGATCACTTCTAATTGTCTTAATGGTTGATGATTTTTCATTTTCAACCCTTCTACAAAAAGAAATGAAAACATCTAAGGTTTGGTCCTTATATTTAAGAAAATAAGTCCATGTATATCTAGTAAAATCATCAATGATAACAAAGCAATATCTACTTCCATTCAATGATATGATAGTGCTACAATCTAATAGATCATTGTTGGATCGAGAGATGCGATAGAGGGGGGGGGGGTGAATGTCGCAAATCGTTCGGATTTCGTAAAGAGCAATTGCGTAGCGGAATAATTAAAATTAGACAATGCGAACACCAAGATTTTTACTTGGTTCGGAGCCTGGGTCGACTCCTACTCCAAGGCCCACGGTCATTGACCGTTTTCTGCGGGCAATTCTATAAGTTCGTAAACAGTTTACAATTATTGAATACAGAATAAGTGCAGTAAACTTATACAATAAGAAGTATGCTCTTCTTTTACCGACGTCCGGAGTAGATCGAAGATTTCGGGGCAGCGGGACGTCGTCGGCTCGAGTTGGGCAGTATCTGGAGCAAAGTACGAGAGTAGAAGAGCGTGGAAGTGTCTGAAGAATTGTCTATTTGAAGAAGAGGGTCGAGGGTCCTTTATATAGGGCTGGGGGCGCCCGAGATGCTCGGGGCGCCCCCCCCCACGTGGCTTCCGATCCGGCGAGCTCTCTGGTCAAAGCTGATCTCTGCTTCTTCGGGATCACTTTTGACTGGGGCGCCCGACGCGCACGGGGCGCCCGAGTTGACCGGTCAAAGCTTCATCTTCTTCGCGAGTGGTGAGCTGCTGCAGCTGCCAGTGGCGTGGCACAGTGGGCGCCCGCGACACGCGGGGCGCCCGATGCGCGCGGGGCGCCCGAAACATACGGGGCGCCCCCAAATGTGCTGCTGTCGGGGCCTTTACTTGCTCTGCTGACTTTGGGTTGACTCTGGGGCGCCCGAACCATCCGGGGCGCCCTGCTCAGCTACTGCCTCACTCCTTTGAGGCTCTCTGAGCTGCAGAAACACAGTCCTTCGGTCCTGCATCCAGGGTTAGTCCAAAATAGCAACTAATAAGTTAATTTTACACAGCCTTGGCTGTCTTAGTTCTGACTTTGGGTCTCCAAAATGGAGCCCTAGGTCGAACCGACACCTAATGTTCCCTCTAGGGGAACGCATCCTCACCTACTCCTCTCGGGAGAATTTAACCTGATGCCAACCGGTTCCTCCAGTTGGACTTTTGCCCGGCAGTCCTTCGCCAGGTCTTGAGTTGCCAAGCTTCCCTTCGCTTGGTGCCTAGCAACCCTTCGCTAGGGCTTTTCCTGTCTGGCAGTCCTTCGCCAGTGCCTAGCATTCCTTTGCTAGGGCTTGTCCATTCTGGCAGTCCTTCGCCAGAGCCTAGCAGCCCTTTGCTAGGGCTTTTCCTGTCTGGCAGTCCTTCGCCAGTGCCTAGCATTCCTTCGCTAGGGCTTTTCCTGTACACTCAAGAAACTTGTTAGAAAACGACTAACCCTTAACTTTTGAACCCTTTTGTCAATATCAAAACCTAGGTTTGACTTGGGTGCTTTCTGCACCAACAATCTCCCCCTTTTTGATATATGGCAACCTAGTTCAAAAAGTTAAGGAAAAAAATGCTGAAAATAAAATCCTAAGTTAGATTCCCTCCCCCTGGAAGAAATCTCCCCCTAGGTTTTTCAAAAATAGGTGGTGTGAGTGAAGTACTTAGAAGATTTCATGTTTTGATAATAGGTTAGGAAATCTCTAAGGTTTTGCTAAAACATTCATAGTTTGGGAAACTTAGAAAATTTTCAGTTTTTGAAAAAAAGTTTCAGACTTTAGAAAATTTTCAATTTTGGAATATTTCACACTTTGAAATATTAAGCAAAAATCATTTTAAGCAAAAATTATTTTAAGCAAAAAAACATTAAGTTTCAAAATAGTTCAGAGTTTGGAAATAAGGCTAACTTTGATTTACCAATTTTTCAGTTCAACCTTTTTGAAGAAGTTTATAACAAAATTTTTAAAATTTTGTTCCCTGTTTCTTTTCCAACTCTCCCCCTTTGACATATATCAAAAAAATGCAGAAAAAATTTTGCAATAGTTGAATAAAGCATTTGCTGTACTGAATCAAAACAAGACCTAGGTCTGGTTAACTCTTTAGGGGCCTGTCTAACCCGATTAGCTACTTACTAACTGTTATAAGCAGTAGTTTTGGCTAGGATTAGTCAAGTTAAGTGAGTTGTTCAAGTTAGATTGTCTAAACTTGACACTTAACTTGATTGCTGTTCAGTTTGTATTTAGTGCCCCAACTACTGCAGATGCACTGACTTAAAGCATCTTGAGTTAAGGCAAAGACCTAAGCATCTCATCGCTTTCTAAGTTATCACTCAAAGTACCCTAAGGTGCTTGTGAGATGCTGGCTTCTAGATCTATAGGTGCATGCAATTCTAGGGTTGGAGCCTAGTCTAAGTCCATTTCGATGAAAACCCTAGTTTTGAAGGGGGTGGTTTTTGACATAAAACTAAAAACAATTTTAAAAGAAACTTTTTCAAGTTAAAGAAAAAAAACAAAAATATTTTAAAAGATATTCTAAGATCAATTTAAAAAAAAATCAAAAACCGAATGATTCTATTCTACTAAGCATAATCCTAACTTAATTAAGTCAAGAGTAAACAGGCCAAGCTAAGATTAGCATAGTTCAAGCAGAAGTCTAGTACAAGTCAACAGAAGTCAACCCTACTCAGTAGGGGTAGTCAAATAGGTACATGGCCAAGTCATCTAAGAAGAGGGACCAGGAGGATCAAATGGGCCCGGCTGCCATGCATCAAATCGTGCCATGATCTCATGGTACTGTGCATTCCAAGCTTCTCTGTCGGCCGTGAGGGTACTCATAATGTTGTTGTAGTAGCCTAAGTTTGTCTCTTGGTCTTCAATATGGTTCGCTTCTACTTCTTCTCTGAAGCTCTGGACGTGCGTCTCGAGTCGTGTAACTCTCTCGTACAAGGTCGGTGGAGCGTGCTGATCTACCTCTGCTGCTAAGTCGGCAACGTCAACCTCAACCTCCTCGTCGACAATGTCCTGTGCGGCTGGTCGGCGTCGCCAAGTCAGAACCCCGGTGCCCGAGACATCTACACCGGCTAAGGAAAAGTTCCTAAATCCTATCTCATCGAATTCGGTCATCGTGGTAATCTCGCCGTCAGCGATGTTTCGGCCGTGGTAGTGAAGGATAGAGGTGATGACGTGGCAGAAGGGGATGCGGACCCGCCCCTTCGTGGATACACTAGAGGCATGTAGGATACAGTGGAAGAGGTGAAGGCCTATATCTATGTCCAGATGGTGGATAAGGGCATATAGAAAAAAAGTGTGAAAGGGTTTCATGGTGGCTGTGTCCCTAGTGGACAAGGGAAGGATGCAACGGACAATTACTCTATAGAGAGCGTAGTCCTGAATTGGGAGTTGGGTAGAGTGGAACTGCCCTCCTGCAGGGTCCATGGCCTCCCCAAAGAAATAGTTGTACAAGGTGTTCAGGTCAATATGAGAGTAGGGGGCATCGAAGGGCAGGTTCCTTGGAGGGTAGCAACAGAAGATGGACTGAGATGGTCGGAGTCCCAAAAATCGGTTCAGTAGGGTAGGAGTGATGCTCAAGGGCATTCCTTGAACGGTAGTGACGAAGCTCAAGTGGTCTTGCCTAACTATGTTGTTATAGAATTCTGCACATAGGGTGTTGTTGATCGAATGTGTGCAGAATACGAGGTTATCCAGTTGATAGAAGTTAATTGCGGACATTGCGACTGGACAGGATTGGGAGAAGAAATGACGGTTAAGGTAACTTGTTTTAATCGGAATGTACGCGGTTTGGGCGAATTTGTTACAAAGTGCTAGGTTAGGAAACCTAGGGTCGGGACTGGGCTCGTTACCGGGGTTCGACTGAACTGCTCAGCGTTTTCTAAGTGTAGAAAAAATAAGTGATTAAGGATAAAGAAGAGACTTAAGGAATTCGCAAAAAAATATGTAATTTAAGAAAAATTAATTGCACAACTAAATTTCATACCTTGGAGGCATGGTTGAGACAAGGGAGGGCTTAGGTTCACTTGATCCACAAGAATGAGGCAAAGGGAAGAAGGAGTGTGAGATGTGGTGTGGGAAATAAGGGAGTCTCGGGTCCCTTTTATAGGAGATTGAGGGGGGGGGCGCCCGTGAGGTTTCGGGCTCCCTCTACAGGTCGTTTCGCCTCGGGCAGGGAAACGGTCTGTGGGGGCTCCCGACAGGTCACGGGCGCCCTGGCCAAGGCAGGTCAACTGCAGCTTTTGCTGCTTTGACTGGCGTGGACGACAGGTTTGTCGATAGGGGCGCCCGATAGGTCACGGGCGCCCTTATCAAGTCGGTCAAAAGTAGTTGATTGCAGCCTTTTGGCTGCTTTAATCAGCGTGGGGAACAGAAGTGTATAGGGGCGCCCGACAGGCTACGGGCGCCCTTAGTAGTAGCCTTTTGACTGCTTTGACCAGGTTTGACTGTTTGACTGTGTTTGACCACAGTTTGACTATGTTAATCATAGTTTGACTATGTTGACCACAGTTTAACCATGATTATGAAGGCACAAGCAAGGTGGTTTAATTTGAGCTTAATTTTCCTGTTTCACTGAATCTAGGGTTTTCAAACACGTTAACCTTAAGGTTTTTGTGAGACAGGTTTGAGGGTAGAAATTAGTTTTGAAAAGAGATTTCAATTTATTTTCGAAAAAGTTCTTTTATTTTTGAAAACAGATTTTTAAGTAAGTTTAGAAATTTTGAAAAATAGATTAAGTGATTTTCGAAAAAGAGATAGGTTTGAAAACAGATAAGAGTCTATAATTATTTGAACATTGAGTTAGATTCGAATTTGACAAAAGATAATTTGAATTTGAATTTCAGAAATTGGCTTCCAGGTCTTGGCGAGGCACTAGGCCTTCTTTGGCCGTAGCCTTATGGGATCATCCACCCTTTCCTTGACAAAGCCTTTTAATGAAATTTCATTTTCAAATTAAATTAGGTCATTTTCTGGTCTAACAAGCTTGGGTCTTGGATCGGTAGCTTCGGCTGGTTTCACCAGTCTAAAGAGACCAAGTAGACTTGATCTTATTAGAGTTGGTTTCCCCAACGTACTATCATCTCACCTCCTCCCAATACTATGTTTTCAAGTTTCAAGTAATTTTAGTCCTTAAATCTAAGTATCCCTTAAATCTAAGCATGGCAATTTGCAAAAATTAAATAAACAACCACTCAATCAATTAAAGAAAATTATCTAATTATAAAAATTGTTTTGATTTTGGCTCCCCCTGGACTAAAGCCTCTGTATGGGTTAGGCAAGATGTGAATCTTGTCCTTGGGGATCCAAAATTGATTTGAACCAGTTGGTTTAGTCAGGCACAGTTTTGGCACCCATGCCTGAACCTTAGGTCTTGACTGGTTCAGTACAGCAAAGTAAGATCTTTGCCGAGATTTGGTTCTATAGCCAAGTCCGGATCGGTTTAGAACAGACTTCTGTTTTCCCAGAATCAGATCAAGATTCTTGGAACCAGACGTGAATCGTTCTAAAGCTGTTCTTAAGTCCTTAACTTGAGTTCTTAGAGAGGAATTCTCTGATTCAAGTTTTTCAACCTGATCAGGGGTTCCTTCCTGAAGTTTCTCAGTTAAGGATTTAGAATCAGCTCCCTCTTTCAGGAGTTTTACTTCCTGTCGGAGGGACTCGATTCGGAGTTTGGCTTTCGCCAAATCTCGGGATAGATAGGAAATAAGAGCATTCAATTGCGATTTTGAAAAGCCCGTTACCTTTATTTCGCCGTCGTCGGAGAATGTCAGCTTGCCGTCATCTCGGTCCGAGTCTGAGTCAGTCTGGATTTGATCTGAAGCGGTCAGGGCTAGAAGATTGGACTGAGGTGCTTCTTCTTCTTCTTCTGAGGAGGACTCGTCCCAGGTGGCTTGGAGTGCCTTCTTCTTTCTGTTCTTTTTGGACTCCTTTAGGCTTGGACATTCAGTCTTGTAGTGGCCCTTCTTCTTGCATTCGTAGCAGGTTACGTTGGGCTTTTGTTTGTCAGTTGCCGGTTCATCTTGTCCGTCCTTTCTTCGGCTTGTTCTTCGTGTGTTGGTTTGGTTCTTCAACTTTTTGTAATAGTTTCGAGCTAGCCGGACCAGTTCAGATTGATCTCCATCTTGATCTTCTGTTTCTGAGTCTGAGGTAGACTCAGGTTCAACTTGAGTTTTCTTCTTAGTTGTCCTTCCTGTTTTCCCTGCAAAGAAGGCTATACTTTTCTCGGCCAAATTGCAGTTAGTCTGTTCATGAAGTTCAAGTTCAGAAAATAACTCATCTAACTTAATTTTTGAAAGATCCCTAGAGACCTTGTATGCATCTACCATAGATGCCCACAAGGTGTTTCTAGGAAAGGCGTTTAGAGTATACCTTATTAGGGTTTTCAACCTTGTGACCTATTGTATGAAGACCGTTCATTACCTCTTGGATCCGTGCGTGGAGTTGGGCTGCTGATTCGTTGTCTGCCATCTTGATAGTGTATAATTTGTTTAGTAGCAGATCCCTTTTGCTGATCCTGGTGTCCGAAGTCCCTTCGTGCAGCTCGATCAGTTTTGTCCATAGCTCTTTTGCACTGTTGAAGGGGCCCACTCGGTTCAGCTCTTCCTTTGTCAGCCCGCATTGTAGGGTTTGCGTTGCTTTTGCGTCGGCTTCTATCTTGCGCTTTAGAGTGTTGTCCCACTCCGTGTAGCTTTGTGGAAGTCCTTCTGCATTTCGGGGGATCTCCAGACCGGACTGGATAATGATCCACATGTCCACCTGAGTTTTCAGGTGGACCTCCATGCGACTTTTCCAGTAGGAAAAGTCTTCTCCACTGAAGAGTGGAGGTCTAGCGGTGCTGAATCCCTCTTGCATAGACATTTGTTCTGAAAAAGGAAATTTTACAAAGAAAAGTGTCCCAAGACTTGGTCTTGGATTAGCAGTGCGGAAAAAAATAATTAAATAAAAAATCCGAAAAAAATTTCAAACTGGTGGTTGCACCAAGTTTGAATTCCCCGCTCTGATACCACTTGTTGGATCGAGAGATGCGATAGAGGGGGGGGTGAATGTCGCAAATCGTTCGGATTTTGTAAAGAGCAATTGCGTAGCGGAATAATTAAAATCAGACAATGCGAACACCAAGATTTTTACTTGGTTCGGAGCCTGGGTCGACTCCTACTCCAAGGCCCACGGTCGTTGACCGTTTTCTGCGGGCAATTCTATAAGTTCGTAAACAGTTTACAATTATTGAATACAGAATAAGTGCAGTAAACTTATACAATAAGAAGTATGCTCTTCTTTTACCGACGTCCGGAGTAGATCGAAGATTTCGGGGCAGCGGGACGTCGTCGGCTCGAGTTGGGCAGTATCTGGAGCAAAGTACGAGAGCAGAAGAGCGTGGAAGTGTCTGAAGAATTGTCTCTATGAAGAAGAGGGTCGAGGGTCCTTTATATAGGGCTGGGGGCGCCCGAGATGCTCGGGGCGCCCCCCCACGTGGCTTCCGATCCGGCGAGCTCTCTGATCAAAGCTGATCTCTGCTTCTTCGGGATCACTTTTGACTGGGGCGCCCGACGCGCACGGGGCGCCCGAGTTGACCGGTCAAAGCTTCATCTTCTTCGCGAGGGTGAGCTGCTGCAGCTGCCAGTGGCGTGGCACAGTGGGCGCCCGCGACACGCGGGGCGCCCGATGCGCGCGGGGCGCCCGAAACATACGGGGCGCCCCCAAATGTGCTGCTGTCGGGGCGTTTACTTGCTCTGCTGACTTTGGGTTGACTCTGGGGCGCCCGAACCATCCGGGGCGCCCTGCTCAGCTACTGCCTCACTCCTTTGAGGCTCTCTGAGCTGCAGAAACACAGTCCTTCGGTCCTGCATCCAGGGTTAGTCCAAAATAGCAACTAATAAGTTAATTTTACACAGCCTTGGCTGTCTTGGTTCTGACTTTGGGTCTCCAAAATGGAGCCCTAGGTCGAACCGACGCCTAATGTTCCCTCTAGGGGAACGCGTCCTCACCTACTCCTCTCGGGAGAATTTACCTGATGCCAACCGGTTCCTCCAGTTGGACTTTTGCCCGGCAGTCCTTCGCCAGGTCTTGAGTTGCCAAGCTTCCCTTCGCTTGGTGCCTAGCAGCCCTTCGCTAGGGCTTTTCCTGTCTGGCAGTCCTTCGCCAGTGCCTAGCATTCCTTTGCTAGGGCTTGTCCATTCTGGCAGTCCTTCACCAGAGCCTAGCAGCCCTTTGCTAGGGCTTTTCCTGTCTGGCAGTCCTTCGCCAGTGCCTAGCATTCCTTCGCTAGGGCTTTTCCTGTACACTCAAGAAACTTGTTAGAAAACGACTAACCCTTAACTTTTGAACCCTTTTGTCAATATCAAAACCTAGGTTTGACTTGGGTGCTTTCTGCACCAACAGAAATCACTAACAAAAATGAAGAACAAACAAGAAAATGAGAAGAAACTCAGCTGGAAATGGCGAAGACGCGACAGTCAGATCTGAACAGAGGAGACGTTTAAGTAGTTAAAACAGTGAACGACCCAGATTGTCCAGCGCTCATCCATCGGTGGATCCTTGTCCGATTTGATTCAAATTTCCCAGATCTTGATCAGAGGTCAGGATCATCCTCTTGGTAGCTCGGATCTGCCAGATCTACAACGGATGGTTCAGATCACCTTGATCTTTGAATGGACGGTTAATATCTCTCTGATCGTGATCCAACGGCTGGATGATCTCCGATTGAGCTGAAATCTTCAGATCTTGATCTGATCGTTTGATTAGCCTTAATTCCAGCTTGGATTGATCAGAAGTTCTCAGATGGTATAGATCTAACCGTTCTTGCATCGGACGCTCCAAATGAGTCGACGCTTGATCACTTGATCTAGTCCACTTTTGACTCAACATTTGACCCAACATGACCTAGGTCCATGATCCCTCCAAGCCTACAAAAGTTGATCAAAAATTTAGTGATAAAACAACTCAAATATATCAAGATTTGCAATTAGGTCCAAAAAGAGTAGCAATTCTAGAACCTAGGGTAAATCCACCATTACACAAATAAAATATGGGTCAAACACGGATTTAAGCATATAAAATGATCAATAAAATGACACTTATCACTGACCCATTAATCAAGAAATAGTTTTAATATGGTTGGAGCTCATTCAACCGTTTAGTCAGGCTTGGATGTGTCTAACAACCAAAACTAAGGATTGACCTCTGACTCCAACTATATTATTCATAAACTAATTCCATGGTTTGAACATGTTGAGGTTCAAGCCGGGAATGGATGTGTCCATCAACCCAAACGAGAAACAAAACTCCGGTTCTAACCATATTAATGGAAGGTGTTAGCCTTAATATTTTGTAAGGGGTTTTGGGTCTCATCCTTTCTTTTCAAAGCACATTCATGACATATAATTATGTCATGACTAACGATTTCCTTAATAAAGTATGTATGTGACTTAATTTATCAAGTCTCATTAATTGGATTAGGAACCGGATTTCCTAATCTCGATTTCATACTTTATTTAAGGAATTATTTTGAGAAATAATTTCCTAAATTGTCATAATCAATTTCGGAAATAATATGTTTAAGACTTTGATTTCTCTAAATCAAATCTTATTAAATTAAGAGACTGATTCTCTTAATTCAACCACATATTATTTTCATAAAAATCTTATTTAAGAAAACTCTATAGGAAACCATTTTCCTAATTAATTTTGGAGACAACAATATGTAAGAGCATCATCTCTTAAATCAAATAAGGAAATTATCCTAAATTTCCAAGATTTGATCACATATGTTATTTATGGATTAATTAATTACAACAAATTATTTTTTAAGGGTGGCTCCCCGAGGCTCAGATACCCAAAGAAAAGCAATTTGTCGTAAATCCAATTTGGTCCGCTCCCCGAGGCGTAACCAAATTAAACATGACAATTTTATTCAAAATGGGAAATTAAATTACAATAACTAACTTTAAATTGGACGGCTCCCCGAGGCTCAATCCAAAATAAAGAATTTTGTTAATAATTTAAAACCAATTCAAATTTAATTGTCAATTAATGATCCATAAATTTGTCTAGACTTTCTTCAAAGAAAGTGTCCAAAATTGCGAGATTTCATAATTGGTTTTCAGAATAATTGTAAGTTTCTGGTACAAAGAAAACTTACATATTTCCAAAATTGTAAAATTTCCAAAATAGGAAATTTCCAAAATTGGAAAGTTTCCAAAAATGGGAAGTTTTCACAATTATCATAAAATTTCAGAAACTAGGATATTTCAAAAGTTTGCGAAATTTCATGAGGATTTCCAAACTTCGAAATTCCTAAATCTAAAATTTATCATAATGGGAAAGTTTCCATAATTGGAAAATTTTCCAAAATTGAGATCATGACAAAGTTTTTCGCAAAATAATTATATGATTATGTCGAACACTAACCGGCTCTGATACCACTGTTGGGACCGGGTGCATGTTGGCATGGATACGGGTTCGTAATTTTAAAATTTTATTACGTGCAACGGAAGTTTTAGCATAAATAATTTCTCAAATTATTTTAACCACGTATCTAGCATGCAACCTTATATTGTGGAGACATGATCATACATTTAAATTTTGCAGAAAGTAAACTAATTTACTTAATACCTCGCGTAACTCGTAGAAAGGGACTAGATCCAACCGTAGCGTCCCTTGGAAGCTCCGCCTCTATTCGCGTCCACGCCGAGTTTTCTTCAGGATGACTTCACAAAGCCACGAGTTTCGTGCCGACAAGAACTACTAGATTCTCCAAAGGCACGACTAGAATATCAAGAGAGAGAGATGGAAAACTAACCACCAAACAAAAAACGGAATCAATATTCCGGGAGGAAGGAAGGAGTCGCAATCCGCTTCTTCTTCTTCTTCGGCACCTTCTTGGTGGAGATGGCTCACGGCAACCCTAGGGGAGCCCTCTAGGGCCGGCGCCTACTGGAGGAGGGAGAGGGAGAGAAGGAGAGGAAGAGAGGCTAGGCAAGAATCCTTGATCTCTTGAATTAATTTCCAAGCCTTGCTTTGGTACCTTTATATAGTAGCCTCTTTATCGCCAAGTCTCCTTTTAACGGAATAAATTTTCATAAGAAATTTATCTTATAAATTTTTCTATGAATTATTCCATTATGCCAAGTTTTTATTATAACTTAATTTATAATAAAAACAACCATGTCTCCCCTTTTATTATGGAATAAAATTATCCAAGAAATTTATTATACAAATTTTTCTTATCATGGAAAAATCAATTCATAATTGATTTTATAAAATAAAATAAACCAATCCATGGTTCATTTTAATTTCCATAAAAAAAATAAATTTCTATAAATTTCTTTATATAAATTTCTTTATATAAAATTTCTTTTATATAAATTTATTTATATAAATTTCTTTATCCATAATTTTATAAAACAAATCACGCTCGATTTATTTTATAATTTAAACCAAACAATTTGGTTTCCCCTCTTCCTTGTGGCCGGCCAAACCAAAGAGGGTGGGCACCCTCTTTGGCCGGCCACACCAAGCCGAAACCCTTACGAATTAAACTCATTTAATTCATCCAATAAGCCTTCAAAAGACTTAGCCATTTTAAGCTTCCGATGCGACTCTGAAAATTCAGATTCGACTTATCTCTCTTGATCGGAAAATCCAATTTTCAACTCGTTTTAAATCCCTCGGATTACTCGTAGTGCGTGTGACTAAATAGGCTTTCGATTTATGTTGGCCGTCTATAATTCATCAATTATAGAACGATCATGAGTGGCACCTAGTAGTACATCATGATCCCCAATTAATCGAAAGATCAACGGTTGACCTCAGAAATTATTCTGAAACCCTTCAGCAGCTCTAATGAATCGTGCCTCATTCCCTTCACCATCTTATACCCACTTGGTTCAGGACACGGTCTATGTGTGTCAGTCCCCACTAGGCTGACTACGTCACACCTAGCCCAAGTAATGTCTTTCTCGTCCAACGGATTCTAGTTACTCTCATGTTTCTGAGAGATTCATACTCTGAACATGTGATGCTCTGGCTAGAGGCTTTGAGTAACAATCCGACGATAGGCCTTGGGTATACATCTCCTCGCAAGGAGTGGTGAATCCTTTATAGGCTGTTCAAACATCTTCGGGCACTTTGGCTTATACCCAACCATCCTGGGTCTACACCTCCTTAGAGATGCTTGCTTAAGATGTCAAAGTATAAGTCTCCATGACCAAGATGACTTGAACACCGCAAGTCAAAGGAACATCGCACTTAAGCTGCAGTAAGAACTTCATTGACATATCTATATGTAGATTACCATATGAAGTCTTACAGCTAGTCACTCCAATGAACTAGTTCCCTTAACTAGCATTCATGTTTATCTCCGGGCATCCCAATGTCACCAGCCAGTGAGAATCAGCTGATTAGAGAATAACCCATGCTATTCTCAACACAATTGATAGTGTCCGTATTTATCAATTCATCGACTAGGGATAATTTCAATACTTCACAATTGCACATGTAGAGATAATCACTAGTTGTGAATTCATCACAAATTCTCTCATGCTGTGAATTGTATTGCGGGCATTCAGTAAATGAGTTTAAGATCCCAATCAAATACACAAACATGTATACTCAAATAGTGAATTTTCATTTATTAAAATAAATGTTTACAATCATAAGGCGATTACCTTAGGATACTTCTCTCATATTACTAACAACCGTCTCCTGAAAGGAGTAGGTGAATGGCAAGTTCTCGGGATGGGAACTTGTGCCGATTCGACCTAGGGTTTCGTGGAGATCCGAAGTCTGAACCAAGTCCCTAAGGCTGATATTACATGTATATGTGCTTTGTGTTTATGTATCTTGCAGGTATCAAGATTGGAAGACAAAGCAACATGTTGGAGGCCCTAAGCAAGGCGCCCCCAGTGTTGGGGGCGCCCCCATTCATCCAGGGCGCCCCCAACAGTGGGGGCGCCCCCAGACAAAGCTAAAACAGGCAGTTTGGTGAAGCAGGCAGAACAGGTGTCAAGCGGGGCGCCCGGAGCGTCCGGGGCGCCCGGGTTCGAACCTGTTTATGTTGTTTCGTGTCAGAAACACAGATAAGTCTCCATGAGGGCGCCCAGAAGGTCCAGGGCGCCCTGGTAAAAGTTGTTATCAGCTGCGGCGAGATAGGCGCAGGGATAAAGTTTGACCGAGTCTTCCGGGGCGCCCCCAACGTCCTGGGCGCCCCCAGGAGGCCTATATAAGGGGCTTCGACCCCTCTGCTTCAGAATCAACTGTCAAGTACCATTCCAAGCATTCTGACCGACGACAACATGCTAGAAACGAGGCTCTATGACCGGGAGGCTCCAGGAGGAAGTGCGCGGCACTTCGGAGGTCCAGATCGGCCGAGCTTCATACTTTGTCTTGTTGGTTTGCATTCATTTAATTACGCACTTAATTTTTCTATATTATTGCTGGTAATCTTGCACTGTAAGTCGGGTTTCTCCGCCTCCGGAAAGTCCGGGAAGGAGACCAATAGTGGGTGGGTGTTCCCGTGCATAGGCCTTGGATGTACTGACCCTGGGGGGTCGGGAACCAAGTAAAAAATCCCGCGTGTACTTTCCTTGTTGTGTTTCGTTCTGTTCTTTATTTTTTATATTTTCCACTGCACTAATGCTCTAACTCTAAAATGAACAAAAGTCCTACAAAGTTTTCAAAGAACGATTTACGATCGATATTCACCCCCCCCCCCTCTATCGACGGCACTGGTCCTACATTAGGTTTGTGGTCAAGACATACTTGGAACAAACCTACTACTGATTCGATACGAACCCGTGTTGGAATGTTCAAATCCATAAGAACGGGTTGTTTGGATCATGACTTTTGTTTCTTGATAAGAAATCATTTGTAGTCATAAAATTCAAATCATGTTTCAGATATTTTTCTGAAATATCGAATGTCAAGAGAGTCTACACCCCTGCTGGGGAATAAGAATGTCAATATTGTTAATGCAGTCTGATCTTAAACAAATTAGAGTTACAGAAATTTTTCTGAAAATTGATCGTCCATAGATAAATCAAAAATTTTTCTGTATCAATCATTCATGAATCCGATCTGTGTCGGATACAGATGCATTCCTTACTTGTCATATGGAGCATATACGTGTTTGACCATGATATAATTTTGTATATGCCTCCATGTGTAATTCAAACTTACCTTTGATTATTTTGGATTTGGGGAGAGACCTTTGGTTGAAGGGGAGGTATGTTTAAACTTAATAACCATATTCTTTTCGGTGTTTGACAAAGGGGGAGAGAATGGTTGATTAAGTTTAGGTTGTGTTATTGTAGGTGGAGGATTTTGATTCCCTTGCGATAATTGAATTGACTTTGATTAATCATTAATACCTAAACTTAAATCGGGTTGTCAAAAAATAAAAAGGGAGAGATTGTTGATGTAGTCTGCCCGATTGTTATTTTGGTGTTGACACCGATTTAAGTTTGGTTGAGTGAATTCGGATTAAGTCCTGGTCAGGACTGGGCACGGAGTGATTGAAATCCTAGCGAGTGAAGCTAGGTTGGTTGAAATCCCGGTGAGTGAAGTCGGGTCATGGTGAGTGAAGCCAGGTTGAAATCCTGGTGAGTGAAGCCAGGTTGAAATCTCGGTGAGTGAAGTCGGGTCCTGGTGAGTGAAGCCAAGTGATCGAAATCCCGGTGAGTGAAGCCGGGTCCTGGTGAGTGAAGTCAGGTGACTGAAATCCCGGTGAGTGAAGCCGGGTCCTGATGAGTGAAATCAGGTGACTGAAATCCCGGTGAGTGAAGTCGGGTCCTGGTAAGTGAAGCCAGGTGACTGAAATCCCGGTGAGTGAAGCCGGGTCCTGGTGAGTGAAGCCGGGTGACCGAAATCCTGGTGAGTGAAGCCAGATCCTAGTGAGTGAAGCTAGGTTGAATGAAGTCCCGGTGAGTGAAGCTGGGCACGGTGTCTTGGTCCGGGGGACTGAGCACGAGTCAGAAAAGGCTAGGGAGCCTGTTCTCTTGACTTAGAGTTGAATTGGGAGTCTCTAGATCGGTCTGGTGATCGATCAGGGAGTTGGCACGAATTCCTATTATGGATCGGTCTGGTGACCGATCCAGGGAAGATTGATCGGTCTGGTGACTGATCAGGAAGAGAACAGAAGCATTTGGTTTGGCTTTTGTTTGGGTTCAGATCGTTTTGGTGAACGATCAAAGAACCCTTGATCGGTCCTCATGACCGATCAAATTGTCGTGAGGTTTCTCACCTTGACCGATCAAGGTGGATCCTGATCGGTCAGGGAGTGTCCTGATCAGTCACCAGACCGATCAGGGCACAACCTGATCGGTCAGGTGACCGATCAGGGTTTTGGCCTACGGAAGCTGGGGAAAGCCCAGCAAGTGTTGGATTGGTCCGGTGACCGATCCACATCTGTGATCAGAAGTCCGCGATCCCTATGGACCGATCAGGTTAGAGCCTGATCGTTCAGGGTTTCCCTGATCGGTCTGGTGACCGATCAGTAGCTAAACTTTAATTTGAAATCGCTGTCAGACGCTCTGAATGCGTCTGTTTTCTCTGCGTTTTCCCTGATACACTGCTGATTTCATTTGATATGTTGTGCTAATCTTCTGTTGGAGTGTGCAGACATTACAGGGATGATTCAAGCCAAGGAGAAGAGTCAACCGTGACTTTCACCATGGTAGGTTTGTCCATTTCCTATTTCTATCTCTCAGCGGACGTCTGGCATTCCTGGCGTGGCTGGCGACTGACGGAGGCTCAGCTGAAGAGGTCTTCAGTGGACTGAGTGCTCAGGGAGTCAGGGGGTCAGGCTGTGGCTCAATGGATGCTTGGTGATGGGAGCAGGAGCTTAAGACGAAGCTGGAAGCAGAGGAGCGGCAACGAATAGTGAGAAAACTTGAGGAGTTTGGCTGGGTTGTTTGTGAGTGCTCTCTGTTGCTTCGTACTTAAGTGTTCCTGCTACATTCTTGTTTGCGTTTTTTCCTTCTATTGTCTCGTGAGCTCAACTTGTATCATCTGGAGACTTGTTGTGGAGAGGTTTCTCCACCGAGAAGGAGTCGCTGTTATATCCGGGTTCACCGGGGCTTGATCTGTCGATGATCAAGGGATCGCCCACCTCACGGGCACGCCAAGGAGTAGGGACAAGTTATCCCCGAACCTTGTACATCGTTGTGTTAGCGTCGATTTGGTTTGCTTTCTTTCTTTGTTTTTGTTCCTTCTATTGTGTTTTTTTTCCGCTGCTAATCTAATCACGCAGAAGAGTTCAAAGAGCAAGTTTTGAGTGTCTGGCTACATTCACCCCCCCCCCCCTCTCTAGCCATCCAAGCACCAACAGCGAACTCATACCACTCTACGTGATAGCTTTCCATGATCCCTAAGCAAGAAGACAAGGAGGAGACAAACTACTCACGCGCAAAAGAGGCTTCACCAGAGAAGAAGACGAAGTGCACCCAGCCGCCGAGTCGGAAGTTGGCTTAACATCTGCACCTTCCCCTCTTATACTCAGGCAGCCGCCAGCCTGGACTCAAGGGGGAAGATGTAGGTCGTGATCATCAAGCTAGAGGAGGGGGTGAATAGCTTCTTTCGATTTTCTTCCTACAATCGTTAGTGCACAAGCAGAATATACTAAATACAAACAAAAAACTAACGAATAAGAACGACACACCGATGTACGTGGTTCGGAGATGATGCTCCTACTCCACAGCAGTTCGTAAGGTGGACGATCCCTAATCCTTCGGTGGATGATTCCCTGGAGCGCCTCCGGCTAGATCTCGTAGCTTCTTGTGGGTGGAGAAACCTCACCACAACTTCTGGACACTATCTGAGCACATTAGGCTACTAACAAGCTCTAACCAAGCAAGTTTCACCAGAGAAGAAAGGTCATAAACGAGCTCCCTTAAATAGAGCTCGAGTCTGATATGGCCGCTACCAGTCTACTGGTCCAAGACCAGTTGACTAGTCCCACTCAGATTCGAATGTTGCAAGCCAAAACGTTTGAATCTCCAGCCACCACCAGTCGACTGCCCCAGGGGCAGTCGACTGGTCCTTCCCTAAGCCTAGGGTTACCCTTCCCGAGTACATTTCTCTCCACACTCGAACCCTCCCGGCTTAGTTCCTGAGTACAATCACTCAACACTCGGACCCTCACGACCTGGTTGGCACTTCAACCAGCAGTCTCGACCTGTTGCCATCACGCCCTCTTCATCTTTGACTCCCGTCCCTCAGATGCGCATGCAAGCCCTCGGCTTGCCTCCATGCCATCCTTCACGCATGCCTCGAAGTCCGCATCCCTTGGCTCATCGTCTCTGCTCCAACAGCCTCGATCTGTCTCCATCAAGCCCATTTCGACTTTGGCCCTCGTCCCTCGGATACGCACACAATCCGGCAGCTTACCTCCATGTCATCCTTCACGTACGCCTCGAAGTCCACTTCCCTCGGCTCATCGTACCTGCTTTGTCCATGGTCCTTCGGATGTGCACGCAAGCCAACGGCTTGCCTCCATACCACCCTTCACCTGAAGGCATCCAACCAAGTCTATGTGTACCTACAAACCTGCACACTCACATACACATATTAGACCAACAACAAATCCTAACTTAATCATATTGACACACACATCAAGACCCATGATCCTCCAGATCATACTTGGGTCGATTGCCCCTAACAATCTCCCCCTTTTTGATATGTGACAGTATGTTTAAGTTAGGTAAATAAAAACAACAATAGCAATTGAAAATTAAAAGCATAGCAAATAAGAGACAACCTCCCCTTAACCTATGCCCTCTCCCAATTTTCAATTCTCATAGCCCACAACACCAAGTTAAGTTCTACCCAACTTAACACCATAAGTTTTCTCACGTTAAGTTAAACCTAACTTAACACCACAAGTTCTCCCCCTTTGACACCATCAAAAAGGTTGCCCCTAGCAATCCTAACCCTAGTGTCAAAAAGAACCAACTTTATTTCTAAAAAATCCTTCAGAAATCACCAAACAGGAATACCAGTTGACTGTCCTCTGTTTTCTGCAACCCACAGAGACATCAGTCAACTGATACAGTCTATACCTGAATTTTCCAGCCTATTTTCAGAAATCCCTAGAAAATTCTACAAAATTTGAAAAAAAGTAAAACTTTGCAAGCATATTTGTTAGGATATAATCTATCCTAGAAAAATATGGTTTCGTGAAAAACACCAAATATGCTTGACTTTTGGTACAAACTCCAATTTTCTCAAAATATAACCTTTGTATCAATTTTCAAGCCTTCATTGGATTCTATGTGTTTACCAAGGCTATCCTCTACCATTTCAAACCTAGAATTGTTTTCAAATCGCCTTCCTTTCCTTTATCCATTCTCAATATGACAAAATCCTCCCCCCCCCCCCATTTATTCTTAACCTTTAGATAAACATGCATCTATCAAATTTATCTTACATTTCATGTCATCAATAAAACATTATTTCAATCATCACATCATGAACTGAAATAAAAGCAATATAAAACATGAATTCAAAGTTTCATACATAACTTGACATAAAGCATATAGAAAGTCATAAGGGTCGTAGCCCCGAAGTAGTTAAATATTATAATTCCAAAATAGGTGTTTGAGAGATAAAACATAAATTCAAGCAAAACACTCTCAATACTAAAACCATCACATAAACTCTACTGCATGTCGTCGCCCGAAGGAGGACGAGGAAGGGCCTGATACATGAGATACAACTGTTGTATCATGTCGTACATCTCATCCTGCCGCAGCTGAAACCTTGAAATGTCTCAGTGAGCCCATGGACCTCCCCCTGAATAGCAGTCTGTACCTGCTGAAAGCCCATCTGCTACTGTTGAAAACCGTGGAAGTCCTCCCGGAGGCCGTGAACCTCTGTCTCCAGCCTGGAGAACTGCTCCTGTGTAACTCCTCCAGCTGGCTCCTCATCAGAACTGGAAGAATCAGAACACTGCTTCCAGACTACCTCCCCCTGCCGGCACTCAATCCTGCCAAGGACAGCTGTCGTGCACCAATCTGATCATAGTCCTTGGACAAATGACGTACCAGACCGCTAGTCGTGCAAATACCTCTAGACTCAAAAAACTCGATCAGGACATGACAAAAGGGCATGTAGATCTTACCATTGACACTATGTGAAAAGTGAACAATGGATGCAAAGACATGTAGGGTGACATCAATATCTAATCGTCTCTCCAGCGCGTACATCATTACTAAGTGAGGAAGTCGAATCATCGACCTCCCCTTGGTAACAATTGGCAAGATGCAATCTAACACAACTTTATACAACACGTTACTGGCTGGACTCATGTGCTTGGCCTCAAAAAGGCGCTGTGTAGAACATCGGTGTCTCTCAAAATAATGCAAATGAGTCTGGTTCAGGATCACACCAGGAAAGGTAAAAGGGTCGATAATTTTTAGAAAATAAGTAAATGGATTGTTGGGGCCCTACACCCTAGAAATGATCCTAAGATTGCAGGTGTAAAGGGAATAGACACTCCTGCCACTACAGACTCATAAGTCCCATCATCGGGACTAATGCATGTAAGGTTTGCATAGAACTCTTTACACATGTCAATATTAGTATCATGCTGACAATAAACCAATTATTCTAGGCCAAAGTAGGTAATCATCTCAGAAATATGAGGAGTCTTCTCCCGAAAGTATGTCCGGTTGAGATACCGGCAATTCATCAAGACAAACTCATTTTCTGCAAATCTCTTCCGGCACTCCTCGGAACGGAACCGAGGTGCGTCCGGATCTACCTGACCTTGCTGTGATGACCCTCACCCTTTCTTTTCTTTTGGACAACTCTAAAATGTAATCATACCCATGGATGTACCACACATTACCCCACAAAGAGGAAACACAAAGAAAAACCATGCATAAAGAAACAACTTAGTTCCAAACTATGAACTAACGGTGAGAAATAAATTACACAAATAGTTACCGTTTCTCCCTTCGTTGCATGGTGAAGATGGGTGAGGATTGACTTGAGAGGAGAGGTTTTACTAACCCTAGGTTTAGATCTTAGGTAGGAGGAGGCTAGAGAGGTGTTTTAGGGCTTGGGGAACGCCTTAGATCAAGAGAGGAGGTCGGGGAAGAAGGAATCTCGCAGGGGGTGGCACCGAAATACCCTAGGTTCGGCCACCCCCGTGCGGCTATTTTTATTTAAAACCAGGCATATCGGTCGACTGCCCCAGGGGTAGTCGACTGAGAAACTGATCAGTAAGTTCAGTCGCAGTCGACTGGTAACTTCAGTTTTTCAAGTTTCCAGTCCGAATTTCAGAAATACGTAACTAATTTCACAAACCTCCAAAAAAATCTGAAACTTTGTGGAGAGATTTGTGGAACCTATGTCTACTTGGGAAAAATATGTTTTCAAACAAATCTACTTCGGATCCCAAGATTGGCACGAAATTCAAAACTACCTAAATTGTGTCATTGAAACTTATCTAAAAGTTCTAGTTTTGACCTCTCCTTGGTGTATCTTCCCATTCCTAACCATAATACATTCCTAGCACTGAATTATATGGCGTCTACACATTAAACACCAATTTCTACCCAATATGATCCTATTTTCATCTTTTCCTCCATAAATCTTCTTTTAGTGTGTCAATTTCCTAGGATTAAGACTCACCTTAGTCTTCCAACCCTTTGGCACATTCCATAGTCCATCTAATCTCCTAGGAGAAAATCTCCTGAGATACATTGACCATGAATCCCATTGTGACTTCTAGAGTTCTCCCTTGAGCTCCTAGCCCTAATTACCTCCCGAGGTAACTCATTTACAAATACAAGCCCACACTAGTGTTCCTCCGGTGCTTCTTGGCCTTCAACTATAACTCTCTTAACTTTATATACCTTTTTCTCGGTCAAATCCTTTTTTCCCTTTGAAATGGTTTTTCCTTGCCATTTTGTCCTTTCATTTACCATAATCATAGGGCATCCTTGAATATGACTTTTTACTATCATTTGACCTCCTAGGGTGATATCCTAGACCCGGACCTATCATTTCTAATATGTTAATCATTCGGTATCACACTCAATCCCTTGGACCCTCTAATGAGTCTATCTAGGTTCTTTTCTAATTTATCAAGTTTTGCCCTCAAAACTTGATTTTTCTTCTCTAGGTTTCTAATCTTGGTATCATCATGTCCATTATGATCATTCCTAGATCTACCCATTTTTCTAGGCATGTGTCTTCCTTTCTTAGGGTTGATGCCTTGATCCTTAGGTCTAGAAACCCTAGATTTATCATGAATCATGAATTCTTTAGTATTTTGGCACGCAATAGTATTTCTATTTCTATCATGATACTTAAAGCCAAAAGTACGCATAGGCAAGCAATCATTATTATTTCTAGCATTCACAAAAGTATTGGAAGCATACTTAAAGTTAGGGATTACCTCCCTTACTCTTGTAGCTCCCCCTTGCTATGAGCTTCTCTTCATTTCTTCTTTTTTTCATCTTCTTAAATGTTCCATTTTCTTCAGCTCTCCTTTCTTTGGACATTGGGTGTGGTAATGTCCTAGCTCCCCACAAGTATAGCACCTGATGTGCTTCTTTTCTTTCTTTTCCCTACAACCCATGTTAAATTTAAATTGAATGGACCCGGGTTTAGGGTTTATCTCCTTTTTACCTAGTGGACACTTGTCCTTGTAGTGCCCCTTTTTGTTGCATCCAAAGCATATGATGTAGTCCTTTGACTTTGCTTTGGTGGAGGTTGGAGCTTCTTCTTGCTCCGGTGTTGATGAGGGGCTCTCCTCCCCCTCAATTCTTGAAGTTGAGACCTCTTCTTCTTCTCTTGAGGAAGTGGATGATCTTTCACTTGATTGTGCCACTTCACTTGATGAGGTTGACAATTCTTTTGACTCTTGGCCTTCTTGGACCATTGAACTTATTTCTTTGGACTCTTCCACTATTTGAGCTTGTGTAGGGTTCTCATGACATTCTTCCAACTTGTTCCACAACTCATATGTATTTTTATACTCACCTACACCACTCAAAACATTATTAGACAAAATATTAACTAATATATCAATTACCTTCTTATTTGCCCTAGATTGAGCTTGTTGCTCCTTAGTCCAATATCTAGGTCGGAGTTTTTTCCCATGCTTGTCTCTTGAAATCTCGAATGGTTCTTCTAGCACCACCATGCACTCCCAATCCATTCCAAGCCAAGTCTTCATTCTTGTCCTCTAATAGTCAAAATCTTCATGATCATAAGGAGGTGGAGTGTTTATGTCATCACCCAACTTGTCTTCCATCATCATTTCCTCTAGCTTGTGGTCTTTTGGTGGTTATTCCAACAAGAGCGGACCTTCGCTCTGATACCACTTGTAGGTCATGATCGTCAAGTTAGAGGGGGGTGAATATCTTCTTTTGATTTTCTTCTTACAATTGTTAGTCGCAAGCCGAATATACTAAATACAAACAAAAAAACTAACAAATAAGAACGACACACCGATGTACGTGGTTCGGAGATGATACTCCTACTCCACGGCAGTCCGTAAGGTGGACGATCCCTAATCCTTTGGTGGATGATTCCCTGGAGCACCTCCGGCTAGATCTTGTAGCTCCTTGTGGGTGGAGAAACCTCACCACAACTTCTGGACACTACCTGAGCACAATAGGCTACTAACAAGCTCGAACCAAGCAAGTTTCGCCAGAGAAGAAAGACCTTAAATGAGCTCCCTTAAATAGAGCTCGAGTCTGATATGACCGCTACCAGTCGATAGGTCCAAGACCAGTTGACTGGCCCCACTCAGATTCGAACGTTGCAAGCCTAATGTCTGAATCTCCAGCCACCACCAGTCGACTGCCCCAGGGGCAGTCGACTGGTCCTTCCCTAAGCCTAGGGTTACCCTTCCCGAGTACATTTCTCTCCGCACTTGAACCCTCTCGGCTTAGTTCCCAAGTACAATCACTCAACACTCGGACCCTCACGACCTAGTTGACTCTTCAACTAGCAGTCTCGACTTGTTGCCTTCACGCCCTCTTCATGTTTGGCTCCCGTCCCTCAGATGCGCACGCAAGCCCTCGGCTTGCCTTCATGTCATCCTTCACGCATGCCTTGAAGTCTGCATCCCTTGGCTCATCGTCTCTGCTCCAGCAGCCTCAATTTGTCACCTTCAAGCCCTCTCTGACTTTGGCCCTCGTCCCTCGGATATGCACACAAGCCCACGGCTTGCATCCATGCCATCCTTCACATACGCCTCGAAGTCCACTTCCCTCGGCTCATCGTACCTGCTTTGTCCATGGTCCCTCGGATGCGCACGCAAGCCAACGGCTTGCCTCCATGCCACCTTCACCTGAAGACATCCAACCAAGTCTATGTGTACTTGCAAACCTGCACACTCACATACACATATTAGACCAACAACAAATCATAACTTAATCATATTGACACACACATCAAAACCCATGATCCTCCAGGTCATACTTGGGTTGATTGCCCCAATAGAAGAGACACGTGGAAAGTGAGAAACCGCCGCGCACAGGTAGTCGCTTGTCGCGAGCCAGCCAAGGTGGCGCACGCCCGTAAGAACTCGTGGAGATGGCCGTTGGGACATGTGGCAATATGGCATTTGCTAGGGTATCCTGTCACCCTTAGAAAAGTGTCATGCGCCATTATAACGAAGGGACAGATGTCATTATAATACCTCAAGAGTCGGAGTATCCTTTTGGAAAAGGATGAAACCATTAAGGGGGATTTCTCGGAACTCGGGATAAGGATTATAATCCAAAGGCCCCTTACAACTACAAGAGTAATAAGGAAGGCGAAGGCTCACAACTTCTTCATCTCTGCACTAGTCCGATCAGTCAGCCACACTTCCTTCGATCAGACTTGAAGGGAGGGACTTGGGATATGGTTGAATAGTCCGTGCTCGGCACAGGGGATGAAGAAGTCGCGGGGCGCGACATGGCAGATCGAAGCAACCTTCCTTCCCGGGCCCCGAGGCCCCCCTAAGGAGACGCGCCCGGGAAGGTCAGTCCGAAGACCCCTCCCGGGAGCACCCCGGGAGGTTAGGCCCGAGAGCGCCTCAGGAATTATAGCGCCCGAAGACCCCGAGCTCACCTCAGGAGGTGGAGTCCCCGCAATGACCGACCTCAGGTACTGACCCCCCCTCTTGGTACGGATAAGCATCCCCGTTAGAAGAGGTCTTCACGACTCTTAAATGTCGAAACGGATAGAAGCGTGATAACGGTGCAGACCTTTTCAAAGGATATCCAATAACCGCCGAAAGAGGGGAGAGGACGTGGCGTAAATACCGGAGACGTGGCACCGATGGAAGAGACACGTCCAGTCTATTGCCATCAGTATAAAAGGTAGTCCAACCCCTCCGGTAAAGGGGTTACGATCTCTCAACCCTACATCCATTCTTTACTTCTCGCTACCTTTACCTTTCGGACGATACACTGACTTGAGCGTCGGAGTGGACTCCGCCGGACCACTGCCGGTGTGTCCCTTAACGCTCGTGTTAACCTTGCAGGGCCCTAAGTTCCTCCCCACCGCAGCAACATCCACAGGGGCTGAACTCCAGTGACTGACCATCGTCGTCGACTCTTTCCGGAACAACCCTCATTAAAATTCTAACTTAAAATTCTTAACATAATTTTTTTAAATTCTACTTAATTTAACATTTGAAAATTCAAATTAATTTAACTTTTCAAAATTTAAATTTAATTTAATTTCTTAAAATTCAAATTGAACTTAATTTTTTAAAATTCAAACATAATTTAATTTTTCAAAATTCTAACTTAACTTAATTTCTCAAAATTCAAACTTAACTTAATTTTTCAAAATCATAATTAATTTTTCAAAATATAACCTAATTTTTTAAAATTAACTTAATTATTATTTTTTAAATCTAACTTAATTTTTTTTCAAAATAAAATTAATCGATATTTCAAAATCAAACTTAATTTTTAAAATCAACTTAATAAGTATTTCAAAATCAAACTAAATTTTTAAAATCAAACTTAATTTTTAAAATCAAACTAAATCAATTTTTTTAAATCAAACAAAATTTTTCAAAACTTAATTCAAAATCAATACTTAAAAATTCAACTAAATTAATTTTTCAAATCAAACTTAATTTTTCAAAACACAATTGAAACTTAATTTTCTAAAATTCAACTAAATTAACTTTTCAAACTTAATTTTATTTCCAAATTCAATTCAGACATAATTTTTCAAAACTCAACTTAAATAAATTTTTCTAAAATTTAACTCAATTCAATTTTCAAAATTTAATTATTTTTTTAAAACTAAACTTAACTATTTTTCAAAATCTAACTCAATTTTTGAAACCCAAAATTTTAATTTTAACTTAATTAATTTTTTGAAAATAAAATTTAATTTTTTAAAAAATATTTTTTTTGCTTGCTTACTTTTAGAAATCATACTTGGATTCAAATGGATATCTAAAGTCAGTTCTTTAATTTGACTCATCCTGCTTTAGTAATGCATTTATCATATATAAATAGCATGATTTACTTGCTCTTACTTAGAAAATTGGTTTATCATTCACGCATCACTTGAATTTTTTTTTTGTTTTATTAAAAGTTTTTATCTAAATTTAGTTCGGGCTTGGATTCCTAAAGAAAAATATTTTTCAAACTTAATATTTTCAATTTTTTTTCAAATGTTCCTTTGATATTCCTTAACAAAATTAGATTTTTTTTTAAGAATTTGGCTCTTGAAACATTCATACTTATTACTTAAATTTTTTTCCATTGAACCAAATATTTTTGATATATGTCAAAGGGGAGAAAAAGATAAAAAAAATTGTTTTCAAAGTATTTTTCAATTTAAATTTTTTCAAATATTTTTAAAATATTTTCATTTATTTTCAAAGTATTTAAAGCAAAATTGTCTAAATTTTCAAAACTTATTAAAAATGAATATTTTCAAAGGATTCAGAGGAAGAGTAATATATCAAAGGGGTGCTTTGAAAATAAATATTGCAAGTTTTGTTCAACACTTTATAATTGAACTTAACTTGTGTTGCAAGGTTTTTCTTACTTTGAAAAATGTTGAAATGGTGCTTTTAAACTTGCTTACTATTTTGAAAACTGCTTAAATGCTGTTTAAACTTAACTTTTGAATTGGATTGTCATAAATCAAAAAGAGAGAAATTATTAGTGCTGGAATCACTAGATTGAACATTATTTTTGTCGGTGCAATCTTTGTTAGGTTAGGGTTGACCTAGCTTGAATAGGCTCGGGTGAGTTTGAGTTTCGATATTTGATAATGATGTTTGAGGATTGTATAAGTCAAGTGGGTCAAGGTTGACTGGAGACTTGACTGCGAAAAGTCCTTATGGGACTAGGCACACCTAGTGGGACTAGGTTAAGTCCAGGTGGATCGGAGAGATCGCACCTGGCACGGGAAAAGTCCTAGTGGGACTAAGCATATTTAGTGGGACTAGGTGAAGTCC
Organism: Boesenbergia rotunda; assembly: GCA_024364735.1. Taxonomy (NCBI): domain Eukaryota; kingdom Viridiplantae; phylum Streptophyta; class Magnoliopsida; order Zingiberales; family Zingiberaceae; genus Boesenbergia; species Boesenbergia rotunda. The sequence goes on along the minus strand of JAGFNQ010008796.1, from coordinate 78,713 downwards.
AGGTGGATCAGAGAGATCGCACGTTGGCAAGATGAAAGTCTACTGAGAGACTAACCTAACTCGAGGGTTAGACAAACCTAGTTAAGAACTAGGTTAAATCCTAGTTGGGAACTAGGCAAGAGAAAGTCCAAGTCGGTCAAAGGCTTAATTGGACACTTGGTAAGGAGTCCTAATAGGTCACGGTTGACCATGGTTAGGTAAGGAAACTCTAGATTTGAGCTAAGCAAGTTAGGGTTGGACAATCGATTGGGAGTTGTTGCTTGCGAGAACAAAAAGGCTCTTAATCAATTGAGTGATCGATTAAGGGGTCTGCCAATCGATTGGGTGATCAATTGGCGCAGGGTTATCGTGAGAATAGAAGCCTGTTGAATCGATTGAGTAATCAATTCAACATCCTCTTAATCGATTGGGCAATCGATTAAGGAGGATTGTAATCGATAGGGTAATCGATTACGGCGATATTGCGCAAAAGCATAAAAAGGTGCTGAATCGATTCAGCAATCGATTAAAATCAGCTTAATCGATTGGATAATCGATTAAGCTTCAAAAAATAGTTGTTGAACGGCTAAGTCTGACGTAGTAATTGATTAGGTAATCGATTAGGGAACCCTAGGTCGCAGGTATATAGGGTTTTCATGCAGGTTTGAAATAGTATCACTCCGGCATTTCTTCGACGCTCTTCACCTTCCTCATCGCCATTTCAAGTGAGGCATTGTAACTTAGCGCTGCTGCATTTACAAGGATAAAGAGGCGATTCCAAGCTTAAAGAAAGCAAGAAAAGCAAAGAGAACTAATTTGTGTAAATCTTGTAAGATTTCTATTGTACTTGCTTGTTCTTGAGTATTTTTCTTGTAAGCTTGTAAGAGGTTTCTCCACCTCAAGAAGAAAATCTTTTATAATGTATGAGAGAGTGAGGAAGAGCAGATCCTTGGATTAGTCATCTCAAGGAGGTAGATACCAAGTAAATCAAGGTTTAGCATTGCTCAAGTCTTCTGCTGCAACAAATTTTCATCAAACAAAGATCGGAGCTAATCACCCCCCTCTAGCTCTCCTACCAGTCCTAACAGTTTTGATAATAGCAAAGGGTTCAAAGTTAAGGTTATTTTTGTGTTCTAATTAGTTACACTGAGTATGTAGGAAAGTTCTAATGTAACTAGACATGAAGTCTTGATTTGTAGGGTTGAGCACGAAAACCTGACCGAGAGTTGGCCACGAAGACTTGGTGAGTGAAGTTGGGCACAAAGACCTGATCGGGGGTTCAACACCGAAGTCCTGGTCCAGGACTGGGAGAAGACTTAGTCGAGCAAGGACAACGGATAGGAGTCGAGATGGATCGAGGTATGGACGTCATGAATTCTATAGTCGTTGGAGGCCGAGCAAAAGCCCAACTCGATGTGCCAATTGGTAATTGGTAACTTCTCTAGAGTGGAGTAGGTGAGGACGCATTCCCAAGAAAAGGGAATAGTAGGCGTCGGTTTGACCTAGGGTTTCAGACAAAACTTGAAAGTCAGGATCGGACAGCATAGGCTGTCATTGCATGTATTTTGTTTTGCATATTATCTGTTGTACAAACCCTATGTTGCAATTAAGCGAAAAGGCTACTGGCAGTACTCAAGCGCCTGAGAGGACTTGAGCGCACTAGAGGACTTAGGGGCCCGAGTATATAGGGGCCCAAGAGGAACTCGGGCGCTAGTGTTATTGTGACTCAGCCAAGGCTCGACTGAGTTGGCGCACGCTGAGTGGAGGCTCCACGTCAGCAACACAGGCGTTCGTGAGCAGTGAAACGCCTGAGTGTGGGTAAACCTTGGACCAAGCAGGGATATGGCAGTAGCTAGATCGCAACAATATAGGTGCCCGAGAGGCCTATACGAGCGCCCGTGTAACCCTATATAAGGGTTCTTCCATCATAGACTCAAAATCAATTCTCTAATAACTTGTGCTCTTGTGTGCTGCGCCGAAGCAATTCGAAGTCGACGAAATGCTGGTCCGACAATGATGTACTTAGATCTTTTCATACTTGTGTTGTTGGTACAATTCTTTACTACTTTTATTATCTCTCTTGCATTGCATTTGAACATTTGTACTCAGTTATTACGGATTGATAATATTATCCAACGTAAATGGTCAAAGACCGTGGGTCTTGGAGTAGAAGCCGTCACAAGACTCCGAGTCAAGTAAAAACAAATGTGTTAGCATTGCTATTGCTTGTTAATTTCCTATGCATATTCTAAATTTGAAACGTTTTCCAAGAATGATATTCACCTCCCCTCTATCCCTCTTTCTGATCCTACACACTTTAATCTCTCTCATGGGTGATCTGACACAACCAAAATTCAATTATTTTAATCTCTCTCTAATCTGTATATAACAACTTTTTTCTCTTTCCTCTCTCATTTTTATGCAATAATTTTTCTCTCTTCCCTCTCTCATTTGTATGCAACACCTTTTTATCTCTTTTCTTTCTAATCTGCATATAATTTTTTTTATCCATACAATTGTTGTAGCAAGTAGCTATTACATAGTAGCTACTACAATATAATAACAACTACAATAATTGTGGTAGCTACTATATAACTACAACTATTGTAGCAGCTACAACTGTTATAATAGTTGCTACTACATAGTAATTGCTACAATTATAATAGCTATTATATTGTAGCAGATACTACATAGTTACTACAATAAGTATAGCAACTACTATGTAGTAGCTACTATGTTTTAGTAGTTACTACAGCATATGTAGTAACTGCTACAACAATTATAACAGTTACTATATAATAATTGCTACAACAGTTGTAGCTGCTACGATAAGAAAGAGATAAAAGATATTGTATGCAGATGAAAGAGAAAAGTTATTGCACGAAAATGAAAGAGATTAAAAAAAATAAATTTTGACTGAGTCAGATCGTCCACATAGAATATCACTCACGGTCGCTCATATAAAGTTGGGCCTGATAATATTTCTCTTGAAGTAGTTATATAAAAATTATAATTTCGTAAGATATTATTGAAAAAATTAATTATATATTTAATGTATAAAATATTTAAGGTGGTAAAAAGCGATTCGCTCACCCTAATACCCAAGCCAACCAATCTTAGTGTCAACACTAAAAAGGCAAATCACAGGGGCTACTAATCCGGATGTAGTGGCTAGCGCGTGGGAGGGCGGATACACTGACTTTGTCAGGTTTTGATCCCTAGATCTCAAGGTCACAACATTGACATATTAACCATCAGTCCCACGGATGTTGGGTAATGTCGAACTTCGAGCGACCGGCTCGGTCCTATGGAAGTTTTCCACCTGTCGCTAAGGTAAATCGAAAAATATTCACGACGGACAATCTAGAAGTCCAGTATCCTAAAGTTCGCATATCATTTTTTAAAAAATTACTATAAAATATATTATAATTATAAATTGAATCATGAATATTTGGAATGATAATTAATCACCATTCTAATTTAGCTAGAGGCATCCCTAAATATACGAGGACAATTATACGGAAAGATGATCACCCTGTTTGGAAATTTTTTAAGTAAGGAATTGGAATTCAATTCCGGTCCATCTGGAATTGAATTCCAATTCTCATGTTTGGAATGAATTGTAAAAACAGAATTGAATTCAATTCAATTGTTATACTTTTACGATTTTATCCTACGAGGATGGAACCGGAGCAACTTTAATTTGTTTTGTGAGGGGGCGATTTGGTAATTTAATTCGTTTAAGTGAATTCCTTTTATAAATCATATGTGTTTAGGTGTGATTTATTTTGAGGGGTTTGAAATGAATTGGAATTCAATTCCTTAGCAATTCCTTCTGAAAATTACTACCAAAGGATGAAATTAAATTTCAATTTCTAAAGGAATTCTAATTCCTTCCTTTTCAAACAGGATGGATGGGATGTGAGCACTCTTTCCATTAAAAAAGAAAATAAAAAGGAGCGCCACCATAAATCGATAATCCTTAATATTTAAAAAAACAAAAGCGCTCTTTTTATTTTTTTATCCTTTATTTATTATTTAATTCTGCCTATCCTGCGAGTTTTACATTAGTTATCATTAAATTTTACTTATTTATAGACCTCGTATACAATATTTATTTAATATTTTAGAATAATATTTATGTATCCCGAAAAGACAGCTGAACGTGGAAAGAATAAAAATAATTAATAATAAAGAATTAAATAATAGTAAATTATGCTGCGTTAGGAAATCATGTGAAACGAAGTCATTTCTTTGTCTTTTCTTCCTGTGAGAGTCCTCTTTTCTCATTTCCCCCATTGTCTCTCTCAATCTCACACGTCAGCCGAGCGGCGTACCACCTCGTCGGCTCGTCCTTTTCCTCCTCGTGCACGGTGCGACGAGGAAAGGAGAGTCGAGGTGTTGCCGATGAACTTGAGCAGGCTTCCGTCCAAAGCACCAGCTCCAGCAAGATTACTCACACACCAGACTCCAGTCCTGTTTCGTAGCGCAACGCCGGGTCCTGGTGCCAAGTCGAGATTTTGGGAGGGAGGTCAGAATTTGGCGAGGGGAGAGTGACGATTGAGGCAAGAACTTGCGCAGGAGAGAGTATTTTACTTAGGCTTAGTGCCTACGGCTGAAAGGTTCGTTCTTGAGCATAGTCTCTTTGTTAATTCGAGCAATGCGGATTTTTTGCAACAAAAAAGATACTATTTGTGGTTGGGAAGTCGCGTGCTAGGGTTGGATTTTGCTGTTAACGGAAAGAATTTTTGCTCTTAATATGAGATTAGAAGTGTGGATGAGAAACGCAATGGGGTTTATCTGAGTAGGGTTTTGTTTCCTTCATCGCTTTTGTCGATCTCAAAGCCAGATGGGTACTTCTGCATCCAAACCATCTAAAAATGGCGTTTTGCTTCTCTGCAAAGATCGCATAGAACACACAAAGCTGGCCATTGATTCAAGGTATTCTCTGTCGGCAGCCCACCTCTCCTACATCCAATCTCTTCGCAGTGTTGGAGCTGTCCTCAGGAAGTTTGCAGAGGCCGACCTTTTGCTTGAATCATCACTGTCTACTTCTGAAGTCGAGAAATCTCCATCACATTCCTCGTATGCATCACCATCGCCTTCTGGGTTTGCAGAGTGTGTTGGTTCACCATCAAGTGCGAGTCCATTGACGCCTACAGCTGCCAATATGAGCTATATGAGGGCAACAGGGGTCTCTTCCATACGTGTGACACTTGATCATCAATCAGCAACCCATTTTGCCGCAGAAGATTCTCTTACTTTCCCCCTCCCACCTCCACCGCCACCGCCTCTTGATATCGATTCATCATGGGATTTCTTTGGTCCTGCAGGGGTCACTGGCAAAGTCAGTGCGCCAACTGCAGAATCCCATCAGAGCTTGAAAGTTAATAGGATGACAGGATTGAGACAGATAAAGGAAGCAGAAGAAGTCGTTCCTTTCAAAGAAGAGGGACTTGATATCTACAAAAAGAAGATGGAGGACAAATCTTTCTTGGAGATAACAAATCAAGAACCCCGGTCCATTGGTTTGATAGAGGAAAAGAGTCATAAGGATAGAGAAACGAGGTCTGCTTCCACTGCTATTAGTGGGCCAGTTGATGCTATAGTTACGATTGCTGGATCTGATCCATGTGGGTCAACTGTAAAGAATGCTAAGCTGCCTAAAGAACTATGCCCAGAAAGGGAGGACTTTTCTGAGTTCATTACACATCGAGCTAAAGATTTTGTGTCCAGTATGAGGGACATTGAGAACCGATTTCTTCGTGCTGCTGAAGCTGGTGATGAGGTTTCAAGGATGCTTGAGACGAAGAAGATCAGGCTTGGCATCTCTACTGAGACAACTGGTGAAACTAAAATTCTGTGTAACTTGTTTTTGATTATTTTTACTGCATTGCTAATATCTCTTGTTGTCTTCATGAAATTCCTGGTTCCACAGGTAGACCGCATGCTTACCAAGTTCTGGTGATATTAAACCAGGTTTGTTGCACAGGAGAAACATCCCAGAAGCAGGGAGGTTAGAAGTAACTAATATGTTAATACAATTTAGCATTTGTTGCTATTCTTATACCTAACCTAGCATCCACTTTACTGATAGTTTACCATATTGCTTCAAACTTGATGGGTTACTTAGGTTCTAATCAGAATGCTGTGAAAATCATCACTTGGAACCGTTCCATCTCCTCTTTCTCATCATCATCCAAAAGTCCTCTTGCAAAAACCACAAATGATGATGCTGAAGACAGCAGTAGTCATTTTGTTGATGAGTTTTCTATGATCTCAGGAAGCCACTCATCCACTCTCGAAAGGCTATATACATGGGAGCGAAAACTATATGATGAAATCAAGGTAATCTAATGAATTCTACATGGCACAATTTTGAATTGAAATTACAAGCTTCATTAGTTGATTAATTGATCAGTACTTGTTTACTTAGTTATTTTCATACCCAGGTTTCTATGAAAAAGGTTGAGGATCACACTAGGTCTATACAACCAACATTAAAATGACTAAATCTATTAACATGAGTATTTGATTATTTTTCATGAGATTTTTGCTAAGAAGGGAAGTCATAACAACCTAATTTACATGTTTCAATGTTTCACCAAGTATGCCTATTAATTATTGAGTATCCAATATTATGCACTGCAGCTACTCTTTTTTGCTTAATCAGGAGTCTTTTCTGTTATTTTAGGCTAGTGAACGTATCAGGAGGGTGTATGATCAGAAGTGTAACCAACTAAGGCATCAAATTGCAAGAGACTTAAGCGCAAAACTAATCGACAAAACCAGAACTGTTGTCAAGGACCTGCACTCTCGATTGAGGGTGGCCATTCATTCAGTTGATTCAATTTCAAGAAGAATTGAGAAAATGCGAGATGAAGAATTACATCCACAACTGATGGAGCTTGTACAAGGGTATGTTTCTAAAAAATATTCATTTTAGTACACTAAATATGATTATGCTATGAAAAACTGGCTTAATTACATCATCATGCTTCTTTTATTTGTTTATTGCAACAATTGCTTGGACCAAATGCCTTAACTTATATCTTGGATCCAATAGGAAATCACCATAGGAGATGGATATGTTATGTGGATCTTGAAGTGAGATTGAGTGAGTAAAAATAGATTAAATTAAAATCAAGGAATTAAATCAAAGACAAATTTAGATATAATCAAATCAAACATTTAGACAAATTTTGATTGAAACTTGAGGTTTTTACCTAATATGATTTAATCAGGGGTACATATAAATAATAAAGGTATAATGTGAGCATATTTTGCTTTAGCGAGTCATCTTCTTGCCTGGCACTTTGATCAAGACTTTTTATTAGCAAGCAAATTTTAACTCGAGCTGCTTGTGTCAATTAATTCCTGCAATGCTATACCAAAAAAATATTCAATATTTTTATCATGAAAATAATTTTTAATATATGACCTAATGTGAAATCTCGGTGAATATGTCTTTGCCACAACAATGACCAACCTGGGCTGAAGAAGAGTTGGTGAAGAGTTTTAGGGGGCGTTTGGTTTGCATTTTCCACTCTGTTTTCCATTTTCATTTTCTGTAGAAAATGCGGTTTTCTGGAAAACATGTTTGGTTTGCATTTTCCAGCTTTGTTTTCCAAAAAAAACATAGCGTTTTCTGAAAAACTGGAGAATGAAAAAAAGTTATTCAGAAAACTAGAAAATGCGATTTTCTGGAAAATGAAAATGGAAAATGACACAAACCAAACGCCCCCTTAAACTCTCTCTAATATCTTCGCGTGTTCCCCATGCCCTTGTGTCCCCTCAATGGTATAACAAAAAAAGGTTCTGTCCATTTTCGTGAATAACTGCTAGAAGAAGATGCAAATATGTTTTATCTCTTTCAATCCTTTTGGTTCATTTATTAAAATTCTTGGACCCAAGGTTGTAATTTGTTGTTTCCATTAATAGATGACTTTCACTATATACACTATAGTAACAACAAAATGAAGACCCATATGCTGACTTTGTCTGTATTAATAATGCACGTGTCTTTATTCTTATCATTTGTGTTAATACTAATCTATGAGCCCAAAAGGATCTTTTTTGTCACCAATTAGATGACACAATCCTCTTAGATTAACATTATGGAATAACAATTTTCATCAATAAAGGTTACATAGTATTTGAAACCAAACGTAAAGTTGACATGACTGGGAGCTTAAGTATGTGAATGAACTAAAGAAAAGGGTGTAGAAACACTTATGAACACTAGGGGAAAAAGATGATATAACATGTTTACCTAACCAAAATCACTTAACACTCACGAGTTTGAAAACTCAAAAGATTAGGAACCATAAGCTTCAAATGTTGAAGAGCATGTTGACCAAGACAACTATGGATCTAAAGAGAAGGAAAATACATTTCTAGAAATATGCTCAGAGGTCCCTGAATCTAGGATCCAAGTGGATGATTCAAAACCATAGGTCATGTAGGCAAAGTGTACCTCCATGAGCAAGAGAAGTAGCATGCTGAGATGATCCATGGGCAATCGCTTAAAGCTAAATGAATCGAGAGCGCTCGTTGATTAGAACTGTAACAGTGGAGCTTGTGGGGTCGAAGGAACCACAACAATGGGCATAATAGCAGACAGAGTCACACATGCATTATGAGGCGGGTGACTAGTAAAGAATCCATGATGAGCATATCAAATCTTCAACATGTTCAAGTTTGCCACAGTAGGTACATTTGGGCTATTTTGATTTCCAGACCAATCACCTCTGCCCCTTTGTCAACCTCCTTCCCCCTACTTGATCCTCTGAAGGATGAATCCCTAACTAAAGCAGAATGATTGATAGCAAGATCAGCCTATGGTGAAGCTGTCATAGAGGCTCACAACCTCATGTGAATCGCCCGAGGTTGGGAAAATCTTGTTAATCATTTTTTTTTAAAGAGGAGGAATGAAGGATTTCACTCAGAATTTGAGATCTCATTGGTTTTAGCTTAGGTTGTATTCAATAAGAGACATAACAATGAGCACTCTATCAAAGCAGTCTTGCATGTTTCAAACACCCGATGTGATTAGGAAAATGTCTTTAAGATTGTTGGCTATAGTTTGAAAGTGGCCTATGTGAGAGGTCATCTTGGTGTCACTCTAGCATAATTGGAAGAGACTACCAATCACGTCATAAGCTCGAGAGATATCACCCATATACAATGTTGAACTTGTGTTTAAGTCTCGTAACATGAGAGATCACATTGGAAAATACTCGTCAATTAGGATTAAACTATCACAAGAGGGCATGAAGTCACACCACAATATGGTCCTACATGGCCGAGTGGGCTCTGACCTATTAATCTTGTTTAGTGTGATGCGTTGGTTCAATAATGCTCCAGGTGGTCAAGTTCAACCTGGTTGTTTTGATGTGATTGACAAAGAGTTTAAATTAGGTTTATCTTAAGGTTTTGATATATGCATTGTGTTTGAAAGTGTTTGGCAAGTTACACGTGGAGTTTGGGTCAAGTTGTGTTGATAGGGAGATTGTTAGGTGCTATAATGCCCAAGTCGTTGAGTTTGACCACGAATTTAGTAGATTACACTTGGAGCTTGGAAAGTTTGTGATTCAATGGGGTCAAGTTGTGATGAAGATTATTTGATGTGGTCAAGTTGGATATATATGCTCGATGGCTTAGAAGTCTAGAATGAGGTGGCCTCGAAGGTAATCACTGAAAGATGACATGGAGTAAGCTTAGAGGGCTTGGTGCATCCAAGGAATTGCTAGTAAGGTGGACGTTAGTACGAGGAGCATTGGGAGCATGGACCTGTTGTCGGTTTGATGGCTTTAAAGCATCAAAATGAAGCAAACTTGAAAGCAAGGCAAAGGATGACTTGAAACAAGTTTGGAAGGTTGGTGCATCTGATGGATTTGCGCATCTGAACAAAAGGTCTAGCGAGGTGGACTTAAAAGGTGTAAGTATCAACGACTTGAAGATTGGAAATACAACTATAAAATATTATGAGTAGACTTGTGGATTATAATTATGAAATGATGTGGTGGTTTGTAAGGTACATTTGACTAAGGAACAACAAGTTTTGGGTCTTAGTTGATAGTGGATCTATAGTCGGTTGGAGGTGAACCTGAATTGAATAAATTATTGTCGTGTGGGTTGATTGTAAACTCTATGCTTGGAATTAAAATGTTTTTGTTTGAGCTTTATTCGAACTTAATTTTGGTTCCATTTGATTGTTTGACTGAATTAAGTCGATTGGAGGATTGTTTTAGTCGACTGAACCTTTGATTGTTGGATCACAATGCTATTTGAGTCATTTTAATAGACTAGAATTTATTTCTATTCTGTTGGAGATATTTGTTGGATCGTGTACGCCTTACTAGGGGGGGTGAATAGCAACTTTTGATTCTTCTTCTTCCTACGATGTTAGCGTGCGCAAGCGGAATAAACTAAAACAAAAACAAACAATCATTAACACCAACCTTTACGTGGTTCGGAGATGACGCTCCTACTCCACGGCTGTCCGTAAGGTGGACGATCCCTTGATCCTTCTGCGGATCACTCCCCGGATGTCCTCCGGCTAGCTAGTGTAGTTCCTTGTGGGTGGAGAAACCTCGCCACAATCCCAAGTACACCTTCTGAGCACTAAGACTACTAATGAGCTCTAACCAAGCTCATTTCGTCAAGGGTTCCCAGCCCAAACCGAGTTCTCTTAAATGGAACTCAAGGCTGGAAAACACTCTACCAGTCGACTGCTCGTAGGGCAGTCGACTGGTCCCACTGAAAATCGACCGTTGCAGCTCAACGTTCGAATTTTCAACCAACATCACCAGTCACTACCAGTCGACTGGTCCAGGGTCGACTACCTTCTGTGAGTTTCTGTTCTTGCTGGCAGTCGACTGCCTTTCTCCCAATCGACTGCCCAGCTTATACAAACACTTTTCCTCACTCCGAACACCCTCCTTCACGTGTGCCTTCAAGTACACTCCCTTAGCTTGCCCCTTGAAGTTTCTTCCACCGGCTATCGTTCCTCGGATGCGCACACAAGCCTTCCCTTGGCTTGCCTCCATGTCACCCTTCACGTGTTCCCTTTGAAGTCCACTTCCCGGCTTGCCCTTGGAGTCCTCTTCCCTCGGCTCTCGTCCCTTCATGACTCAGCTGACTCTTCACCAGTAGCCTCGACTGTTGTTTTTGCGCCCTCTTCATCATTGGCTCCCGTCCCTCGGATGCACACAAGCCTCTAGCTTGCTCCATGTCATCCTTCACGCATGCCTTGAAGTCCGCACCCCTCGGCTCATCGTCCCTGCTATCCCATGGTCCCTCAGGTGCTTCATGCCACCCTTCACCGTACCCGAAGCCGCCCAGCTAAGTCAATATGTGTAACCTGCAAGACCTGCACACTTCAATACACATATTAGAACACAAGGGTAAACCTAACTTAAACCCTTTGCCCAAATATCAAAACACATGGTCACTCCGGACCATAGATTGCCCCAACAATTTCACAAATTAGCCATTGGCATATAATATTGCTATCTTAGCCATTGGAGATTTAGTTGACCGATAAACCATTCGTTAGAAAATAAGAATTTTATCTTAGTCAATCAACTGGGATTGGATCACTCAACTAGATGTTTGAGCTATCGTGTCGATTGGATGTTTGAGCAACTAAATAAGTTTTTCATTAAACTAGTTGTTGTAAATGAGGTTTTTATCTTTGCGTTTCAATTGATTGGGAAGATTTCAATTGATTGGGCACTGGCATAAGTAGTTCGGGTATATATAAGGGGTTAAGGGACCTTTGTCAAACAGCTATGAAATCTGTTCAAAACTTGTACAAATTCGACAGCTGTGAAATCTCGGATTTCACAGCTTATATAGCTGTGTCGAATAGCTATGAAATCTATTCACAGCTTGTACAGAAATACAATAGCTTAAATAGCTGTGAGCAAAAAATAGGAAATCAAGGGACTTACTTATAAAGAAATTAATTTTTTATATACAGAATAATTAGGGGGTGTTTGGTTTGCTTCATTTTCTATTTTCATTTTCCAGAAAATCACATTTTCTGGAAAATGACTTTATTTCATTCTCTAGTTTTCCAGAAAACGCTATATCTTTTTCTGGAAAACAAGGCTGGAAAATACAAACCAAACGCGTTTTCCAGAAAACCGCATTTTCTACGAAAAATGAAAATGGAAAGTGAGCGTACCAAACGCAGCCTTAGTTTCCTATTCTCTATTCTATCGTAATTTTGTGCATAATGGGTATTCCCATTCTGAATGACAGATAATTTTTCGAGTGATATCAATTTTCTCCATATTTTTCACATGGTATTAGAGCATTAGCCTTCATTGCTAATTCGTTTTTCTACATTCCTTAGCCTTCATTACTAATTCTTTTTTTGCATTTCTTTCTTTTCATGGTCGATTCTCAAACAACTATTTCCAACGACCTTATCAAATCTATTGTGTCCGATGATGGTAGTTCAGTCTAGAAAATGTTAGTGATATGAGAGAAGTGTCCTAAGGCAATCGCCTTATTATTGTAATCATTTATTTTAATAAATGAATATTCACTATTTGAGTATACATGTTTGTGTATTTGATTGAGATCTTAAACTCATTTACTGAATGCCCGCAATACAATTCACAGCATGAGAGAATTTGTAATGAATTCACAACTAGTGATTATCTCTACATGTGTAATTGTGAAGTATTAAAATTGTCCCTAGTCGATGAATTGATAAATACGGACACTATCAATTCTGTTGAGACTAGCATGGGTTATTCTCTAATCAGCTGATTCTCACTGGCTGGTGACATTGAGATGTCCGGAGATAAACATGAATGCTAGTTAAGGGAACTAGTTCATTGGAGTGACTGACTGTAAAACTTCATATGGTAGTCTACATATAGATATGTCAGTGAAGTTCTTACTGCAGCTTAAGTGCGATATTCCTTTGACTTGCGGTGTTTAAGTCATCTTGGTCATGGAGACTTATACTTTGACATCTTAAGCAAGCATCTCCAAGGAGGTGTGGACCCAGGATGATTGGGTATAAACCGAAGTGCCCGAAGATGTTTGAACAACCTACAAAGGATTCACCACTCTTTGCGAGGAGATGTATACCCGAGACTTATCGTCGGATTGTTACTCAAAGCCTCTGGCCAGAGCATACATGTTCAGAGTATGAATCTCTTAAATACATGAGAGTAATTAGAATCCGTAGGACGAGAAAACGTTACTTGGGCTAGGTGTGACGTAGTCAGCCTAGTGGGGACTGACACACATAGACCATGTCTTGAACCAAGTGGGTATAAGATGGTGAAGGGAATGGGGCACGATTCATTATAGCTGCTGAAGGATTTCAGAATTGTTTCTGAGGTCAACCGTTGATCTTTCGATTAATTGGGGATCATGATGTACTACTAGGTGCCACTCATGATCGTTCTATAATTAATTGATTAATTATAGACGGCCAACATAAATCGAAAGCCTATTTAGTCACACGCACTACGAGTAATCCGAGGGATTTAAAACGAGTTGAAAATTGGATTTTCCAATCAAGAGAGATTAAGTTTGGTTGAGCCAAACGATAAGTCGAATCTGAATTTTTCAGAAACGCATCAGAAGCGTAAAATGGCTAAGTCTTTTGAAGACTTAATAGATGAATTAAATAAGTTTAATTCATTGGGGCTTGGCTTGGATGGGCCGGCCAAAGAGGGTCTCCATCCTCTTTGCTTGGTAGGCCACAACAAAGGGAGAGAACCAAGTTTTGGTTCAATTTATAAAATAAACCAAGTGGTTTGTTTTATAAAATTATGGATGATATAAATTTTTATATATAATAAACCCAGGTTTGGTTTATTTTTCATAGAAATTAAAATAAACCATGGATTGGTTTATTTTATAAAATCAATCATGGATTGATTTACCATGATAAGGAAATTTATTCCATAAGAGAGAAGAGACTTGATTGATTTTTATGATGAATTAAAATATGATTTTAACCATGATATAAAATCAAACTTGGCATGATGGAATAAGTTATTCCATATTTGAGAGGCTTGATGGTTGAGAGGTTTGATGGTTGAGAGGCCACTATATAAAGGACCCAAGGCAAGGCTTGGGTAATAATCGAAGAGACGAAGGCATAGGCTCTCTCCCTCTCTTTCTCTCCTTCTCTTCTCCCCTTCTTGCCGTGCGCCAACCAACCCCAAGAAGGAGCACCAGCCGGCCATCCTTTTGTGGTTAGTCTTCCGACTTCTCTCTTGGTTTTTCTCGTCGCGTTCTCGGAGAATCTAGTAGTTCTCGAGAACACGAAACTCGTGGCTTTGCGAAGTCATCCCGAAGATACTCGGCGTGGACGCGAATAGAGGCGGAGCTTCCAAGGGACGCTTACGGTTGGATCTCGTCCCTTCCTTCGAGTTACGCGAGGTAATATGTAAATTAGTTTACGTTTCTGCAAAAATTTTAAATATATGATCATGTCTACACAAGATAAAATTGCATGCTTAGATGTGTGGTTAAATAATTTAGAGAAATTATTTATGCTAAACCTTCCGCTGCACGTAATTAATTTTAAAATTACGAACCCGCAACCATGTCAACATGCACCCGGTCCCAACAGAAAATTGGTGATCTGTAGAATATTTGGACTTCCAATCGACTCAACGGGAAGAACTATTTTAAATGGTCTCAGATTATTCGTACGTACATCAAAGGCAAAGGAAAACTTAGCCATATCATTGGGACAGGATCTGCCACGACTGATCCAGTTTTTGAGGCATGGGATGAAGAAGATTTTATGATTATGTCTTGGTTATGGGATTATATGGAACCATCCATCAGTGATACATATTTTTTTTTCTCTACTGCTCATGAATTTAAGATTGCATTACCTGCACTTACTCAAAAGCCCGTAATGCTACCCAAGTTTATGAACTCAAAGTCAAAGCGGGTGTCTTAAAGGATCATAGAGAGCAATAGAGGGGGTGAATATTGCTTTCAAAAAAACTTATTCGGATTTAATCAAGTTACGTAGCGGAAAAATGAACACAAAAAAAAAACAATCGCTAATGTTGTTTGTTTTTACTTGGTTCGAAGTATGTGATGGCTCCTACTCCAAGGCCCACAGTATTTGACCGTTTACGTTGACAATTCTATAAGTCGCAAATGATTTATAAGTATGCAATGTTTGAGTACAAGAAAGACAATAAATATACCGACAACTTTAAATGAAATGAAGAAGTGGCAAGCCATTATCGGAGCAGCGTTTTATCGTCTATGGATCGTTTCGGAGTAGCACACGAGAGCACAGACGTTGTAGAATAATTGTTGTTGAAGTCTCTAGCTGAAACCCCTTATAAAGGGCCATATGGGTGCCCGAGTGCCTATAGGGGCGCCCGTGTTGCTGTGATCCAGCCGCGTCCTCATCCACAACTTCTTATGCAGCGATAGAGACCTTCGTTTCCTCCTTATCATCGTTGATAGCCTACATGGCTACGGGGGAGACTCCCTATTGTCTATAGCGAATGCAAGAAAGAGAAAAGAATAAAATGCGCAAGTCAAATAATAGGCTTATAAAGAGTTTCTGTCAGACCAATCCAATCGGATCAAAAGATAGCTAAGCCTTATGAACTGAAATGTGGCGAACCGTACCTAGAGAGAAAGATCCCGAGCTGACTAAGACGATGATGCCGTCCGGAGCTTCCGAGACATCAAGCTCCGAAGCGAGCGTAAATCAGGAGCCTGTTATTCCGGAACTTCATCCTCCTTTCCTGTCTATAGGGCTAGGACTCCTAAAGAAAGTCACTTTGATCGGAACACTGGTATGTATTCTTATTCTGATTCTGATGTTGGAAAACCCTCTACATACTTGTTTGTCGAGCGAAACTCTGCAACTTATTAAAAGATGTTCCCTACCGAACCCTATGTTATTAAGTTAAACTCCGTCCTTCTGTCACTTCCTTTCTTTGTTACCGTGTGTCTAGAATAGGACAAACCCTCTTTAACTACTTATTTGCTTTCGAAGGTCGTGAAGAAAGGCTCGAGAGATCTTGTCTTTCCTACGAGTAGACATTGAGGGTATGCCGGGAATCTGACCTTCCCGGTAGCCCTAAGAGCTAAGTGCCAAACTTTCTTAATCTAGCTGAGAGGAATCAGCTTCATCACAGGAAGGGCATAATATAGGGGAAACCCTTCTTCTTACTACCATTATCCATTGTCCCCGTGAAAGCAGCTAATTAGTAAACGACTTTTCCTTACTCTTTTTTATACCGCAGTACCATAACCCTAGGTGTCACCATAGAAGATAGATTGGGATGTCATTAAGCACGTGGGAAGCAGTAATCTCCCCTGTCTTCCTTATACAACGATAGAGACCTTCGTTTCCTCCTTATCATCGTTGATAGGTCCAAGATCTATCCCAACTTAGGTGTCTGACAACCTCTCTGGCGCCTGAGTTGTTGATGTGGAGACACCAACCAGCATACGCCAACTCAGCCACGTCCAGGCTGAGTCATAGGTACACGGGCGACCGAGTCCTCTCGGGCGCTTGAGTTGTCGCGGGTCTCCATTTCGCTTAGCTACAACATAAAGTTAGTCCAACAATAATATGTAAAGGAAATGCATGCAAGACAGCTGGTGTTGTCCGATCCTAACTTCAGGTTTCAACTGAAACTCTAGGACGGACTGACGCCTATTGTTCCCACTTACGGGGAACGCGTCCTCACCTACTCCACTCTGGAGAAGTTACCTGTTGCCAACTTGCACATCTGGTTGGACTTTTGCTCGGCCTCCGAAGACTCTGGATCTCGCGACGTCCGTGCCTCGACCTGTTCCTACTTCTGCTCGTTGTCCTCGCTCAGCTAAGACTTATGTCCGATCTTCTGGATCAGGATTTCAGTGTCCAACCGCTAGTTAGGTCTTCGTGCCCGGTCTTCTGAACTAGGTCTTCGTGCCCGACTTTACCCACTAGGTCTTCGGTGCCCAGCCCTCGGCTAGGACTTCATGCTCAACCCTGTAGATCAAAACTAGGACTTTCCTGCACACTCATTATAACACATTAGATCACCAGAGACCTTAATTTTGAACCTTTGCCAACATCAAAATCAGGTTTAATTTTCTAGCGCTCCCAACACCAACACTACTAAGCAAGGAGATAAATCAGTCACTGAATATGTCACAGTTTTCCAAAATCTATGGCAAGAACTCAATTACTACTAAGTAATTGAGATGCAATATACATCAGATGTTGCCGTTTTGAAGAATTTTATTGAAAAAGAGCGTGTATATGTTTCTTTTTTGCCCAGCTTAAATACTGAATTTGATCAGTTTCAGATCCAAATCATTGGCAAAGATGGCATACCGTCCCTATCAGAGGTGATTTCTCTACTTCGAGCTGAGGAAAGTCGACGGAGTGTGATGCTTGATCCCCAACCCATGGCTGGATCAACCCTTGCTACCAAAACAGATTCGTAGGAGAAAGATAAGTATAACATGACTCTGATTAAAGACAATAAATTTCATCTTTGGTGCAACTATTGTAAGAAACCGTGTCATACCAAAGAGACATATTGGAAAGTACATGGTAAACCACCAAGTCGAGAATGGGGAAGTCGTGGGGGGCAATACAAATCTCAAGCACACCTGATCGAACAATCCCATATTCAATAGTATAGAAATTGAGAAACTTCGAGGATTGTTGAGTTCTCTTGATAAACCATGTGGTGTGTGCTTTTTGACTCTCTCACATATCCCTCTCACTCTTTTCTTGTATGAATACCTCAAACAGTTTATTTGATAACTCATGGAGTATAGACTCCGGTGCCACAAGTCACATAACTCCAAATTCTCAAATTCGATCCAGGTAACTGGAAAATTATAGTAGCCAATGGATATTTAGCTATTGTTGCTAGTTTTGGAAATATTCATTTTACCCCTAGTCTTATCCTCAAAAACGTGCTCCATGTATCAAAACTGTCTGCCAACCTTATTTCCGTTCAAAAATTAACTATTGAGCTTCATTGTCATGCATTTTTACCCCTTCTTATTGTGTTTTCTAGGATCAAGACTCGGGGAGGAGGATTGGACTTGCTAAGGAACATAGTGATCTTTCCTACCTTGAATCCACTAAGAATAATGCGTCTTTGTCCTTTCACACCACTTCCAATAAAGATAATATTTAGTTGCATCACAAACGTCTTGGTCATATTTCTCTTAGAGTTTTAAAGGTCATGTTTCATTATCTTTTTCAATGATTGGATATTTATGAATTTTAATGTGATGTTTGCGAATTGGCAAAACATTCTCATGTATCTTTTCCTATTAGCAACAAAGAAGTTCTACTCTCTTTTATTTAATTCATAGTGACATATGAGATCTTTCTAATATTCCCAATATTTCTACGACTCGATAATTTGTGTCCTTAATTGATGGTTGCACTCGGGTTATATCGGTATTTCTCCTTAAAACAAAAATTTGATGTCAACATCATTATTCCTAATTTTCACTCAATGATTCACAATTAATTTGGAGTGAAAATCAAAAGCATTAGAACCGATAATGGTAGAGATTACTTCAACCAAATTTTGTCCTCCTATTTCCAATCCCAGGGAATTATTCATAATTCGTCTTATGCCTATACACCCCAACAGAATGGAATCGCAGAAAGGAAAAAATGGGCATTTACTCGACACTGCTCATGCTATTCTTTTCCACAACAATGTCTCTAAATCCTATTAGGGAGAGGCTATCCTTAATGTCATATACATGATAAATAAACTTTCCTCGCATGTCCTAGATAACAAGAGTCTCATGCAACTCCTCGACAATTTTTTTCCTCATTTCCGAACAACAAATGGACTTATTCCTAGGATTTTTGGGTGCACTGCTTTTGTCCATATCCACGGTCTACTTCGAGCTAAACTAGACCCTCATGCTATCAAATGTGTCTTCCTTGGATATTCATCCACTTAAAAAGGGTACAAGTGTTATCAACCTTCTTCTCAAAAGTTTTACATCTCAGCTGATGTTACCTTCTTTGAATATACCACATGCTTCTCCAAGTCCCTATCCTCAGGGGGGAGATTTCAATAACAAAAGATAGCACTTGTGAGTCATTTGAACCCATTAACACTCTTGATCTTCCTCTTACTCAAGTCCGTATCGAATCACCCTCTATTCCTATTCCATCTAGTGAGTCTTTTCAGAGTGACTCTTGTGATGCTCCAAGTATCCCTCTAGAAGGAGAAAGGTCACTCCAAAAGTGATACAAGTCCAAGAACCTCAACCACAAATCTCCGGTCCCGATGCTAGGATTATGGTAAGTTCTAACTCACCTTTACAATCTATTGAATCACCCACTGACCTAACAGATAACCTTGACGTTCCCATTGCGGTTAGAAAAGGTACTAGAGAATGCACCAAACACCCTCTCTATCCTCTATCTCACTATGTCTTTCTTAAACATCACCAGCCTACAAAAGGTTCATTGTGAGTCTAAATACCATGACTATTCCTAATACTGTTTCTGAGGCATTATCAAAATGGGAATGGAGGGATGTCATGAGGGATGAAATGGATGCATTAGAAAAGAATAAGACATGGGAAGTTGTTGAAAAGCCAAAGGGGAAGAACATTATTGATTGTAAGTGGATTTTCACACTACAATACAAAGCAGATGACTCGCTTGAGAGATATAAAGCTAGGTCAGTGGCAAAAGGTTATACTCAGACTTATGGGGTGGATCATGAGGAGACCTTTGCTCCAGTTGCAAAAATGAATACTGTTAGAGTTTTACTTGTTGGGACCGGGTGCATGTTGACATGAATGCGGGTTCGTAATTTTAAAATTAATTACGTGCAGCGGAAGATTGAGCATAAATAATTTCCCAAATTATTTAACCACACATCTAAGCATGCAACTTTATCTTGTGTAGACATGATCATATATTTAAAATTTTGCAGAAACGTAAACTAATTTACGTATTACCTCGCATAACTCGAAGGAAGGGACGAGATCCAACCGTAAGCGTCCCTCGGAAGCTTCGCCTCTATTCGCGTCCACGCCGAGTATCTTCGGGATGACTTCACAAAGCCACGAGTTTCATGTTCTCGAGAACTACTAGATTCTCCGAGAACACGACAAGAAAACCAAGAGAGAAGTAATCACATCCGAAAAACTCACTACCAAGGTTGGCCGGAATCACAATTCCGGCGAGAAGGAGGAAGATGACTTGCGCCCAATCCCAAGGTGATAATGGCCGGAGAGGAAGATCGTCCCAACGGAAAAACTTCGTCGCCTCGGTGCTTCTCCTTGTGCTCACGGCAAGAAGAAGGGAGAAGAGCCTTGTGGCCAGCCAAGAGAAAGAAGGGATGAGAGGGAGAGAGCCCAGGCAAGAATACTTCGATTGATTTCCAAGCCTTGCCTTGGGTCCTTTATATAGTGGCCTCTCAACCGCCAAGTTTCTTTTTTCTTATGGAATAAATTTTCTATGACTTATTCCATCATGCCAAGTTTTATCATATTTTAATTCATGATAAAAACCGACCAAGTCTCCTTTTTTCTTATGGAATTAATTTTCTTATCATGGTAAATCAATCCTTGATTGATTTTATAAAATAAAATAAACCAATCCATGGTTCATTTTAATTTCCATGAAAAATAAACCAAAACTTGGTTTATTATATAAAAATTTATATCATCCATAATTTTATAAAACAAACCACACTTGGTTTATTTTATAAATTGAACCAAAAATTTGGTTCTCTCCCTTTGTTGTGGCCGGCCAAGCAAAGAGGATGGAGACCCTCTTTGGCCGGCCTATCCAAGCCACGCCCCAATGAATTAAACTTATTTAATTCATCTATTAAGTATTCAAAAGACTTAGCCATTTTACGCTTCCGATGCGTCTCTGAAAAATTCAGATTCTACTTATCGTTTGGCTTAACCAAACATAATCTCTCTTGATTGGAAAATCCAATTTTCAACTCGTTTTAAATCCCTCGGATTGCTCGTAGTGCGTGTGACTAAATAGGCTTTCGATTTATGTTGGCCGTCTATAATTAATCAATTATAGAACGATCATGAGTGGCACCTAGTAGTAATCATGATCCCCAATTAATCGAAAGATCAACGGTTGACCTCAGAAACAATTCTGAAACCCTTCAGCAGCTATAATGAATCGTGCCACATTCCCTTCACTATCTTATACCCACTTGGTTCAGGACATGGTCTATATGTGTCAGTCCCCACTAGGCTGACTACGTCACACCTAACCCAAGTAACGTTTTCTCGTCCTACGGATTCTAATTACTCTCATGTATTTAAGAGATTCATACTCTGAACATGTCATGCTCTGGCCAGAGGCTTCGAGTAACAATCCGACGATAGGCCTTGGGTATACATCTCCTCGCAAGGAGTGGTGAATCCTTTGTAGGCTGTTCAAACATCTTCGGGCACTTCGGCTTATACCCAATCATCCTGGGTCCACACCTCCTTGGAGATGCTTGCTTAAGATGTCAAAGTATAAGTCTCCATGACCAAGATAACTTGAACACCGCAAGTCAAAGGAACATCGCACTTAAGCTGCAGTAAGAACTTCATTGACATATCTATATATAGACTACCATATGAAATTTTACAGCCAGTCACTCCAATGAACTAGTTCCCTTAACTAGCATTCATGTTTATCTCCGGACATCCCAATGTCACCAGCTAGTGAGAATCAGCTGATTAGAGAATAACTCATGCTAGTCTCAACAGAATTGATAGTGTCCGTATTTATCAATTCATCGACTAGGGACAATTTCAATACTTCATTGCACATGTAGAGATAATCACTAGTTGTGAATTCATCACAAATTCTCTCATGCTGTGAATTGTATTGCGGACATTCAGTAAATGAGTTTAAGATCTCAATCAAATACATAAACATGTATACTCAAATTGTGAATATTCATTTATTAAAATAAATGATTACAATCATAAGGCGATTGCCTTAGGACACTTTTCTCATATCACTAACATTACTATCTTTAGCTACACACTTCAACTGGTAACTCTTACAGTATTATGCGAAGAATGCATTTCTCCATAGAGATTTAGATGAAATTTATATGAACCTCCCACCTGGATTTGAAGGGGATACTAGTAATAAAGTATGTAAACTGAGAAAGACTCTTTATGGTTTAAAACAATCATCTAGGACATGGTTTGGAAGATTTACAAAAGTCATGAAGAAATTTGGGTATAGCCAAAGCCAAGGGGACCATACTCTCTTTGTTAAGCACTCAACAACAGGAAAGGTGATTGCTCTTCTAGTCTATGTAGATGATGTCATTGTAACGGGAAATGATGAAAAGGAAAAACATGATCTAAAGTAGTAATTATTAGAGGAGTTTGAAATAAAGGAACTGGGCAAACTAAAGTACTTCCTTGGTATTAAAGTAGCATACTCTACCAAAGAAATTTTTATTTCTCAGCAGATGTGTGACTGATTTGTTAGCTGAGACAGGGAAGATTGGGTGTAAGCCGGTTCTAGTCCAATGGATCCAAATCACAAGATAGGAGAAGCTAAGGAAGAACCAACTGCTGACAAAAGAATATATCAGGGGTTAGTTGGTAGGCTCGTATACCTTGCTCACACTCGTCTAGACATAGCTTATGCTGTGAGTGTAATCAACCAAGTCATGCATGATCCAAGAGAATCTCACCTTCAAGTTGCTTACAGAGTATTACATTACTTGAAAGACACTCCGGGAAAGGGAATTCTATTCAAGAGAAATGAAACACTAACTTTAGAAGCTTACACAGATGCAAACTATGCAGGTTCTCGAGTGGATAGAAGATCAACTACAGGATATTGTACTTTCCTTGGTGGTAATCTAGTGACATGGAGAAGCAAGAAGCAAAATGTAATGACAAGATCATCTGCAAAATCAGAATTTAGAGCCATTGCTCAAGGATTATGTGAACTACTCTGGTTGAAGAATATTCTGGATGATTTGAAAATCAAATGGGAATACCCCATGAAACTCTATTGTGACAGTAAGTCAACTATAAATATTGCTCACAATCCTATTCAACATGATAAGACTAAGCATATTGAAATTGATAGATATTTTATCATGGAAAAATTGGAAGAAGGATTAGTGTGCATGTCATATGTCCTGTCAGAATTACAATTGGCAGATGTTTTAACAAAGGGGCTGAACAGCTCTAGATTTCAGATCTTATAGTCAAGCTGGAAATGGAAAACGTCTATTTCTCAGCTTGAGTGGGAGTGTCAAACAGCTGTGAAATCTGTTCAAAACCTGTACAGATTCGACAGCTGTGAAATTTAGATTTTTCAGCTTATATAGTTGTGTCGAACAGCTATGAAATTTGTTCATAGCTTGTACAGAAATATAATAGCTATGAGCACAAAGTAGGAAATCAAGAGACTAAGTTAGAAAGAGATTAATTTCTTATATGCAGAATAATTAGTTTCCTATTCTTTGTTCTATTGTAATTTTGTATATAATGGGTATTCCCATTCTGAATGAAAGATAATTTTTCGAGAGATATCAAATTTCTCCACATTTTTCACAACCTTGATAGATATACCAAAATATACTTTGGTATAATTTGAATATACAAATTCATTCGGTTGCCAAAGTCCCTATGACTAAGCGCTTCTGTTGATTGCCAGAGCTAGAAAGATTTCTATTTTCACAAAAATTTCTGCTCTCCAGTTGCTCTTTATTTTGGAATGATTCACTTAACAAATTAGTAAGTCGTGGAGAAGGATCAGGTGTCTTAACCACGTTACATCTTGTTGGTATTGCTATTTTTGTCTTCTTCTTATTTCCTCTACAAGAGAAACAACTTTTTTATTAGTGACTATCCACTCCCCCCTAGCCAAACATTCAATCTTACAAGATGATCCAACTTCCCTTAACCCATGAACCATACGCGAACGACTATAAAGATGAAGGATAGTTCTTTCCATTTAACATCTCTAACCATCATGGATCCTTATAGGTTGACCATCATGGATCCTTATAGGTTGAGGGGGCCACGACCCAAGGCACCAGACATGTTAATGAGGATGAGCTTGACATAGAGGACTTTCTTGGAGATGGCATTATTCAATGAGATATGGAGGAAGCACTATTGAGATGGGAACTTTGTGGGCGGACGAAGTGGAGATCGGAACATGGTTTAGTTGGCTTGATATTTAATGGAACAAGGGATGAGACAAGCGGAGAAGCTTTGGACCATCAAGCTAGGGCTTTGGAAGAATTGTTGACGATCACCTATGAGGACCAGTAGTCCAGGAGCTGGGCAGCATCACACAGCCTGTGGAAGAGATGCGAATTGTGTCACAGCCCAGGAAGCGACCAGCTGGTGTGCTATCACTTGCGGAAGAGATGCAGCACCTGCAATGCCAGGAGGAGATGTGATTGGGGATAGCGTGTGGGAATCACAACCAGAACCAGGAGATTTGAGAAAGGTGTTGGGTTCACCTAGAGTGAGATATCGCCAATAATTGGTGCAGAAGAAAGACTATGCGTGGAAGAAGGATGGATTTGATGCCATATTAGTTTGAGGGAATTATTCCTCATAGAATAACCCTAGGTAACTCCACTATCTTATATAGATACAGATCCTAAGATATAGATCCTAACACATAACATAGAAGAGAATCTCAACCGATACAGTAGTGTAAGCAGGAATTGGATGTTTCTTGTGATCCAAACGTGCCTTTGTTCTGTTTCATGCCGTCTCTATTTTGCAATCACATAGTTCAAAACTAACAGTAATGTTTCAGGTTGATAAGGATGTGGAAAGCAATGCTCGAGAGCCATCATACGCAATTCATCAAAATATCATTAGCTTACTATGCGAAAACATCAGCAGCTGCAACACGAAGTGAAGTTTACAAGCAGGCTTTAAGCCACCTAGAACATGAACTCGAATACTTCAGCTCTCGCTTTTCGAACTGGGTCGATGCTCATAAGTCCTATGTGGAAGCACTTGATGGCTGGCTTAAAAAATGTATTTTGCAACCTCAGGAACGCAGAAAGGGAAGGAAGAAGCCACTTTTTCCACCTCGTCAAGCCATTTCACCTCCTATATTTGTAGTTCTCAGTGATTGGCTTTCAGGGCTCAATTCAATTCCTACTGAAGAGCTCCTCAACTCAATCAAGGGCACTGTGTCAGTTATTCACGATGCACTGGGGCATCTAGAAGATAATAAAACAGGGAAAGTGCCCGATGAACCAGAAAAAATAGGAGAACCCGATAGCAAGGAAGAAACTAATTGCAAAAGATATTTGAACTTGGATGGCTTGCAAACAAATTTAACATGTGTATTTGATAGGCTGACAAAGTTCTCAGAGGCCACCCTGAAAGTTTACGAAGATGTGAAGCAGAGTAACGAGATAGCGTGCATTGCTTATTCAAATGCTGGGATGAGGTATCTGCTTTAGATTCTCCTCTGTAACATAATTAGTATTGCTTATCAGTCTATGTTTTTGTTATGCATGTCGAAAATCTGTGGTTATAATTGAGGAACTGCAAATTCTTTTGTTGGTTCAGCCAGTCTGATGCTCTCATGTGGTTTTACTAAGTTTGAGGATTTCACTAATTTGAGTTGAACTATTGGTGGCTTTTGGTTTTTATCAGATTGTGACTTCCGTTTCGATCTTTCAGATGAAATTTGTTGGTTGAAGAACACATCAACTACAAAACAATTAATAGAAGTGTTTTCGTATAGGACATTGTATTTTATTCATGAAGCCAAGTTCAATCTCCACTTTGAATTGTGATTATCAAATGTGATTAAACTCATCTTAATTTTCACATATACTTGAATGTGCATCATATACAAAGGGGGAAAAGCAAGTAAATCAAGATTTGAATTAACTCTAGCAGTCAGCATGCTTGTAATACAAAGGGAAACAAAAATTGGAAGGAACTCTTAACCATGCACACAGACATCTAATGAATAACTCAAGCAAATGCCAAACAATACATTCTAAAATAGAAGAATGAACGCAACAACTCTATGGCTCGTTCTTATCTGAAAAAGTATTTGGTTGAATCATCTTCAAGCGTATGCTGATGGTATAACTTCAGAATGATCTCTAGCATGCACATCTACTCGATTGCTGTTGTGGCTGCGTTGAAGTTGTTGTCGTTTTCAAATTAACATCAACCATGTCCTCCTGCTTGGTGGAGGCAAGTGATTCCATCCCAGGGAGGGAAGCGGCAATTTTGCGGAATAATGGCTGTCAGTGAGTCCAAATCATAAGAGATTAGGATCCTGGAGACAGAATTCAAGCATTTGAAGCAATAAGATGTGCCTACTTTGATGTTGAATCCAGCCTTAGCGCTGGTTTCGATAAACATCACTCCGGACTCACGAGCTTTCGTTTCTCCTTCTTCCATTGAGACTTGCCTGCAGCAAAGAAGTTAGCAAAGGGGCACATTTTTGTGACTTTGTGTTTTTTTATTAAAATATGGATTTTTCCAAAAAATATATCACTGACAAAGCAGGCTGATATCATTTTAAAGCAATTTTTCTATTTGGCAATATCACGTATTTGTTAATGGGGGGAAAATGAGAATTATCAGAAAAAAGGATAACAGATTCAAGCATAGGAAACGACCTTTTGTCAACAAGATCTGTCTTGTTCCCAACAAGAACTATGATAACATCATTGCCTCTTTCTGTTCGCACTTCCTCAATCCACCTTGCAGTGTTTAAGAATGATTGCCGATCTAAGAAAGAGCATGCATGGTGTTTAGCAAACTAAAGCTCTAAATCTCTTGAATCAACATAATATTGCAATTTTTTTTATGAATTTATATTGATCCACAGAATATGTTAGAACAACATATTAGCTTTGCAACATGTGTAAAACTAGACAAGTTGGGGAGCCACTCAAATGTACCTAACCACTTTGTTCCGGAAAGGAATCGACGCGGACGGCGAGTCACCGAGATGCAGCCCACGAGGATGGCAACGAAGAGAAGACGATCGCGCACAGCGAGATCAACACGAGCGTTAATGGGAATACACCGGAAGGTTTTCCGACGAAACTCACTCCGACGCTCAAGTCAGAAATCACAATTATCTTAGGAGGACAACGAGGAATTAGAATTGTCTTAGGTTCGGAAAGCTTACCCCCTTTACCTAGGTGCCGAAGCACTTTATATACTTGAGGGCTTAGTCACACGTGTCTCCACGTTCCTTAATCGTCAGTTACATGATAACTTTTAGGTAACGGCCGCTGCGATCATTAAGGCCTTAATTGTCGCGTGTAGTGAACAATAATTATCCAACGACTTTCCTGATCTGGAAAGAGGAACGACTACCTGAAGTCGGGCTATTTGATGTATTGATCTTCGGGCTCCGCTCTCCCGAATTGGTCTCGGGGTGTCCTCTCCCGAGATGGCCTCGGGCGTCTGTCCTCCCGAGGTGGTCTCGGGAGCCTAAGGCCCGACATGACCTCGAGCGTCTGTCCTCCCGAGATGGTCTCGAGAGCCTAAGGTCCGGCATGACCCCGGGCACCTGTCCCCCCGAGGTGGTTTAGGGAGTCCAACCTCGACGGTCGGGTTCAGTGAACCTGACCCTGACACGTAGCTTCCTCGTGCCATGTGTCAAACCTGGGATGCTCAACCCCATCACAAGTCCCTCCCTTCAAGTGTGGCTAACTAATTAGACTAGTGGCAACGAAGGGAAGCTACATATCTGTGGGTTCATATATCCATTACTTCTCCGATGGCGGCTTGTCGGATCCGAGGAATCGAAACATTCATCCCTTGGCCCAAAGCAATCTTTTGAATTAGTCCAAAAGGCTCTGGGAATTCCGAGGCATGACAATGATGGTTGTCTATCACCATTAAAAGCGCATGAGGTCTCTTAATGGTGACAAAACATCTCAGTGAATGTAACCTTACCACGTGTTTAGATTTTTTCTTCGCGATTTCCTGCTGATACGCGCCGCAGGTTCATACCAAACGACGGCCTTACAGAGAGGCGACGTCTCGAGATGGGCGATCATCACCGTCCATGTGTCGTGCTCCCATTGTCCGCACGAGGACGGCTTCTTCTCTATAAAAAGGGGAGGCGAAAACGTTCGTCCGCCTTCTTGCATCGTCGATTAGCAGAGTTTGTGTCCTTCGTTCCCGTTCGCTAGAATTCCGCCTTGTTAAGACTTCTTCTTCACACGTAAGTTCCCTTCTTCTTCCATCCTCTTCTCCTTATCTCATTAGAAGTCATGGGCAAGGAAGGGAAGAAGAACCGCAGTAGGAAGGAGAAACTGGAGAGAGAGAAGGCTAACCAACTGGAGTGGTACGAAACTACCTCCTCTAGGGTTAAGTCAGAGACCCTCCGAGCCGCCTGCGAAACGTACGACATTCCGGTGGAACTGGAGGTAGAAGTCCCTAAGGTAGACCAGTCCCCTGTAGAACCTCCCCTGGGATTTTTCACCTTCTTTCTAGGGCAGGTAGAATTAGGGCTTCGCTTTCCCCTTCCACCTTTTTTCATGAGCATCTCCTCATATTTCGATATCCCTCTTCATCAGATGACTCCCAACGCCTTCGTCCAGATGGGCGGGGCATTCATTCTTTTCAAACTTTTCGACATTCCCTTGACCTCACGCTTTTTCCATTTCTTTTTCCTCCCAACCCAAGCGTCCAGGGGGACCTTTAGTTTCACGGCTCGCCCCAGCCATAGGTTCATAGGGAGTTTTCCTTCCTCCGATAAGGGATGGAAGGAATGTTTTTTCTTCATTCAACTTCCTCAGCGCCCCTTCAGCCTCATTCGCGGGAGGAAAAGTCTACCAGTCGTCCCGGAGCTAGGCGACTTCCAGCAGGATCCGGGTTACCAGTGGGCTAGGAGTATCCTAGCCGGCATGAAGTTTAGCAGCCTCGGTCTGATGTAGAGTGACGAACTCATGTACCAGGCTGGACTCAGCTCTAAGGTCACCAGCATAAGTCACAGCCTTGGTAAGCTAATATTTTTATAGATGCTTATTAATTCTAACTGATGTTTTGTTGCTTTTGTACTGTAGAGGACGTCATGCTGTCCCGGACGATGAACCGACTCCTCAAATGGGAGCAGGCCAATGAACAGGCCCTGGCCCCTCCTTCGGCTCCCACCGCCTCGGTGGTTGACTTGGATGAAACTTCAAAGGGGGCAACGAAGCAACCCGATGACCAAGAGACGTCGGAGCAGCCCGATGCCAAAGGAGCACTTGAGCGGCCCGAGGACCAAGGGACGTCGGAGTTGCCATATGACCAAGTAGCCGACCCCACCCCCGCGCTCATCGAGACGGGAGAGGATGAGGAAAAGTCGGCGCCTAAGGCTGGTCCATCTACGACTGAAGCAGCCGAGAAGCCGAGGCGGAAGCGGCTCGCCAAGTGATCGGCCAGTTAGAGGAGGTTGAGGAACTCTACATCTCCTGAGCTCCTAACTGTCGCCGAGGAAGAGGAGGACATGCTACCTATCTCCAAGTGCTTCAAACAGACGACCTCCCTGTCCGCAGAGCATCAGGTTGCCATCATCAACCCGGCCAGTCCCTCCAACGCCTCTAAAGGCAAGCGGGCGGTGCCAGCAGAGCGCCGACTGACAAGTGATTGCCTGCGCTAGAAGGCACAAGTGGCGGAGGAGGCGGCTTCTAGGGGGCATCAACCAGTGCAACTGAAGGAGGTCTCCACCAAGGGTCGTGCTTCCGAGGGAGCGTCCAGCTCTGAGGAGAACGTCCCGGGCACCTCTACAGTGCCCCATGAGACACTGACCATCCAGCTCATCCCCTGCTCTAACGACGCAATCTCTTCAAGGAGCCGGGATGACGCGCCAAGGAGCCGGGGCGACTCAAGCGGGAGGACCTTGAGTGCCTCAGTTGGACCCCTATCCAACCTGCACGAGTCCCTCCTGAAGGTAAAGGTGTCTGCTTTTTCTGTTATATTTCTTATATCCTCCAACTCTTGTTATTCCTTTTGCAGGCCGCTTACGACTGCCTCGTTGCGAGCCGCCAATTATACTCCAGGCGGGAGACCGAAGCCATAATCTAACGCGCAGACCAATTGGGGGCAGAGGTTCACCGTGCTCGCCGAGGAGGGCTTTGCAGGCGGAGGTCAGCAGGGCCATTAGGGCTAAAGTGGAGTACTACATGGACTCCCTCCTGGCCTCAGAATCTGCCTTGCACAGTGCGAACCACCAAGTGCACCTCCTGTCGAAGCTAACGAAGGACCTCACTGACGAGGTGGAGCACCTGACGCACAAGAATAAAAGCTTGGAAGAGCGGGAGGCCAAGTCGACAGTGTTGGTGCAATTTGCACTAATAGTTAAACTTAAGTTTTGATGAATGACAAATAGGTGAAAGTTAGACTTGCTTTTCGTTTTGGCCTCTTTACTAAGTGTGCAGGGTTGAAAGACTTAGGACCTGACACCAGGCTGAAGTCCAGGGTGGTTGAGTCCTGGTGGGAAGTCCAGTTGGGTTCGCGAGGCCTGACAACTGGCTGAAGCCCAAGTTGGTTGAAACTTGGCAAAAAGACAAGGGTGGTTGAGCCCTGGCGGGAAGCCCTGGTGGGTTAAGAAGTTGAGTAGAGCTGCACGAGGTAAGTAAGGTAAGTCACTGGAGGAGCGAATCAGTGAGGACGGGTCCTATTTTAGGATTGTAGGCGCGGTCCAACTTAGGCCCATTTTGGTGACCTCGGTTGAGTCCTGGTTAGATCCTTATCCAGGTTTGGATGGGGTCTAATTAACTCTAAAAGCATTCTTATCTTAGTCCATTGCATTAACTCTATTTTACAGGTTTTATTTGATATGTGAACTAATTAGATTTTGTAGATAAATTTTACAAAATTATTCCTCATCTAAAGCCTCGGTGGAGGATAAACTCTCATTTAAATTATTCATATTTCTTATTTTATTTGAGATGATAAAATGTTATTCTGTACGAGAGTTTAAACTTTAAATTATTTTTTTAATTTAAGTGGAGCAAAGGATAGAAACGTTATCTTCTTTGAATTATTCCAAAAAATAACTTGCTAACTTTATTTAAATTATTTTTTTATTTAAGTGGAGCAAAGGATAGAAACGTTATCTTCTTTGGATTATTCCAAAGAATAACTTGCTAACTTTATTTAAATTATTTTTTCAATGGAGCATTCTTATTTTAATTTAAGTGGAGCATTCTTATCTTAATTTAAGTGGAGCATTTTTAATTAACTCTAAATGTATTCTTATCTTAATTTAATTAGCTATTTTTAAATTATTTAAGAATAGCTTGCTGATGGATAAAGTTTGGGTTAAGAAGATTATGTATCGGATTGAATATTGGCAGCTCGAGGCACTATAAAAAGAAGCAAGCGAGCCCTCTAAAGATATATTTTTTAAAGTTTGGTTCAAGCTTTGGCGCTCTCTGGCTTCCACGCTCCTCTGCTGCGGTTTGTGCTATGACTCGACGCTGTCCGACTGCTGCCGGAAGATCGCTCCCAACACCCAAGCTGCTTCAGATAATCTTAAGTGTTGGGTAACGCATTTTTATTTGTTCTGTCTGCACTGAAATTATTTAAGGGGGAAGTGTAGGGTTGTTACACTTCCGCTTAATCTTGTATTCGAATCGCTCTACCGGGAGTTTACCGGTAGAGAATTTTAGTGGATTGCCCACAAGAAAGGTTCAAGGAGCCTGGGCCTTCGAGTAGGAGTCGCCGAAGGCTCCGAACGAAGTAAAACTCATCGCTTATTTTTTATTGTTTTTCGCTTTCGTGTTTCATTTTAATTCTTCCGCTACGCACGTTTTTCAAAGCATCGTACGATTTTCTATCGACTCTGATTTTAAAACGAAAGTTTTAAAAGTCACGTGATTCACCCCCCCTCTCACGTGCATCGGTCCTACAAGTGGTATCAGAGCACTGGTACGCTCTGAATCGGTGCAACCACTGTAAGAGCCGGGGGAGATCTAGTTTTTC
Source organism: Boesenbergia rotunda (assembly GCA_024364735.1). Taxonomy (NCBI): domain Eukaryota; kingdom Viridiplantae; phylum Streptophyta; class Magnoliopsida; order Zingiberales; family Zingiberaceae; genus Boesenbergia; species Boesenbergia rotunda. The sequence continues at coordinate 46,778 of JAGFNQ010008796.1, read as the reverse complement.
GCATTTTGTGTTTTTCGTTGCACAATCTAAATTAGGTATTGTTGCTTAAATTTAGATCTTTTTCTTTTGTTAGTTCAGTTTTACTCGAATTTGGTGCAACACCATTTCGAGTCGCTCTTCTCTTATTCCTTTTTTTTCGTATCACACCACTAATCCAAGACTTAGTCTTGGAACGAGTTTTGTTGTTTTTTTTGTAAATCACAGATGGCCCAAAGTGAAGGTTACAGCACTCCTCGTCCTCCGCTCTTCAACGGGGAAGATTTCCCCTACTGGAAGCGGAGAATGGAAGTGTACCTCAAAATCAATATGGATCAATGGTTCGCGGTGCAAACTGGCTACGAACCACCAATGGACGATGGAAACAAGGCGCCACTAAAGCCAGATAGATGGAACCTGGAAACGAAGAAAAAAGCTCAGATTGAGTTCAAAGCGCAGAACACCCTCCAGTGCGGACTAACCAAAGAAGAGCTGAACAGAATCGGACCAACCGAATCAGCAAAAGAACTTTGGAATAAACTAATTGAATTGCATGAAGGCACTACTGATGCAAAGGTAACAAAAAGGGATTTGCTTTTAAATAAATTGTTTAATATGAAAATGCAGGAAGGAGAATCTGCAAGTCAACTTCATGCTCGGATCAAGGACATACTAAATGGACTCCACCTGATTAGGCACAAACAAGAAAATAGAGACATTATAAGGTATGCACTAAATGTCTTTCCTAGAAATTCATTATGGGCATCCATTGTAGATGCTTATAAAATTTCTAGGAATCTTTCCAAAATAAAATTTAGATGAACTGTTTTGTGAATTAGAGTTGCATGAACAAACTAACGCCAAGGTCGAGAAAGGGTTTGCTTTGTTTGCAAATTCTTCAAAAAAGGTCAAGTCGAAGAAAAATATTCAAGAAGAATCCGAAGAAGAACTAAAATCAGACGACGAGGAGCATATGGTAAACTTGGTAAGAAAAGTCTTTGCCAAAAAGAAGAATAAGTTTTCAAAAAGGGACCTCCAAAAGATAATGAAGCCCATCAGCAATGAAGGTAAAAGAAAAATGACCTGCTTCAGCTGCAACAGAAAAGGGCACTTCAAACATGAATGCCCCTATAAAAAGGAGGATCAGCCCAAGAAGAACAAGAAGAAGATGGCTTTACAAGCCACCTGGGACGAGAGCTCGGACAACTCCGGCAATGAACCACCAAAAAATTCAAGTTACCTCGCGCTAATGGCAACCGGACCTAGATCGGACTCGGAGAGCGACGAAGATTCCGAATACGAGTCGAGCCAAGAGATCGGACTCTTTTCGGACGGCTCGACTGAGGTATACTTAGATTCAATTAATAAAAAGTTTTTTAAGATTATCTCTGTTTTAAATAAAAATTTGTTTGCATCTGAATCTAGGAATGACCAGCTCCTTAGGGAAAATCAAGACCTTAAGGAGCAATTAATTAATACCAAAACCTTAACTGAATCAACTCAAAATGAAAGAACAATTGAATTTGAAAATGATAACTCCACCCTAAAGGGTGAAGTTCAAAACCTTAAGGACTTACTAACAACTTTTACAACCCGGTCCAAGAATCTTGACCTTATTCTTGGATCTCAAAAGGGCGTGTACAATAAATCTGAGATAGGATATAAATCAGGATCGACCCAAAAATCCTTTATCTCATTTGTCCACCCACGTGAAAACCGGCGAAAAGCGTGGGTCCCGAAAGCTTACCTAACAAAGCAAGTAGGGCAGAACCAATACTATGTCCCCAAGAAGGACATTCATTACATTGACCCTAAACACCCTACCTATAATTTAGGGGGAGGCACCAAATTAGTTGGCATCTCAAAGTCACCCTTTACCCATCTGGGTACCTAGGACTAGTTTCAAAAGTTAGTCTGACACTTATCCTACTCAGTACCAGGGTAGGGCGAGCTGATAATACGTTAGAGAAGCTGATCTAAGGAGTCAGGTAGGGGAAGGCATCCTTTATTTGGTCTTCTTAGCCCAGTGGAACTAGCCGAAACTACCCCGCCACATCCTAGACTAGTTAGACCAAGGAGTTTCAATAGGTAGGTTAAAAGTACAACTTCCTTAAGCGGTTTTGCCTAGAAAGTGGTTGTTGATCCAATAAGGCTTCGGCCAAAGAAAACCTCAGTGTCTCGCCACGACCTGGAAACCAATTATGGAAGTATACTTTTAAACTGCTTCTTGTCAAACCTGAATCTAACAGAGGTCAGATTAACTTTTATAAAACAAACTCAAATTTATCTCACACAAATCATAGGATCCCTTTGATTGACAACTTAGATCAAGTGAGATGAATAAGGACAACTAAATTCAAAATTCAAAATTTCAAATTCCTTAAGTCCTTTTTAAGTTGTTCAAAATTCAAAATTTTCAATTCCTTAAATCAAGTTTTTTTTTTGGTTCAAATTTCTTAAGTTTCTTTAAATCATTCCTTTAACTCATTCAAAACTTAAACTAAATTCTAAAAAATCTCCTACCTAACTGTAGGAAAACAAGTGGATTATCGACAGTGGGTGCTCCAGACACATGACTGGGGATCCCACCAAGTTTACAAAACTCAAGTACAAAAGTCTAGGGACCGTTGCGTTTGGAAACAACGGTAAACTTAAGGTAATTGGCCTAGGTAACATTGAACTTGAGTCTGATTTTATAATTAAAAATGTCTTACTTGTTGAAAACTTTCACTTCAATTTACTAAGTATCAGCCAATTGTGTGACACTGGGTATATGGTTAGGTTCTTGTCCAATGAATGTCTGATCAAACACACTGACAACCCAAACATCACACTTAGAGGACATAGACACAATAATATCTATGAAATTAGGTTAACCCGTCCCCTAGCAAATTGTCTTTTAACACATAAGGATGAGACTTGGCTCTGGCATAGGAGACTTTCACACACTCACTTCAGAAAATTACCTAAACTAAATGGTTTAGTTAGAGGCCTACCAAAGTTACCTAACTTTGAGACAACCTTATGTGATGCTTGTCAACAAGGGAAACAAACTAGATCAACTCACAAATCAACTAATCAAACTCAAACTAAATCAATTCTTGAATTAATTCACCTAGACCTATTTGACTCACATGGGGTAAAATTAATTAGTGGGAATCTATACTGTTTAGTAATTATAGATGACTATTCAAGATTCACCTGGGTAAAATTCTTAAAAAATAAAGATGAAACGTTTGATATATTTACTCAATTTTGCAAATTAACAGAAAATGAAAAAGAGGTTAAAATTATAAGACTTAGGAGCGATAGTGGTCGGGAATTCAAAAATCAAAAATTTAATCAATTCTGTTTAGAAAATGGTTACCACCACGAATTCTCCTGCCCTAAAACACCTCAACAAAATGGAATTGTAAAAAGAAAAAATAAAACACTACAAGAAACAACCAGAACAATGCTTAATGAATACAACTTACCTAAATACCTTTGGGCTGAGGCTGTCAGTACAGCCTGTTATGTACAAAACAGAATAACTATAAATAAAAATCTAGGAAAAACGTCTTTTGAAATCTATTATAACAAACAACCTAATATTAAGTATTTTAAAGTATTTGGATGTAAAGTGTATATATTAAATACTAGAGAACACTTAAGAAAGTTTACATCTAAGGTTGAGAAAGGTATCTTTGTAGGTTATTCTCTTACCAGTAGAGTCTATCGAGTTTATAACAAAACTACCCTAAGAATTGAAGAAACTACAAATGTAAAATTTGATGAAAAATCTGACCCAAATAACTCTGATTAAACCACCTACCAACCAATTGATTTTGTTAGGTCCAGTACTGACCCAGATGAAAGCCCAATTAAGGACCAAGACCATGATCTGACTGAACCTTCACCTAACCAAACCAGAACCATTCGAGTTAGCTCAGCCCACCCTATTGATCAAATCATAGGTGATCCAAAACTAAGGGTTCAAACTAGGTCAGCCTTTAGAAACCTTAGCCAGATTGCTTTAATTTCCAAAATTGAACTAAAATCAGTAGAAGAGTCTTTACTTGACCCTGATTGGATCATAGCTATGCAAGAGGAGTTAGCCCAATTTGAACGTAGTCAAGTCTGGGATTTAGTACCCTTACCTAAAGACAAAAAGTTTATTGAAACCAAATGGGTCTTTAGGAATAAACTTAACGAACAAGGTGAAACAGTCAGGAATAAGGCTATGTTAGTAGCTAAAGGGCTTAGCCAAGTAGAAGGACTTGATTATGATGAAACTTATGCCCCTGTAACTAGACTTGAGTCTATTAGGATGCTTTTAAGTTATGCAGCCCATAAAGGATTCAAATTGTATCAAATGGATGTTAAATCGGCCTTCCTAAATGGCCTAATTAAGGAAGAGATTTATGTAAGACAACCCCCTGGTTTTGAAAGCTTAGAACACCCTGACTATGTCTTTAAACTTAAAAAAACCATATATGGACTTAAGCAAGCCCCTAGGGTCTGGTATGAAAGACTATCTAACCACTTAGTATCTAAAGGTTTTAACCAAGGCAAAATTGATCCAATATTATTTGTTAAAACCTTAAAAACTGATATTTTTATAGCCCAAGTATATGTAAATGATATAATATTTGGCTCAACTAACTCAAATTTTTTGCAAGATTTTATAACGGTAATGGAAAATGAATTTGAAATGAGTTTAGTAGGCCAATTAACTTTCTTTTTAGGGCTGCAAATAAAACAGACTAGTGAGGGTACTTTTGTCTATCAACAAAAATACACTAAAGAACTACTTAGAAAATTTGAAATGGATAGTGCAAAAGAAATTAAAACACCTATGACTACCAATCAAACTGTAGATAGTGACCCAAATGGCAAAACTGTTGACCTTAAATATTATAGAAGTGTTATAGGCAGCTTACTTTACCTGACTACAAGTCGACCTGACATTCTCTTTGCAGTTAGTATGTGTGCTAGGTATCAAACATGTGCTAAAGAGTCACATCTAACCCTAGTTAAAAGAATATTTAGGTACCTTAAAGGTACAGAAAGTTTAGGAATTTGGTATCCTAGAACAACCCAATTTGAACTTATTGGATTTTCTGACTCAGATTATGCTGGCTGTAAATTAGATAGGAAAAGTACCAGTGGTGGATTCCAATTTCTAGGGCCCTCACTAGTTAGTTGGTTCAGTAGAAAACAGCACTGCGTTGCCCTATCCACCACTGAAGCTGAGTACATAGCCATGGGTGAGTGTGTAACCCAATTACTTTGAATGATGTATACGTTAAAAGACTTTAACTTAGATTTTAAGAAAGTCAAAATCTTTATAGATAATCTAAGTTCAATTAATCTAACCAAAAACCCAGTCCACCACTCTAGGACCAAACATATAGAAATTAAATATTATTTTGTTAGAGATCATGTCAATAAAGGAGAAATTGAACTTAACCATGTTGAATCTAAGGCTAACCTAGCTGATATATTTACTAAACCACTCCCTGAATCTGAATTTAGTAACTTAAGAAAGTTAATAGGAATGTGTGTTATAGACTAGAACTGACCTGATCACACTTACTTCTTTTGAACAATCAACTCGCATATTCTGTTTGACCATTAACTTAATTACTTTGATTCTTGGTTTAATTGGCTTAATTTTAATATTTCAAACTTGCATTTAAAAAAAAATGGTGGGCTTAGCCTAAGTTTGACCCCTAAAACTGCATGAACCTATAAATTTAGGTAGCCGCATCTCACAAAACACATTACGGATAACTTGTTTGTGCTTGCAAAACATAGAACGGTTGTGAGATGCATAGGACTTTGCCTGGACTTCAGAATGCTTAAGTCTGTGCATCGCAATAAGTCTGGGCGTAAAATACCCACATTACAGTGATCAAGTCAAGTAGTCGTGAATTAAAATATGAGCTAGACATTATTACTTGACTTGACTAACCCAGTGAACACTACTATCATCTAGATAGTTAGCTAGTAACTAAGGTTAGACACCTAAAAAGGACTAAAATTCTTACTTGGTTCAAGGGGAGCATGAGTTAAAATCTTTCGCTTTTTGTGCTCTTTCGAATATGTTAGAAAATAAATTATTTTTGAAAATGTTATCCTAAAAATGCGTGCTAAAAATTTTTTTTTCTTCCCCAAATACTTAAAGTTTTTTTTGGCTGGCATATTACTTGAATGCGTGTTTTATTTCTAATGCTTGCGCACATTATTTCTTTGTTTTGATGAATGCCAAAGGAGGAGAGTTTAAGGGTTAGCTAGAAAATTAAAAATTCCTGATCTTAGAGCATGTTATTTGCATATTCTTTTTTGGACTCATTGCTTTGTCTGATATTTTTCAACTTTAACCTAGGTTGTCATTGCATCAAAAAGGGAGAGATTGTTGGTGCAATTTGCACTAATAGTTAAACTTAAGTTTTGATGAATGACAAATAGGTTAAAGTTAAGCTTACTTTTGGTTTTGACCTCTTTACTAAGTGTGCAGGGTTGAAAGACTTAGGACCTGACACCAGGCTGAAGTCCAGGGTGGTTGAGTCCTGGTGGGAAGTCCAGTTGGGTTCGCGAGGCCTGACAACTGGCTGAAGCCCAAGTTGGTTGAAACTTGGCAAAAAGACCAGGGTGGTTGAGCCCTGGCGGGAAGACCCGGTGGGTTAAGAAGTTGAGTAGAGCTGCACGAGGTAAGTAAGGTAAGTCACTGGAGGAGCGAACCAGTGAGGACGGGTCCTATTTTAGGACTGTAGGCGCGGTCCAACTTAGGCCCATTTTGGTGACCTCGGTTGAGTCCTGGTTAGATCCTTATTCAAGTTTGGACGGGGTCTAATTAACTCTAAAAGCATTCTTATCTTAGTCCATTGCATTAACTCTATTTTACAGGTTTTATTTGATATGTGAACTAATTAGATTTTATAGGTAAATTTTACAAAATTATTCCTCATCTAAAGCCTCGGTGGAGGATAAACTCTCATTTAAATTATTCGTATTTCTTATTTTATTTGAGAACAAAATTATAAATTATTCCTCATCTAAAGCCTCGGTGTAGGATAAACTCTCATTTAAATTATTCGTATTTCTTATTTTATTTGAGATGATAAAATGTTATTCTGTACGAGAGTTTAAACTTTAAATTATTATTTTTTAATTTAAGTGGAGCAAAGGATAGAAACGTTATCTTTTTTGAATTGTTCCAAAAAATAGCTTGCTAACTTTATTTAAATTATTTTTTTTATTTAAGTGGAGCAAATGATAGAAACGTTATCTTCTTTAGATTATTCCAAAGAATAGCTTGCTAACTTTATTTAAATTATTTTTTCAATGGAGCGTTCTTATTTTAATTTAAGTGGAGCATTCTTATCTTAATTTAAATAGAGCATTTTTAATTAACTCTAAATGCATTCTTATCTTAATTTAATTAGCTATTTTTAAATTATTTAAGAATAACTTGCTGATGGATAAAGTTTGGGCTGAGAAGATCATGCATCGGATTGAATATTGGCAGCTCGAGACACTATAAAAAGAAGCAAGCGAGCCCTCTAAAGACATATTTTTTTAAGTCTGGTTCAAGCTTTGGCGCTCTCTGGCTTCCACGCTCCTCTGCTGCGGTTTGTTCTTTGACTCGACGCTGTCTGACTGCTGCCGGAAGATCGCTCCCAACACCCAAGCTGCTTCAGATAATCTTAAGTGTTGGGTAACGCATTTTTATTTGTTCTGTCTGCACTGAAATTATTTAAGGGGAAAGTGTAGGGTTGTTACACTTCCGCTTAATCTTGTATTCGAATCGCTCTACCGGGAGTTTACCGGTAGAGAATTTTAGTGGATTGCCCACAGGAAAGGTTCAAGGAGCCTGGGCCTTCAAGTAGAAGTCGCTGAAGCCTCCGAACGAAGTAAAATTCATCACTTATTTTTTATTGTTTTTCGCTTTCATGTTTCGTTTTAATTCATCCGCCTCGCACGTTTTTCAAAGCATCGTACAATTTTCTATCGACTCTGATTTTAAAACGATAGTTTTAAAAGTCACGTGATTCACCCCCCCCCCCCTCTCACGTGCATTGGTCCTACAGGCAAAAGACGTCCGCCGGCTTCAGGAGGACTCAGAGCGGGCTCAGGCGCAACTATAAGCAGGCACGCAACAGCTCGAGGAACTCCAGGTGGCTCGGGATCAACAATCCTCCTAGGTGGCTGAGCTAAGGACTGCATGGGACCAAACTGTAGAAGAACTACGGACCTACAAGGCCGATGAAGAGCCCCGGCAGGCAAAGGTGAGGTCGGCGTTCATGGAGTTTCTCTAGTCCGATGAGTTCGGGGACCTCGTGGCTAGCCAAGTCCTGAGGCGGTTGAAGCAAGGCTTCAACGGAGCAGCCCAGCAGATTCGACGGGCGGGAGTGCTACAACCGGACGCCGACCTCGGCTTCCTCAGTGTCAGCCAAGCTTGGGAGGAGTTGCCGCCCGAGGACAGAGTTATAGCCGGCGGGTGTATTTTGTCTTCTATTAATTTTTTGGCTTTCCAATGTAATGTAGATGTAATCCGAAATTTGGAATAAAATATTTTTGCACCCTTGTCCTTTGTGTTCTGAGTACGCCTTCCTTTGAGTATGTCTTTTACCTCCATTTCTTTTATTCTTTGGTACTTTGTAAAAATGTATTTGGAATTGAATGACATGCTTCTGCCTTACGAGCTTGTGTTCGATCACTTCCAACGAAGGGACAAGCTGCCGTAGCAACGGGGAGGTGACATCTAGCTCAACGACCACGAGGAGAGGACGGGGCTAAAGAAAAGTCTCCATAATGGGGAAGAACACGGGCCAAGGAGCGGCTTATTCCCCGGTATCTCTCCGAGATGGTCTTGGGAGCCTGAGGCCTGACCTGACCTCGGGCGTTTGTCTCCCAAGGTGGTCTTGTGAGACTAAGGTACGACATGACATCGGACGTCTGTCTCCCGAGGTGATCTCAGGAGCCTGAGGCCTGACCTGACCTCGAGCGTTTGTGTCCCGAGGTGGTCTTGTGAATCTGAGTTACGACATGACCTTGGGCGTCTATCTCCCGAGGTGGTCTCGGGAGTCCGACCGCATGGCCAAAAGCTATGCATCTTCGGGACACGTATTGTCATTTCCTCTCTATTGGCGGCTTGCTGGGTCTGAGGAATCAGTACATTCGTCACCCGACCCAATGTGGTCCCTTGGATTATTCCAAAAAGGTTCTGCGAGTTTCGAGACGTCGCTAGCTATACCAAATGACGACGCCGAAAAAAGGGGTGATGCCTCGGGATGGGCATCCATCAATGTCCACGTGTCGCGCCCCTATTGTTACATGAGGGCAGCTTCTTCTCTATAAAGAGAGAAGGGAAAATGCTCCTCCGCTTCCATCCTCTTCTCCTCCTCTTGTTAGAACTCATGGGCAAGGAAGGGAAAAGAGGTCTCCTCTTGTTAGAACTCATGGGCAAGGAAGGGAAAAGACGTCAAAGAAGGAAAGAGAAACTAGAGAGGAAGGGGGTTTACTGCCCAGAGTGGTACGAAGCCGGTTCTTCGAAGGTTAAGTCAGGTGCTCTCAGAGCTGCCTGCGAAGCGTACGACATTCCGGTACACTCTGACCTCAACAATTCTCCCTTCTGAAACGATATCATCTGTTTCACCAAAGAGCATAACAAACTCCTCCAGAAGCTCCATCTTTATATCAGAAAGTGTCTCCTGTTGGGTGCTCCCATATCTATTAAGAATGCTCTTTGCATATTAATCGATCAATTTGACGGGTTTAAGGACCCCCTGACCAGCCAGGTGCTGAAGTGGCTGAGGCAGAGCTTTAACGGAGCAGTCCAGCAATCTAGCGAGCGGGAGTGCTAAAGTCGGACGCCGCCCTCATCTTCCTCAATGCCAGCCAGGCCTGGGATGAGCTACTACCCAAGGAGGAGTTGTAGCTACTGCCTTTTCTTTTCTTCTTTTGTATTTTACCTTTTATCTTGGTTTTCAAATGTACTTCAAGTTTAATCACTCTCTTTGAATGAAATACGCTTTGCCCTCTTAAGTTATGTAATCTGAGTTGATGGATGCAACTTTGACTTTCTATTTCATGTTTGCAGTTGCCTTATGAATTGAATGAAATGTCTTTGTCGTCAAATCTAATGTTTGTACTCTCTGTTTATATGTACTCGAAACGTGACTTTAGCCAAGAAACCAAATGCGTCTACCTTCTTTGTCTCGTAGTTCGTACACTACGTAATTTTCTTCAATTCTCCCCCTTATTAGGCCTCTTTGTATCCACAAGACCCTACATCGGGGTAGAGGCGAGTACATAATGATCGGTTTAATCATCTGCACAGACAAGGACAGGACTCGTCCTGTTCAATGCTTAACCAGGGTCGGCATATTTCTATTGTGGCCCACAACTTTAGATGAAGTAAGTCCAAAGTTATTCCCGGTAGCGTTTCCTCATTACCATGCCTAAGTTTACTCGTCGCTTGTCGAGCGTCTAGCGCTCCACCTGGTCAGGCATCTTCGGCAACCCGACCAAGCTTTACTCATCTCGAGCATCCGTAGCACTACGAGAAGATAGGAGTTTATACTGCTCCTGGTCGGGCATCCGCAGACCCATGACCAGGTCTACTCATCTCGAGCATCCGCAGCACCTCGAGAAAGTAGGGTTTCTGCTGCTCCTGGTTGAGCATCCGCAGCACCACGACCAGGTCTACTCATCTCGGGCATCCGCAGCACCTTAAGATAGTAGGGTTTTTGCAGCTCCTGGTAGGGCATCCGCAGCACCACGACCGAGCCTACTCACCTCGGACATCCACAGCATCACGAAGTAGTAGGGTTTTTGCAGCTCCTGGTCGGACCATCTGCAGCACCACGACCGAGCCTACTCACCTCGGGCATCCGCAGCACCACGAGGTAGTAGGGTTTTTAGGCAATTACCCTAGGTCTTGATGAGACATCTTGTTTGTTTCTTTCATTATTGAAACTGCAAATCAACGCAGACATGAATACAAATACATATGATATCTCACGAGCCTCACCGAGTGCGATATCACTGGAGGTAATTGGCATGCCATGCCTCTCCAGCTTTTTGCCCTTGTCGTCTTGTAGATAGTAGCTACCTTCGGCGAGCTTCTTGAAGATGATGTAGGGTCTGCTCCACTGCGGCTCGAGCTTTCCGAGATCGCCGACCGGCTTGATTCTCTTCCAGACCTTGTCTCTAACTTGAAAAGTTCGGGCGATTACGCGGCGATTGTATGCTTGCTGTATACGCTGCCTATATGCCACTAGCCGGGTAGCTGCTTTGTCTCGTACCTCTGACATCAGGTTCAGGTCAATCAGTCGTTCTTGATCATTGTCCTCTTTATTGTAGTGCTGCCGCCGGACGGACTCCTCGCCGACTTTGACTAGAATTACTGCCTCCGCACCGTATACCAGATTGAAAGGACTCTATCTTGTTCCTTCTCTTGGAGTGGTGCGGTATGACCAAAGAATGCTGGGGAGTTCATCGGCCTAGCTACCTCCTGTTAGTAGGAGCCCTAGAGCCAATTATGTGATGATTGACTAGGGGTTTTTTGTATCATAATCTATCATTAATAAAGGCAAGTTTGGTTATTATACTTACTTTATGCTTGTGCCAAATAACTAAGTATAATAATGTACTTGGGTAATAGGTTCTTATCTACATCATATCAATTGGTTGAATCAATAGTGAAATAATGTAGAGAACACTATACTAAACTATTGATAATCAAGCATTAATATTCAAAGATAATATTAATTCATAAAGACTAGCATGTAAGTCAATTGATGACTTGAGCTCACAAGTCATGTATATGTGATATCAAGTTTACACATGGGTATACATTAGAGAATGTGTACTGAATTGACCCGCCATGAGAAAGTTTCATAGATTGTCATATGAGTGTCATAAACTTTCTCATATGACTATTAGTATGAATAGTCCTTAGACCTGAAGTCACTATGGTTCCCTACAAGAGGAGTTATGTACTTTGGTATCATCAAACGTCACCCGTAACAGGGTGGACTGTAAAGGCGATCACTGAGTATATAATGAATTATGTGGAGAGATGTGAGTGATGTAGATGGGATATATCCTTCCCATATAACGGGAGTGATATCTGTGGGTCTCTTGATCCAGTAGGACTGCTAAAACGCATGACCATGCTCAAATGAATCAATATGAGATATTGAGATCATTTGTTTGAGTGAGTCTATTTGGGGATCAAGAAACACAAAGATTGATCCAGGATGACACAGTCTATGCCTCATTGGTCAATCTAGATATCGAGAATAGAAGGACAAGGTCATACATTGTTATAGTCACGGAGGTTAAGTCGGATCTCGACTTTCTTGTTACTTGGGTAGCAATGATGCATTGTTAGATGTCGCTCATTGCTTGTGTCTAAAGCGGTTTAGACACATTGCCAACGTTACAAGAACCTATTGGGTCACACACTAAGGACACGATGCTTCGGAGATTAATTGATCTTAGTTTGACTAAGATTTGATCTGAATTGGATTGATTGAGTTAGACTCAAGGAAATCCAATTGGATTATGGGATTGAGGTCTAATTTGAGTTAGACTCATTTATATTACACTCAACCACATTTGGATGAGATATTAATTAATTAAAATGTTTATAAATTAATAATAAAGGAGGGTGAAAAAATTCTCTTCATTGAATAGAGAGAAGTTGAAGAGCCACATGAGAAGATATGCTCTTTATTGGCTTTAATGAAGGGAAACTAAAGAGACAAAAACTCTTCATATTCATGGGATGAGTATAAAAGAGTTTTCTTGTCATGTGGATGAAGTTATCTTTCCTTCCTCTCTTCCTCCTCTTATCTCTTTTGGCCGAAACCCTTTCTTTGAGGTTCTTGGTGGTTTTGTGAAATACCTCAAGTTTCAGCACAACTAAGGTAGTTCTTCTCCGAAGTTGAGAGATCGTGTTCGTGTGGATACGCATAGAGGCATGGACACTTGAATGTGCAAGAGATCCGACGTAGCTTGGACGAGCGGGATAAATGCAAGAGCACACTTCAAAGGTATACACATAGATAACTCTATTAGCAAGATGAATTTTGTACGAGTTTTTCTTTCGCATGGATCGCTCGAGGGATCTTGTTTCCGCTGTATTTTTGTGTTTATGTCGCTGGGAGAACCCTACACCTCCGACGTGGTCCAGCTTTATCTTGAGCCCCCTGATGATCTCCCAGTTGACGACTTCTGCTTGACCATTGCCTTGGGGGTATACGACTGAAATGAAGGCTTGGTGAATTTCTAGCCCTTCACACTATTTTTGAGTTTGCACCCTGCAAATTGTCTGTCATTATCTGACACCAACTTGTGAGGAATGTCATACCTACAGACGATGTCCCTCCACAAGATCTTCATCACTACGGCCTCCATAGTGTATGCGAGAGGCTCAGTTTCTACCCATTTGGAGAAGTAGTCAACCAACACCAGCCAGACCTTCTTCTGTTAGGACTCGATTGGAAAGGGACTCACAATATTCATTCCCCACTGATCGAATAGGCAGGAGACTGTGAAGGCTCGAAGTAGTTCCTTGGGACGATGGGTGATATGCTGATGTTTTTGACAAACCTCACATCCAACGACGTACTTGAGGGCATCTGCTTGCAGCGTTGGCCAAAAGTATCCAGCCAGGATGATCTTCCTAGTCAGGGATCTTCCCCCAATGTGGCTCCCGCAAATGTCTTCGTTGACTACTCGCATGATGTAGTCGGCTTCCTCTGGGCCGACACACTTGAGTAATGGTCGGGCGAAGGCTCTTTTGTACAGTTGCTCCCACCAGCGTAAACCTAGAAGTCCGGCTGCGAAAGAGCCGAACTCCTTTATCAGCGGCCAACGTGACACCACTACGTAGGAACTCCACATAAAGTGTCCTCCAATCAGGTAATGCAGCATCAGCGGCCTCTCCTTCGATCTGAACCACCGGTCCTTCTGTAGCACTAGGCTCGTCCAACGTCCACGAGATAATGGAGCTAGCCAACTTAGCTAGCTCGTCCTCTTTAACATTGTCGGCTCTGAAGATCTTCTGCAGAACAATCTCTGTGAAAGAGGATCTCAGCTGCTCATAGATGGCCACATACCTCTACAGACGCTCGTTCTTTATTTCAAATTCACCCTTTATCTGTTGAGTGACGAGTTGAGAGTCCGAGTGCAAGATGACGCGAACAGCTCCCACATACCTGGCCGCTTATAACCCCGCTAGAATCGCCTCGTACTCGGTTTCGTTGTTGGTGGCTCGGAAGTAGAGTCGGATGGATAAATGCAATGTATCTCCCCTGGGGGAAATCATTAACACTCCTACTTCGCTGTGTTTGCTATTGGAGGAACCATCGACGTAGACCTTCCATACTCCATCAGCTTCGGGCTCCAAGACAGCTTCGAGCATGAAATCAACAAGAGCTTGAGCCTTGATAGCAGTGCGGGGATGGTACTCAATCCCATACTCGCTCAATTCTGTCGTCCACTTGATCAGCCGGCCCGAAGCTTCCGGATTAGTGAGGACGCGCCCAAGCGGGCTGTTGGTGAGTACCACGATGGGATGTGCCAAGAAGTATAACCTGAGCCTCCGGGCCATTGATAGTAGAGCATAGACCAACTTCTCCATAGTGGTATACCGCGTCTCTGCGTCCTTCAAGAGATGGCCGAAGAAGTAGACTGGGTACTGTACAATGTCTTCCTCCCGAATGAGCGTCGAGCCCACCGCTTGCTCAGCTGTGGACAGGTAGACGAGCAATGTTTCTCCCTCCAATGGCTTGTAAAGGATGGGGAGCTCGGCGAGGTATGCTTTCAAATATGTGAAAGCTTTCTCGCACTGAACCTCCCATTCGAACTTGATTGTCTTCCTCAGGATCTTGAAGAACGGCAGGGTCCTGTTAGCAGACTTGGAGATGAACCTGGACAGGATTGTAATTCTGCCATTCAGTCGCTGTACATCCTTGAAGTTGCGCGGAGATAGCATGTCGAGGATGACTTTCACTTTTTCTGAATTAACTTCAATCCCCCTTTCTGTCACTATGTACCCGAGGAACCGATCACTCTTCACCCCAAACAGACACTTAGCGGGGTTCAGCTTCAGCTTATTGGTCCTCAAGGTGTCTTTCCCCTTGTCTATCTTGACCAGGATGGTATCCATATATACTTCAATGTTCCTCCCTATTTGGTGCCGGAAAACCTTATCCATCACCCGTTGATAGGTTGCCCCTGCATTCTGCAACCCGAACGGCATGACGTTGTAGCAGTAGATACCATCTGCCGTCATGAAACTGACCTTTTCTTAATCTTTAAGAGCGAGAGAAACTTGGTATACCCCTGGTAGCATCCAGCATCGAAATAAAATCACAACCGGAGGTGGAATCCACCAGCCGATCTATCCGAGACAAGGGGTAGCAGTCTTTAGAGTAGGTTTTATTTAAATCTCTAAAATCGATATAGACCCGCCATTTACCCCTGGGCTTAGGGACAAGTACTACATTAGTCAATCAAGTCGGGAATTGAACTTTTCTTATGTGTCCGGCCTTCAGCAACTTGGCGACTTCCTCTCTAATAATCTTGTCCTGCTCGGGCGCAAAATGTCTTCAATTTTGCTTCACTGGTCGGGCTACGGGGGTTATATGCAAGTGATGTGTGGCCACGGCTGGGGGAACTCCTTTGATCTATTCGGTTGCCCACACAAACATGTCCTGATGGTTCTACAAGCAGTCGATCAGATGGCTCCTCAGCTCCGGTGTAAGGTCGGTCACAATCCTTGTAACTCTTCCCGTCTGTTGAGTATGGATTTAAACCTCTTCGCTCTCGACTTCCCTCCGTTCTTTTTTGGATCCTTCCTCCTCTTTTAGTATTCACTATTAGAGTTAAGATTGGTTAGACTATCTCAGCTTGGTGGGATCGTATATTTATACTGGACGGATAGATATTTGTAGTCTTGATATTAGTTGGATAGGCATGTTGTCAATCTATCTTATTCGTGATCGTTCATGTGAGCGATTAGTGACATGATGTGGATGAGACCTTGGAGCGGAAAATGTTAATTCTCTAGCAGCACCGATTATTGAAACGGAAAGCCAAAGTTGAATATGTCGACAACCTATTGGAGGTTAAAGATTTTGGTTTTCCTAGACCTTACTATTCATGGTGCGTGTACTAGTTATTATTAGTTGGACGAGGACTAGGGTTGCTTATCGTGGTTAGCTGATCAATATAGGATCGACTTACCCTAGTGCAACGAATTTTAGACCATTGGATTGCACGTGCCTGGTTAGGTGACCTGGAAGACACGTTTAGGGTACATGACCTACATTGATGTAGAAGGGTAGCATGAGCTGCATATTATCATCGTTAGTAGAGGATTGACACATCCTATTCCATGGGATTTTGACCATGGATCACTTGTACTTGATTGATGACCTACACGGTACAGTTTGATAGGTGACTTGAGTCGATACAGAAATATGTGGAGTTAAATTGCTAGACACTTATAGGTTACCATGTGTACTTGGCTTGGATAACCCAGTAGATACCATCAAACTTATGATTTGCGTTGATGCGAATCAACTACGAGACTAGACCACCTTTGGGTAGAAGATACTGAGGATAACTTCCAGGGAACAAAGAATCACTTCGTGATTATGTTGAGATACTCTTGAGAGGTAGCGTGTCTCTATGTTATGGAGTTGGACCTCAGGGGTTTCTAAACTTTGAGTGGAGGAATCGGAGAATATTGGGTTACGAGGCGATGATTGGTAGACTCGCTTATTGCTACATGATTCTATGAGGGATTTTGACTCATAGATTGAGTGTACGTAGTTGGATATCCCCGATAGTACCTCGGGATGTATGACCTGTTAGGGTATCAGACGAAGTGGTTACTCATGATGAGTACAGACATGTTAGCTGCTAGTGTGGGTCGTATGAGGAATGATGAAATTTGGGGACCAAATTTTTGTTAGTGGGGGAGGATGTTAAATCCGACACTTTTGACGCAATCCAGTAAATTTTTCGGAGGAGATTTAGGGTTTGAGAGACCCAAACTGAAATTAGAAGGTTAAATTGCTTTGAACGTTAAGTTTGGAGGGCTATTTGGTTAATATTCTGAAATTTCAAGGGGAAAAGATGGCGAAGACCCAAAATTTAGGATGAAATCGTAATTAACTAAACTCCTTGGGCTTAATTGCAAATGTTGCCTCACTTATAAACCTTTTTTTTTCTATTCCTCTTTATTCGCCCGCAGCCAAGCGCCCAACCTCCTTCCTCTTCTCCCTTTTTACGCGATGCCCTAGCCGTAGCCAAGCTACGCGATTCCCCGGCTCCTTTCCCATTCTCTTCTTCTCCCTGGGGTATAGATCTCTTCTTCCCATAGCAGTGTGTAGGGAATCGTTGCCCTCTCTGGATCGCCTTGATCGATTGAGCGTCGCCTCAAGTCGAAGCTGACGACCTACAGGCTTTTGCTTGTCGGCCATGGGACTGCAGCCTGGGTTCCAGCAAGGAATCTGTACCTATTGAGTTTTTCCCATGCAGCAGAGGAGGGGAGCGAGCCGAGATCTACATAGGACATCGTCGATCATGTGAGGTAAGGTTTTGATACATTTCGCGGATGAATTGGCTTTGGGATGGAATTCTATGTGTGGCCTTACGTTTGAATTTGGAAGCTCTGTGGAGTATTCTGTGTGAACTTTGGTTTTCATTTTTGATCTGATCAGAATGGGTTTCTGTGATTCAAGGGTTGAAATGGGATTATGCTATTTGGTTGATCTTCCTACTTCTATTGTTGGGTTGCCAGATTCAGAGCTAGAGAGGCGATTTCCTGTGCGTGAGCATTGAGAGGTAAGTTCGTTGTGATACCACTGTGATTTGGTTTAATCTCTAGTAGTTTGATGTTATATTGGAATGTTGTATGGAATGTATAGCTGGGACCTAGATCAGTTTCTTGAGTTGTGATGCTAGTGTTGGATTGTTATTTTGTGTCGAATTAGTGTTGCAGTGAGGTTTTGTTTCCTTGGGATCAATGTGATTTAGTTTGTATTATTTTGGGATCTGTTTATGTTTGTTTTGGATCAAATTGATGATGGTTTGATTCTAGTTAACTTGGAGGAGTTAGACGTTAGATTTAGTTATCGAGATTAGAGGTTGTCCAGTTTTAAATGGATTTACTAATCTGATCAGTTGGGTATTCTTTGAGTTGTTATGTTCGATTCCTGTGGCTCAAACGTGAATTTCCTTTTAGATTGGTTCTTGTTTTGGAACTTGATAAGCTAGTTGGATATTCTGTTTTGTTAGGTTTAGCTAACTGTGTCATGAGCTTCATGTTTAAGCCTTGATCAGATCTTGCATGAACTGATAGATGAAAAAGGTGATTAGATTAACCCTGATAAGGTTTAGGGATTTGTTTAGCTACTTGCTAATTGTTATGATAGCTAAAATTGTGTCCATTGATATAGGACACTGATCACTTTTGGACTTCTGGACGGGAAGTTCTTATTTGATATGGACTACTACTTTAAGACGAGTACCCCTGACTTATATTTTAGATACTGTCTTACTATTTTGCATAGTTTGTTATAGATAACAGTAAGTTTATATGCTATACATGCCTTTGTGTATTATGATCAGATATCTGTTGCTTAGATGACTCCTGTTTAGTTCTATATAGTCTCAATATTTGTCATGCGTCCATATGTCCTTAGATATGGTAGTAGGTCACTTTGTATCTGCAGTTGAATTGATTTCTAGATATACCTGCATGGATACCTAGAGTAGAATTGTTAGGTCTGGATACATGTGTTAGGCATATACTTTTACCATCGATGTGTGGTTGAGAACCTGATTAGTGAGGAGGGAATTTTTGGTATACACTACCCTCAAGTTGCATACTGAGTTGTAGGCTCTGTACGATTGTATACTGGCGATCATCGACTCCCCTAGGGTCTGAGCCCATCGCGCAGTCAGGTTTCTTCTATTGATAGAGCTATTAGCGTTGTGCTATTATCATGACAGCGACCATCGGCTCCCCTGAGGTCTGAGCCCGTCCCCAGTCATGTTTGAGGTTGCATTCGTCATAGGTGCTAGGCGATATACGTGCATAGCCACAGGTGCTGGACTACATACTTGCATTGTCACAGGTGTTGGACATCATATTTGTCACAGGTGTTGGGCATGGCGCTAGGCATCATATTTGTATAGCCACAGGTGTTGGGCTACATATTGCATTGCCACAGGTGCTAGGCATCATATTTGCATAGTCACACGTGCTGGGCTATATATTGCATCTGCCACAGGTGCTAGGCGTCATATTTGCATAGCCACAGGTGCTGGGCTACATAGATGCATTGCCAGAAGTGCTGGGCATCATATTTGTATAGCCACGAGTGTTGGGTTTCATATATTGTATGTCACAAGTGTTTGGTTTCTCTATGCAACCATGAGTGGTTGGCTTGTTTGATTCCTGTTCACCCGACCACCGGTCTGGTGGTGGCTGAGGTGCGTACAGAACAGATTTGCATCGGGTGTATAGGATGCATTGCACCTTTGTTGGTGCTTGTTGTGTTTGAGTGTTGTATATGTTTGATATGCACTTACAGGTGACATACACATGTGGATTGTGTATTATTCTTGAGGTTATATAAGGGATTGATTACACCTACCTGCAGGATAGACGAACTTTGGTATGTATTTACCTTAGTCTTCAGTTATGTTTTATCCTATATACTCGAGACTGTATAAGCGTGATTCTTATTGTTATTATAGTTTGCTATACATATCTATTTTGGTATCCACTGAGTTTATTTGGACTTACCGTCGTAGCCCATATTTTTGTTTCCAGGTTAATTGGTCTCCAGGGGAGCCCAGTTGTCAATCTCAGGTCCCTACAACTCCAGTTATGGGTGCTTCCGATTAGTTCTGTTCCCTTTACATCTTATTATTTGATCTGTATTCTTTTTATGTCGTGGAACTTATCTCGGGATTCATTTGTCTCGATATTGTATTTTTAAGTCCTCTATTAGACTTATTTTGTATTGTTTTGCTGCGCGCCTGCTCAGGGGCAGCTTAGGTGAGTAAGGTTGGTTTATAGATTGAGATTGGATTTATTTTGCTACTTTATTTCATGTCTTGAGGCCCGAGGCCAAATTTTATACTGCGTGTTGTATCTATGTGTAAATTGTTCGCCGGGCAGGAAAAATGTTGTCCGATTTTATATTGGATCAACAGTTCCTGGGTCTCGGGGCGTGACAGAATTTATATTTATTTAATATAAATAAATATATTAAATATTTCAGTTAAAAGAAACATCTCTTCCAATATTATTTCAGAAATATAAAGAGATGTTTCTTAATATTTGATTAATATAAATTAATATATTAATAAATATATTAATATATAAAAAACCTATCACAGCACATGATTTCAAGCCCAGCTTTAGATACTAGCATCAAATGGTAATGCAATTTCTTATTTAACTGCACCTTTTTCTTCTCTCAGAAGTTACTTCAAATTCCAAGCATATCAGAGTCTATTGATGTTTGGGATTTCCTCAGTATTGATTCACAGGTCGGTTCAAATTTCATACTCCAATATGATTTTTATCCTGTTATGTCTAATATTAGTTAGATTGACGAAACCCCTTGTTGCTATTTCAGACTTACATTTTTACAGATTCTCTCTCCGTCGTTTAAACTTTATCAGGTTCTCTTTAAATTTTTCATTTTCTGAATGACTTAGACTGGCATTGTCCTGGTCCTACTCATATCTTGTTTCTGTTATCCAGTTAATCTTAATGAAAAGCCACATGAAAAGAGTGCAAAGAGGTTCGAATCGATTGAAAATATTGGTAGTCAGTTCTCTTCTGCTGAGAAAAATTTTGATTCTGAGATCAAAGATAGTTCTAAAGTAATGACTAGTAGTTATTCTGAATCTGATTGTTTAAGAATGAGAAAATCACATATGGAGCAAATTCCTGATCTTAGTAGCAGAGACCAGAACAATCCATATCATGACAATTCAGAAAATGATTATGAAAGCAGACTCAGAAATAATACTTCATATTCTGGTAACTCTGACCAGGCAAAAAATGTCTCAATAGTTGAAGTTGGAAATTTGCAAGAGCTCTAAAGTTGTAGATACTGATGGGGCACTAAAATCATCTGATTTCAAGATTTCAAGCTCACACTGGACTTGAAATCTTTTGATTTCAGGCCAAAAGATTTCAGGTCCAACGTGGACTCAAATTTTTTTTCCAATTTAAAAATATTTTTTATAATATTTAATCATGATTTATTAAATTAATTATTTATAGGGTAATCTTTTATATAATTCTACACGTTGTAACAAAATCCTCTCATTTTATTGAAATACTCCGGTATGATCAAAACATGCTTATATTTGTTTAAATTTGAAATAAGAAAGTTCCATCGGACACTACCTAAATATACAATACATAGAAAAATTGGGTTCCTTGCAGACTATTAACTCATATTTTCAAAATTTATTGCAATAGGACTTTTGTAGGTCCATCAGTGAGTTTCGGTGGAAACCCACTGAGAGTTGAGCTAGGAGATGGTATTTATGGTGTCTAAATTTAATCCTAATGAATATCAATTATGTTCTCATACCGTATCAGTGGGCACAGAACGATACAGTAACAATGTAGAATCATAACATGTTTTAGTAAATCATCCTTATATCTTTAATTTTGCTCATCAATATATTTTATTATCTATCTTAATTATTTTTTTCATTTATAAATTTTATTTATAAGGAATTATAAATAAAGAAAAAATATATAATATTAATAAATACATACAATTTATAGAGTTAAAATATAATAAATGAATATAATTCAAATATAAATAAAATTTATAAATGTAAACAATAATTAATATATATAATAAAATATATTTATGAGCAAAATTAAAGAGATAAGGAAGATTTACTAAAATAAACTATGATTCTGCATTGTTAAGTCCATCATGTTAATCCTGCAAGTGAACTTGATCCGACATGATGATAAGGATGAGTGGTACTACTCATGAAGTTAGATATTAATTAATTAAATTGTCAATAATTTAATTAATTAATGGGCATGCGAGATCTTAAACACAGGGAGATTATGTATACATAATATGGTGGAGCCCATATCTAATTATGGGGTTGGTGCGGTAGTTTAATGATAACCCATTAGTGGAGCGGGTTATCATTAATGGGTTGGGTTTAGGATCCATTAGGAAACCAAAACCAACTCCTCATCATGGTCCCTATTGTATCCTATAAATACCTCATGAGCCATCATAAAGAGAACCCTAACTCTCTATTTTCTTTCCTCTCTTCCTCTCTCTCTCTCTCTCCTAGGGTTGTGGCGTCGGCTAGGGAAGGAGGAGGCGGCTAGAAGCTTTGGGAAGGGAAGAGAATTCTTCTTCTTCTCTTCATCCTCTTCACCCCTCCTTTAATGGCGTGCAGCACCTACAAGAAAAGGAAGAGTTTTCCTCTTCCTTTGTGGCATGCGACAACAAGGAAAAGAGGAGAGTAGCTTGTGGCAAGCTTTGGAAAGGGAAGAGGATTCTTCTTTTTCTCTTCATCCTCTTCACCTCTCCTTTAGTGGTGTCTGGCACCTACAAGAAAAGGAAGAGTTTTCCCCTTTCTTTGTGGCGTGCGGCAACAAGGGGAAGAGGAGAGTAGCTTGCGACGCAAGGGAGAAGAAAGGAGGAAGGTTTCCTTTCTTGGAGACTTTCGGCGCAAAGAGAAGGAATAAGGACGGCTTTTGGTGGCTTCGTTTCTTGGAAGATCATCGCCTACACGACGTCCAAGAAAAGGATAGGAATACGATAGAAGATCAAGAGGTAAAACAAGAGGTATAACTTGTTTTCTTGTTCTAGTTTAATTATTGTTTTCTTATTTGTCATAGACCCTGAAGATAAACACAAAAACCGGCGATCTAATTCGTCATCTATTCCGCGGCTATTTGATTAAGACGGTTGAATTGCTTAAACAACAAGTTTGTTCAAGCGATCACTCAATCGAATTGTACGATGATGAAAACGGTCGCTTGGGAAGTTTCTTTCCATCCGGATTTGTTTTAATTAATAAAATTTTAATCCGGAGACATGAAGAGGAATCCCGATGCAACCGAAACCCAACATCTTTAACATGATTGCACTATTCACTCATTTACAGGGCATGGTTTGACATAACCATGGGCATACTCTCACTGCTACTGTGCTTTTTGTGAACTTGTGGACGCTTCCTAACCATAGAGTTGCTTTTTTGTCATCATTGTTTTTTTTTATGTAATTTTGTTTTTGCTACTTGTAATATAATCTTTTGAGTTCGAACAACCTTCGACAGCCCACAAAAAAGACATGTACTCTTGTTATTTATGCATCCACACTCATGTAATGTACAGTGTCCAAGAAACAAAACTTGTTGTGATCGATCATATTCATTTAAGTGGCATTAGGGAAACTTTACTTTCTGAATACTTGCTAAAGAAGATGATGACCTTGCAAGGACTTGCTGCATGGGATGCACGACCATGATAGCTCCTTTATTAAGACACCAGGTAAATGATTGCAATGTAAATTTTTCTCTAGTTTAACTTAATAAATTGATCATCTCAGATCCTGATAATTATTATTGCACAGAAGATGTAACAACATTATCTATTAGTGACACTAAAAGGATTATCCAACTGAGGTTTGAGATTGTTCTCTATTCGGAATCTTGATTGAGAGGAAGGCAACATCATGAGATCTACCATGTAAACTAGCTCAAATTCTAGCATATATTTTGTTTTGAATCTACATGACTTTCAGGATTCTTAAGAAAATATGAAACCAAACAGAACATAAATTACTTACTAGATATATCATAAACAATAATTGCAACAGAAGAGTCTCTAATGTAGCTTGGAATAAGGCTTCTAAATCTCTCCTGTCCAGCAGTGTCCCTGAAGTAGTAAATTAGAAGGATTAAATAATATAATTTACTAAAAAGGTTTTGAGATGGAAAGCATGATATATATGCATCAGTTTTATGTCTGAAGCTATATCCTCGTTGACAATATATGCAGACATAGATTCAGATAGACATTCTACACTGCATTGTATAACAAATTTTGACATTATTCTTGATCATAGATAGCTACATACTGAAGTTTCCAAAGATGTTTGAAATCTTAAGAAATTACCTATTTGAAGAAAAGAAAGGAAGACTGATGGATTAATTGGTAAAACTACAAGACAGGCTGCTGACAGAAAGGGCTGGGAAAATCACTGGAAATTTGTTCCGTAGCACGGGGAGGGAAGTGACTTCAACTGTCTTTTATTTATTGTAGAGGAACACAGATTTTCCATTTCTACTTAGGATGCAAGCAAGAAGATGTAAAAGGTAAACATCCTTTAACAAGTAAAACACTGAAAATTATTTCTGGTAAGTTGTTGTTCTACAGTCCCATCAATAAGTTTTTTCTTTTTCATTTTCTAAAAAACACAGGGAATAAAGGAATTTAATACAAGGAGTGAAAGGACAAATGCCATCTGACCTTTGACAATTCACGCAAATATACTAAGTGCATCATAACCTCCAAGATTTGTGATACAACTATAGCATTCTAAAAATTTATATATATATATATATATATATATATATATATTAACCTTGTAACAAAAAACATTATGGTCTTATGATCAATTGGATTATTGGTTGCAGTTGGTTACAAAAAGGAGGCAAACATATTACCAGAGCTGAAGACGCACAGTGCGGTCTTCTAGGTACATTGTTTTGGATAGAAAATCAATGCCAATGGTTGCCTGTCATCATTCAGTGACATAGTGGTAAGCAACTAGTGGTTTAGAGAAAGGTTTGCACAAAGCTATTAGAACCTTAGTCAAATATTCACTAAAATATCATATATCCATTTGGCAGCAGAAAACCACCAACTATACGAAGCGCAACATTTAGAATCCCAATACCAATTCGAATTTTGACTACAGCAACAAATCAAACACGAATCCAGTTCAAAAGCCACCACCGGTAATATGTATAAAACACGAAATCCCCAAAATGTGATGAAGTGGAAATAAGGAGGAAAAGAAAAGAATTTCTTGGACCTGATAGGTGATATCGAATTTGTCGTACATGAAGCGAGTGATGATGCTAGTTTTGCCCACCGATTGATCCCCCAAGAACACCAACTTGTACTTGGCTAGAGCCGACACAGTCGCCATTCTCCCTGGCTTTGGAAGGGTAGATCTCAGATGCGAACGAAGAAGAAGACAAAGACGGAGAAGAAGAAGAAGAAAGGTCGTCTACTCATTCGGGCGAGGGTTTCAACTTTTAAGCAGCATCCTCGTTCGGCAACAGGCGACATCTACACCCACCGCTCTGGAGACGACGCGTAGATTCCTTTCGCATTGTGCGTACGTGTCGTTTTCTGGTTGGAAGAGGATCGCGTTTCGTTAATTCGGCCACCTGCCACTCGCGGCGCGACATGGCGAAGTCAACAGAACGTGGAGGCGGGGAATTTCCACGACTGTGGTCACGTGGCAATCACGTGACCCGCCTTCAAATTCCTTTTCGATTGCTCCCGATGACTTGATGCCTGATCGATCTGGCGCTGTGGTCCGTACGAATCCACAGAAGATCATATATATGTATATATATATATATATATATATAAAATACGTTGTAAATCTTTTATTGTGGATTCGTGCGGACTTGATGAGAGGCGCATGGAAGATGCCTTCCCTTTTTTTTCATATAATAGATTTTTTGTTTTTTATTTTTTTCGAATATATTTAGGATTTAAGATTTTAAGATTTAGAGGTTGAGTTATATTGAGTTTAAACTAATAAGATTTTTCTATTAGGGTTTAGTCGCCCCTTTTGTATTATAGTTGATGGGGTTGAATATCCCGTGGCGGACATGTGGGCTGAAGAAGCTAGGTGGTAAGATGTAGCGAGTCTAAGCGACTCTCTTTTTGGAGCTCCCGGGACCCTCTTGGGAAGGGGATCCCCGGGCCCCCGTGATAAACACGCCTCAGAGATCAAATCAGAAAACCCCTTCCGGGATCATCTCGGGAAGCCGGGCCCCGAGACCACATCGGGGGAAGCAGAGTGCCCGGGACCCCCCAGGCCAGAAGACCCCGAGATCACCTCGGGGGAGCGGAGCCCAGGATGCATTCGGCCTCAAGTAACGATCCCCCTTTTCTCGGATCTGTGGATAACCATCCCCACTATCACGGAGTTATCATGACCCCCTAAATGTCGCAACGGGTCGAACTTAATGATGGTGTTGACCGTTTCAAAGATTATCCAGTAACCGACGAACGGGGGGGTGTGACATAAATCATGGGGACGCACGAAGGCAGCCGCCGAGATATAAAAGGTACTCCAACCCCTCTGGTAAAGGGGGTTACGCATTCTCTACTACTCACATATTGTCTTGCCTTCTTTTCATCTTCTCCATCGAGACACTGACTTGAGCGTCGGAGTGGGCTCCGCCGGACAACCTCCGATGTATTCCCCTAATGCTCGTGTTAATCTCGTAGGCTGTGGAGTTCCTCCTCTAGCGTCAGCATCCGCGTGGGTTGAACCCTGGTGACTGGCCGTCGACATCGATTCCTTCCGGAATAAGTTTGGCACCATCTATGGGAAACATTGAAGCACCAGAAGGAGCACCAATGGCAGAGTCGGCAGGACAGCCGATTGTCCTGACAAAGGAGGAACTGCATCTCTTGGTGGCCAACGTCGTCAAAAAGGCGCTCGAACAACACTAAATCGAGCACGCCACCTCACAGCGAGGTGTTCCTATGCAGGAGGAGATCCCCAGAGTCTCCATCTCGCACCTTCAACCGCGAAGATCCGTCACGCCACTGGGGTGACGCGCCGGTGCAGCCCCAAGATCCCGGCGAGACTCCCCTGGAGATATTGAGAAGGCCAACTAGGTAGCCTCTAACGCACTGAGACATGAAGAGGGACAGGGGAAGAGAGAGGAACCTAAGTCCTCCCCTAAGGCTCCCTCCACTCCCTTCTCGTCGGAGATTGTGGAAGGCCCCATGCCAAAGCAGTTTCACGGACCGGGGATTGCCTAATACAATGGGAAGGCAGATCCAAAGGATCATGTTTGCAAGTTCAAAAATGCGGCGCTTCTCCACCAGTACACCGACGGGGTAAAGTGCCGAGTGTTCTTGAACACTCTATCCGGAGCGGCCCAACGATGGTTCCAGAGGCTGCTCCCGGGTTCTATCAACTCCTTCATGGAGTTCAGGACCGCCTTCCTCCACCACTTTGCTAGCAACCGCCGCTATCAGAATACGGCATCAAACTTGTTTGCTCTCAAACAAAAGGTGAAGGAACTACTCAAGGAGTACATCCAGCGGTTCAACCGGGTGGCACAAGATGTGCCAACAGCGACGTCGGAGATCCTTGTCAGCGCCTGCACTCAAGGCTTGCGGAAGGGGATTTCTTCAGATCTCTGGTGAAGAAGTCACCCACCAATTTTGACGACTTGCTAGGGCGCTCTGTCAAACACGTCAATGTGGAAGAGGTACAGTTCGCCCGTCGTAAGGAACCAGTCGGAGTACCCCCTCAGGTCGTTACCCGATCTGAGAAAAGGGAACCCCCGGCCCCGACCCGAGGAAAAGACCTTCACCTAGGGAAGGACCAGTGGGCTGGCAGACAAAAGCTGGTCAAGACAGTGGACACTGAGCAGCCGGAGCCACTAATGAAGTATTGCGGTTTCCATGGTAGTATGACACATTATGCCGAAGAGTGTCATGCCTTGAAGAAAAAATTGAGTGAATAGGCAGACCCCAAACCTCGGAAGAAGTGGAAGAAGATGGGGTATCACTGAAATTCCCCTCGGCAAAGCTTTTCTCCCAGACGGAGGCAGTCGAGAGAGAACGAGACCCAACACCGATCCCGATCTCGGTCTAGGGGAAGGAGCCGGGGGCCAGCACCCCGCACATCTCCCTCCTTGGAAAGAGACCCCCGAAAGGGCAAGACCCCTGCACGTGGCCTGCTCTCTGGACATGTGGGAGTTATCTCCGGGGGGATCCACTGGGGGAGATTCCCATCAGGACAGGAAATCCAACACTCAGCGTTTGGAGAAGTATGCAATTGGGACGAGCCAGAGCCAGGATCATGGCCTTACGATCTCGTTCAACCCCGAAGACATGGAAGAGGTGGAAGCTCCCCATGAAGATGCCTTGGTGATCCTTGCCCGCATCGTCAACTATGAGGTCAAGCGCATCTTCGTGGATACAGGAAGTTCCGTGAACATCTTGTATAAGGCGGCATTGGACCAAATGGTCAAGAGCATCTGCCGGTTTCAACCCTGCTGTTCGGCTTCACCAAGTATCGAGTATAATCGATAGGGCAAATCACCCTATCGCTATCATTGGGTAGCGACGTACTCGAGAGGACCAGGAGGACACCCTTCTTGATCGTGGACGCTCCCTCATCCTACAACGCTATTTTGGGCCGCCCGACGCTCAATATCTTCTAGGCGGTGGTCTCTGTCTACCACCAGAAGATAAAATTCTCGATTTGCGACCGAGTGGTTGAAGTCAAAAGGGTCCAGCTGGTGTCTCGGCGGTGCTACAGTGGGGAAGTCAGAGCGGAGTCCCGGAAGAACCCGAGGGCACAGGACGACTAACCGGAGGAGGCAACCATACACAGAAGAACAGGAACGGAAGGCTCACAAAGCTAGGGCAGGCCAGCTGTCTCTAGTTTGGTCACCCCCGATAAGATGTGGGTCACATACTGTGTACTTGTCTATGTGTTCTTGCTGCCTTGCAGTGAATTCATGAAATAAAAGAACATGCCCTCGCACAAGTACTAGCACATCAAAGAATCAAAACCCTAATACCTCGCGGTGCTGCGGATGCCCGGGGTATTTAGGCCTGGTCTGGGTGCTACGGACTCCCAACCAAGAATCAAAACCCTAATACCTCGCGATGATGCGGATGCCCGGAGTACTTAGGCGTGGTTTGGGTGCTACAGACTCCCAACCAAGAATCAAAACCCTAGTACCTTGCGGTGTTGCGAATTCCCGGGGTACCTAGGCTTGGTCTGGGTGCTACGGACTCCCAACTAAGAATCAAAACCCTAATACCTCGCAGTGCTGTGGATTCCCATGGTACTTAGGCTTTGTCTAGGTGCTACGGACTCCCAACCAAGAATCAAAACCCTAGTACCTCGCGGTGCTGCGAATGCCCGGGGTACTTAGGCTTGGTCTGGGTGCTACGGACTCCCAACCAAGAATCAAAATTCTAATACCTCGTGGTGCTGCGGATGTCCGGGGTACTTAGGCTTAGTCTGGGTGTTATAGACACCCAACCAAGAACCAAAACCCTAATGTCTTGCAGTGCTACGGATGCCCGGAGTACTCAGGCTTGGTCTAGGTCGGGTGTGCCCGATACCTGACCAAGATCTACGCCGCCCCTACTTGGGAACTAGAGGAGGCTCGAGAATAGGAGTTTAATACACACAGCCTACTTGGCATGAAACAAGCATCCTCGGGCATAATAGAACTGGCAGGATATCTGGCTATTGCTTGAAGCCCTTACACAACGGAGATAACAAGTGTTTTCATTAATCTTTACGGAAAATACATTGGCAATGACATCTTAAAAGGAATACCAAGAATAGGGGATATAATCAAGGGATCCAGTAGAGGAGATCACTCCTGTGCCCGGATTCTTCTCTATCGCTTCAGCATCGCCGCAGGATCACGTAGCCCAGAACAAAGAGGAAGAGAAGGGGGAGCAGTAGCTGTCACTCCTCAGATGACACACTACTCCCGGCCCACCTGATGTCCGATGCCCAAAACACAGGGAAACGGACGATCAGGCGGAGGAGAGCAACCGGGGAGGGGCAAAAGATGAACCCCCAGGAGATGCTCTCGGGTGAAACAAATGATGTCATCTCTGTCATGCTCCCCGGCGAAGCATGTAAGGTTTTTTCTGGACTCTCCGGTGAAACATGTGGTTTCATCCCCGCCGGGCTCTCCCGGAAAAGATGCAACCTCATCTCTGCTATGCTCCCCAAGGATGTCGGAAACCCCTGGTAGGAGGGGGGATGATGGAGGATGTACCAGAAGGTTGTACGCTTTGTAAAGGACTCTGGGAGCGCCTGACATAGCCTGAACAGACGGGACTTCGGACCCCGTTGGGCAGTGAACCTCCTCCCTTACCGGGTTCCCCTCCAGGCTGCAACCTCTTCCTCCTTTCCGGTCCATGAGAAGGGGAAGGAGAGATAGAGGGGAATGAACGCGTTGACCTCCCACCTATATAGAGGGGACTGCCTATTTGCATTCAATGTAAGCACAACGTAGGAGAAGTGATGGACGCCAATCCTAAGATGTCGCGTCGATTGGTATGCCTCTGCGGTGCCTAGGAATTCACGACCCTTTATGGGTTAATTCAATGAATTGCTTGGAGACCGGAGACGATGGTTCGGAGACCACAAACACTCCCTAAAGTTGGAAGTCCCCTTAGAAGAAAGGCCCTCGGTAGGAACCTCCTTCAGCTGCACCGAGGGGAAAGATTCCATGGTAGCCTCCAATGCCGCATCTAGCCTCTTTTGAAGGCGGTCAAGTTGCATTCGGTATTGGGTGGGCAATACTTTCTTTCCCTTAGGGGCCTCGGCAGGGTCAACTAAAAAAAGACCGGAGGCCTGGACACCTACCTCTAGAACAGCAGCCGACGGAACGGGGTGGGGATAGGGGAATGGATTCCCCACCATCGGAAGGTGAAACATCCTCCTCAGGGACAGAGGGAAGGGTGCTGGGGCCACCGGAGCGCAGCCTTTTCCATCTGGGACCCGAGCCTTCCGGAACCCACCTCTTCTGCCGACCAGAGAATTGGGCTGTTGAGGGGGTAGTAGGAGGTGAGGACTCCTCGGTGACCCCCTCCAGATGGATAGCAGCCGGGGGTGAGTCACCCTCAGAAGGGATGCCCACCCAAGTGTCAACTGACAGACCGAAAGTCCCCTGATTCGCAAATGGCGGAGGCGCAGCAGTAGCCTCTACCCGTCCTGGCGAGGCAGGCCCACGTGACGATTCGGGAGTCCCCTCAGAGGACTCGGCTAGCGCAGAGGGTGCATCAGGAGCGGCAGGGGGATGAGCCAGCGCCTCCTTGTTGGCCTCCTCCCACTTGATAAATCGGTGCATTGCCCTCGGAAACATGAGTTCCTCTGCAACAGTCAGGCAAAGGGATATCAATTAGAACTACTAAGCATTGATGAAAAGGATGAACGTACTAAGGCTGGGGCTGACCTGGGCCACTTTAGAACTAAGGTTCGCTCGGTACACGAGCTCCTCACTCTGCACCAGACCCAGACCGCTGAACTCCATGCTGGAGAGTATGTTCCTGGCGCGCTGGTAGGTTGGACTCTGGAGGAAATCCCCTAGGGAGGGAGGAGTCGGCAGATCCTTGATGAGCCCACAATCAATGTCACAATGAGCCTTAAATTTGAATTTATAAATTGAAAACCCTTAGCTCACAAAACTAAATGTAGTATAGGGGCCTCAAGTCGTATTTTTCCAAGGACTAGCTAAGAATGCTTAACTCAAGCTAGAATTCATCATTTTCTGTTTTGGGTTTTCAAATGAAATGGGTATTTTGCGATAATGGATGAAATAACAGTTGGAAACAAAATGAACTCAGCTAAATCAAAAACTAACTAGAAAATTGCGGAAACTACACTTATCCTATTTGAAAACTGAGCAATTCAATTCAAAACTATGAGATTGAAATTCAAAAACTAATATTAAATGTAGGAAATCTGTAACTAATTGCAGAATTATGAAAATTAGAACAAAGCACACTTAAGAAACGTGACTGTGATGAAAATTGAGACCTCTTCCTGATCGGTCAATAGACCAATCAGATACTTACCTGATCGGTTAGACAGACCGATCAGACACAAACCTGATCGGCCAAACATACCGATCAGATACAAACCGAACAAAAGAAATAAGTATGTAGAAACAAAATTCTCAGAAATTTAACATCAGATCCATCCCTTTGCCAAGATCTCCTTCTTGCCGTCACACAAGAACCAAACTAGAAACCCTCTAGCTCGAAATCAACAAGAATCGACTCCCATGATCAGTTTCGCATCAACTTGGTGCACAATCTGAAAACCTCCATCGATCTCTTCTTTCTTGATTGGATGAATGGCGAATTTGGCTCAAAAACCCTCAGAACCCTTCGGAGAACCCCTCCGAATGCCTCGACAACACCGGTTGATGAAGAGTGGCAATCAAAAAGGTATTGATCGACAGAAGCTTAGTTTTGGGTGAAACCCTCACCTGAGCTTTCCAGATACGGATTCGATTAGCAAACTTCAAGGGAAATCGATCTCTATGATTTGAAATCTTGAAATGAGCTTGGATCTGATGTGGCCGCGTGGAATTGGAGAAGAAAACTGAGAAATCGCCAAGAATAGGGAAGAAATCGCGACCCCGAGAGCTGATGAGAAGTTTCTGATTTAACTAATTCTAATTAAAATTGAACGGCTGTGATCATCCTCGCTTAATCCAACGGTCAGATCATCTCGGATTGAAACCAAACTTTCCAGATCTCCATCAATGGTCAGGATCTTCTTCTCCATAGCTTGGATCGATCAGATCTACAACGGATGGCTTGGATTGCCCTTCCTCTTGAATGGATGGCTTAGACTCCTCTTGAGCTTGATCCAACGGCTAGATGACTTCTGATTTGGACCAAAATTTCAGATCTTGATCTGTGGTCTTGATTTACTCTACTTGGAGCTCGGATTGGTCAGAAAATGATAGATGACTTAGATCTCCCCATTTCTTGATTGGATAACCCACATTTCTTCATCTCTTGATCCTCTTGATTGAAGCCAAGTCTGAACTCAAATTCGATCCAATCTGATCTAGGTCCGTGATCATTCGAAGCCTATAATATTATATTCAAATTTAATGCCAAAACATCTCAAATATAAAAAGATTTCTATCCAAAGCTAAAATAGAAATAACTCATGGAACCTAGTGTAAATGCAAGATTAAGCATACAAAAAGTGATCAAAACATGGATTTAAAAACCTAAATTGATTGTCAAATTGGTAATTATCAACTCCCCCACACTTTCTCTTAGGCGTCTCGCACAAACCAACTAGTGAACTAATGATGTACCCCCTAGATTATTCTCAATTATAGTTCGAAGCAATTGAAAGGGAATTACCTAGGGTTGTCAAATCTAAAAAATTTAAACTCAATGGACTAGAGTCTTGTCCTTAGTCAATAACAAAGTATATTTCATCCTTCATGACTAATTAAGATGAATTAAACACACAAATCCTCTCAAGGAAATTTTTGGTGGCTCTCTTCCTAAGTTCTAAATTTTGATGAAAGTCGAGCTCACTCAAACACATCATGTTTCTTGCACTACTATAAGCTTGCTTATGCTCTACTCTCCACCAGTATTCTTGAGTTGAATTCACACCTAAAAAGGCTCATTTGAACATGTTAAGGAAATATGGAATGATAAGAATGAAATAGAAATGTAGTAGATGAAAAATTTAAGAAAGCGGAAAACTTGGATACTAAGAATGTCACTAGGTGAACTTTGCCCCTCTTTTTTTTGTATTATTCTGCATAGATCAGAGCCAAGGTAAGCAAGGATCAGACAGTGACTCTGATTTGGATGAGAAACCTCACTGAATCCAGTGTGCCAAAGTTGCTGTTCTGTGCCAACCTCTCCATCCGAAGGTCCATGAAGATAGCTTCCATTCATCCATCACTGAGCTATTCCAACATTTCTCCATTAGAATTATAGTTCCTTGATGAATTGCTTCATTTCTGAAATGCTCACCATTCAGAAATTGATCGATGGAATAAGCCAAGCTTCAGTAATCCAACCCTTAAATTCTGTGAATGTTTCGCATGGCTGAGATACAAGATGAATGAGAAAATTCATAGTTAATTCTCTAAGTGCAGAGGACTTCCTTTTGCAATCATACATTTCTCAACAACCAGAAAGTTCCTTCTGATCGGTCAAGGAGACCGATCAGGCTCTTCCTGATCGGTCAAGCAGATCGATCAGGAATCGGTCTGGAGTCTTTTGATCGGTTTGGACTTCTTCTGATCGGTTTGGACTTCTTCTGATCGGTTTGGACTTCTTCTGATCGGTCACGGTGACCGATCAGACACTTCCTTGATCGGTCAAAGAGACCGATCAGGTCTTCCTGATCGATTCAGATACCTTTTTGAACATCCAAACTCAAAACTGATTCACTGAATTCTCGGCAACAATATCTTCTAATTTCCAACTTGGCACACAACAGTTAGTACTCACAATTCCCAGTTTATACACCTTCTTGTAGTTCGATTCTTCCATACACACTCTGAGTTGATGTCTTTCTCTCTACTTATCAAAATTACAGATTACAATTTGCCTCTTCCCATTTCTTGCTAACTGTTTCTTGTGTCTTGAGAGGCTAACATATTTGGAGTCCTATCTAGAAATACACTCAATAACAGCTCAAGTTTTGCAACCTATTGTTCGGAAACTCACATTACAAGTTGGTACAAACCTCATTGCTTGTCCACTGAACAAATGCCCAGGTTTTTGCAATAAATAGATGACAATTCTTATATGCTAAAGCTTCAACTCTTTGGCATACCATCACAGATTCTGAATTTATACAGAAGTGTTTCTGAATATCCTTAGCCATATAGCTGTTTCCTCTCAATTCCAATTCACTACTATCATTTTTTTTGCAGCCAACTCAGTTTCAGCTTCCCAGTTTTTCAGCATTTTCAGATTCAATTCACATCTGAATTGGGCAGCTTCAGAATCCTGATCCACTCTGATTCCCTAGCTTCAGAATTCATATCTAAATAAATCGAAACTTGCATTGAGCTCTGGTCTTGGCACACCTGTTTTTACTCAACTCCTAGCTGAAACTTTTCATCTGCAAGGCTACTCAAACCAAGAATTCCAGCTTCGCACCCTCTTGCTAAGTCTCTCATTTCCCTTCGGAATTTGCCTCATAGAATTTAAAACATCAAATAATAATTAGGAATTTAGATGCTTCAAATGTTACCTTCACTAACCAATTCTTTCAACTCACTCTTGATACAAAACTCCTTCAAGTTGGCACCTTTTCATCTACTGCATTTTTTCCGGTTCAATTCTGGCCCATTTTTTTAGTTCAGCCAACAGATTTTTTTTCTTCTTTTTTTTTTTAAAATTCAGAATTACATCCTTGATACTTTCTTCATTCCTTGTTTCTTGACCAATAACCCATATGTGGCACGCAACAGAAACAATAAACTCTCATCAAGTTGGCACATTTTGCTTGTAGGTTGCCAAATATTTCATATTGTCCTCAATATTTGATAGAATGCTTGATAAAGTTCATGCACCACTATTCAAAAATCCAAAACAACCAAAACCTCCCCCACACTTGAACTTTTGTCCGTCTCAGGCAAAATAACATCAAGAAACAATCAAAGCACCCAAGTCCATAGAAAATATGGTTATGAACAGAAAAATAGGGGACGAATAATATAAAGTAGATCAACAAAGAATATTACAAAAATTGATATGAAAAAGGAAACAAGGTGATTCACCTCTATAAATGTGGTCCAATCATAGAAATATAGTTTTGAAAGAACCTAAGCAAGTTCTAAAGTGCAATCACATGTGTGTATCTCAAAAATAAGGTCAAATTCTCACTAGGTAAAAAGAATTCATCTTAAGTCATCAATCTAGAGTCCATAACTAAGTAGTAACTCAAGTATCCAAGAATTTTCACCAATGGGCTCAAATCCTAAGTTTTAACAACCAAATTTAATTCACTTTCAAAGGATTCTAAAATGATATAAAGAAAATCTAGAGGGATACATTTATTCCAAATCATGCATGAAACAAGATGTCAAAAAGGATGAAATGGTATCTACAATGAATCTTTATTCACTCTACACTACCTAAGCATTTATTAACAAGAACTCACTGTAAAAGAAAAATTTACTGCTAGAAAACATAAAAATGATATATACAATGAAATAAAAGTGTAAGAAAGATCAAACTCCCCTTTAAGTTGGGTAGATAGCATCTTTAACATCCAATCCATCCACATCTAACTCCTTCACTTCTTCAAAATATTTCTTGAGTCGGTGGCCATTAACTCTCCAAATAAGATCATTACCTTCATCCTTAATCTCAATAACATCATAAGGAAAAACATTAGTAACAAGATGTAACGCCCCGAAATTTCCCATATGAAATATTAGGAAATATATAAATTCATAAATATGAAATATTATGGAATTCATGAAATAGTATCATGAAATATTATGAATTCATAAATATGAAGTATTATGGAATTCATGAAATAGTATCATGAAATATTATGAAATATTATGAATTCATAAATATGAAATATTATGGAATTCATAAAATAGTATCATGAAATATTATGAAATATTATGAATTCATAAATATGAAATATTATGGAATTCATGAAATATTATCATGAAATATTATGAATTCATAAATATGAAATATTATGGAATTCATGAAATAATATCATGAAATATTATGAAATATTATGAATTCATAAATATGAAATATTATGGAATTCATGAAATATTATCATGAAATATTATGAAATATTATGAATTCATAAATATGAAATATTATGGAATTCATGAAATAGTATCATGAAATATTATGAAATATTATGAATTCATAAATATGAAATATTATGGAATTCATGAAATATTATCATGAAATATTATGAAATATTATGAATTCATAAATATGAAATATTATGGAATTCATGAAATAGTATCATAAAATATTATGAAATATTATGAATTCATAAATATGAAATATTATGGAATTCATGAAATATTATCATGAAATATTATGAAATATATGAATTCATGGAATATAATTAATATTATGAGATTTCATGATGGACTTGCCTTAATGGGCTTGGATTAGTGCAAAATGTAATAAAAAAGAAATATAGAAGGGAGGAAGCAGGGATTGAACCTTGAACCTCCTAGTTGCACTAGCAATGTCTTAACCATTGCACCAAGCCATGTTTCTTGTTAGAGAAGGAGAAACATGCTTGTTAAAAACTAGGGAAGTGAAGAGACATGTCTCTTCAAGAGAAA
Organism: Boesenbergia rotunda; assembly: GCA_024364735.1. Lineage (NCBI taxonomy): Eukaryota > Viridiplantae > Streptophyta > Magnoliopsida > Zingiberales > Zingiberaceae > Boesenbergia > Boesenbergia rotunda. The sequence goes on along the minus strand of JAGFNQ010008796.1, from coordinate 9,620 downwards.
AGTATAAATAAGAGAAGGAAGTGGTTAGAATAACTACCTCTTCATCTTCCTCTTCACTTCTCCACCGAAAGTCTCTTCTTCTCCCTCTCCATTTTCGAAAAGTAAACCCTAGGGTTTTAACCCTAGGGAATTGGAAGGAAGAAGAACCCTTTAAGGTTCTTGCCTTCTACTAGGGCCAAGATTTCTAAGAGAAGGCAAACAAGGGAAACACTCACCTTCCTTCAACCAAGGGCACCTTAAGATCTTAGAGAAGTAGAAATCAAGCGAAAGGATGTAAGTATCCCCTCGCCTGCAGTGTAATAGTTCTTGAATGTGGTATCCTTTAACATGTTGTAAACAAAAACCTAGGGTTTTTGTTCTTGTATGTTTCGGCCACCCCCCTTAGGGGAAGGCCTTGTTTTCTTTTGTTACATGATTAGACCCTTGATACTTAGGGAATATGTGTATATTGATTTCTTTCATGATAGTTGAACAAAAGGGAAGAAGAACTAGGGTTTTGGTTCTTGTAAGATTCGGCCACCCCCTTAGGGGAAGGCCTTGTTCTCTTTTGTTACATAATTAGACCCTTGGAACTTAGGATATATGTATATGTGTGGTTTATGCAAATGTTGTGAACAAAACCTAGGGTTACACCCTTGTGTAGGTTTCGGCCAACACCCAAGAAGGGACCTTGGTTACCCCTTGATGCATGTGAAGACCCCTTGGAATTTAGAGTATACCTATATGTTGTGTCCCTACATTTTTGTGATAGCAAAACCTAGGGTTTTGAACTTGGATGGGTTTCGGCCAAGGCTTAGAAAAAGGGGTTAGTGAGGGTTGAATTATCCTACAATATATCCATGTTTAAGATAAGTATACAAGGTGTTTGAATAAATGTATGTGTGAATGATTAATGCAAAAGTCCTAATATTTCCCTACTCTTGATGTTTCGGCCAACCCACTAGGACTAGGGTTTGTAAAGGTCAAACTACCCTATGATATATGTTTATTGTTGGGGATGATCATATGTATATGTATGTGGTGTTAAATGGAATGGTTGATAAGGAAACCTTAATTGTTAGCATGCTTTGATATGTTTATGTATGAGGTGTTTAAATGAGATGTCTGATTGAAATCTTAATTGATAGCATGCTACCACTTTCTACGATATGAGTATGACCTATGTGACCAAAGCTTGTCAGGTCTAAGGTAGGGTAAGTGGTTGAAATATGATGCATGATGAAATATGATGAACATGTATGAAATGTGATGTATATATGAACATGTATGACATATGATGCATGTATGAACATGTATGAAATATGATGAATATATGAACATGTATGACATATGATGCATGTATGAACATGTATGAAATATGATGAATATATGAACATGTATGAAATATGATGTATGTATGAGCATGCCTTATAGCCCATGGGGTACATTTATGAAATTGCATGTGATATGTTAAAATGCTTAAATGGATACTCAAATAAGTATGGGATCAAGAGCACCCCTTATGTTGTGTGGTGTGTCCCTACGGGATCATGAACACCCTTGAAGAGTGGTGTGTCCCATAAGAGTGAATATGGAGTATCCCTTAGCATATATGTAACAGCATGATAAGTATTTTACTTTTAAGTTGTGTACCCGACTCGGAAGGGGGTCGTTAAATAAATCCGGGGTGCATGTTAACGTGGCTTCGGTAGGACGGAAGGGTCCTGCTCTAATGAATTGGTGGCTCGCTACCCCAATTCATTAGGGAACGCGCAATAGTTTCCGCGCAATAGTTGGTACACAACAGGGCCCAATATGATATGGATGTATTTTTAAGTAATACCATTATGGAATTGTTTTGAAAACATTCATTGAAAACATTTGTTAAATGTGAAGAGTATGCTTATGGTACTTGATACTGCATGCTTAGAAACTTAGATGTTTAATATGCTTTGATGAACTTATGCTTATGATTGAATTTGTGTACATGTTATATTCTTTTGCACGGATTTTGCGAGTAGGACAGGATCCTTACTAAGCATTGTGCTTACTAGTTTATGTGTTATCTTATGCTGCAGATAACACTTAAATGGAAGGAAGAGGTAGGAGGCTGAAGATGTGTGGGGTGGTGGCTCGGGAAGAAAGACTTTTTATATCTACTTTATTATGCTCATGTTTATGTTCCTTAACAAGGAATGTTAGTGACTAGGATTATATTATGGTGTGAAACAATATGTGAACCTATCATGTTATTTAATGTCACTTGATAATTTTTGCAAGCATGCTTAGTACCTAGTTCTCTTAAGTCCTTGCATTGTTGTTATAATGTCATGTTAGAAGATAGAAAAAAAAATATTACTATATGATTGAATGTACGTAACCCCGCCCCGAGAGTAGATATAAGGTCGGGCGTTACACAAGAAATGAACATTCCCATCTAGACCTCAACTTACCTTTAATTAATTTGACCCTTGATTTGTACAAAAGAACTTTATCACCAATTTGAAACTCCTTCTTCACTATATGCTTATCATGAAAGTTCTTAGTCTTCTCTTTGTAAATCCTTGAGTTTTCATATGCTTCTAATCTTATCTCCTCAAGTTCTTGAAGTTGTAGCTTCCTTTCTTCTCCCACTTTATTTGCATCAAAATTGCAAGCTTTCACCGCCCAATAAGCTCTATGCTCTATCTCCACGGGCAAGTGACAAGCTTTCCCATAAACAAGCCGGTAGGGAGACATTCCAATAGGTGTCTTATATGTCGTCCGATAAGCCCACAATGCATCATCAAGTCTTTTGTTCCAATCTTTTCTACTAGCCCACGTCTTCTCCAAGATTGCCTTAATCTCTCTATTTGATACCTCGACTTGTCCATTAGTTTGAGGGTGGTAAGAAGTAGACACTTTATGCAAAACCCCATATTTGTTGAGTAAAGTCTTCATGTGCTTGTTACAAAAATGTGAACCTTGATAACTTATAATAGCTCTTGGAATTCCAAACCTACAAAAAATGTGTGACATAACAAAACTCACAACAACAAAAGAATCGTCAGTCTTGGAGGGAATGACCTCTACCCATTTATATACATAATCAACAGCAAGTAGTATATACAAAAATCCAAAAGATGCAGGAAAAGGTCCCATAAAGTCTATCCCCCATATATCAAAAATTTCACAAAAAAGCATAGTTTGTTGGGGCATTTCATTCCTAGCTCCTATGTTTCCTGTCCTCTGACATCTATCACAGTTTTTATAAAATAGATAAGCGTTATGGAATAAAGTAGGCCAGAATAATCCACATTCTAGTACTTTCCTAATGGTCCTCTGTGGACCAAAATGTCCTCCACAGGCTGACGAATAGCAAAGTGTAAGAACTGAATGAAACTCATGATCAGGTATGCATCTTCTAATTATTTGATCACTATAAAATTTTCACAAGTAAGGATCATCCCACACATAGAATTTAGCATCACTCTTAAATTTATCTTTCTGAGCCTTAGTAAATTGTGCAAGAAAAACATTAGCTACTAAATAGTTAACTAGATCTGCATACCATGACAACTCACCATGCACCACTAAAAGGTGCTCATCTTTAAAATCATCATCAATGGCGGTAAGGTGCCCATCTCCCTCTATCATGCTCAAATGATCTGCCACCAAGTTCTCCTTGTCACTCCTATCTCGAATCTCCAAATCAAACTCTTGAAGTAGAAGCATCCATCTAATCAATCTGGGCTTTACATCCGGCTTCTTCAGAAGATACTTCTGTTGGTGCAGAATGCACCCAAGTCAAACCTGTGTTTTGATAATGGCAACAGAGGTCAAAAGTTAAGTCTTACTTGTTTTCTAACAAGTTACTCTAGTGTGCAGGAAAAGTCCTAGCGAAGGACTGCTAGGCACTGGCGAAGGAATGCCAGGGTAAAAAGTCCTAGCGAAGGACTGCTAGGCACTGGCGAAGGAATGCCAGGATAAAAAGCCCTAGCGAAGGACTGCTAGGTACTGGCGAAGGAATGCCAGAGTCAAAAGCCCTAGCGAAGGATTGCTAGGCGCCAGGCGAAGGACAGCCTGGGACCGAAGCCCTAGCGAAGGAATGCTAGGCACCGGGCGAAGGGCAGCTCGGCATCCAAGACCTGACAAAGGACCGTCAGACAAAAGTCCAACCAAAGGAACGGTTGGCATAAGGTAAATTCTCCCGAGAGGAGTAGGTGAGGACGCGTTCCCCGTCGAGGGAACAGTAGGCGTCGGTTCGACCTAGGGCTCTATTTTGGAGACCAAAGTCAGAACCAAGACAGCTAAGGCTGTATAACCTAATAAATTATTGTATTATTGTGTTTTGGACTAACCCTGGATGCAGGACCGAAGGAACGTGTGTCTGCAGCTTAGAAAGCCTCAAAGGAATGAGGCCACAGCTGACCAGGGCGCTCGGAGTGTCCCAGGCGCCCCCAAGGTGAACACAAAACACCCAAGTAAAAAGTATGCTTCGACAGTACATCCTGCGGGCGCCCCCATGCTCCCGGGCGCCCCCAGCGTCCCGGGCGCCCCCATGCGCAAGCCTCGATCCAGAAGCCAGCGAAGCCAAGAAGGTAGAAATTTGACCCGGTCAATCCGGGCGCCCCGAGCGCTCCGGGCGCCCCGGTCAAAGCGGATCCCGATGATAAAGCGATCAGACGCTGACCGAGACTTTGGCGGATCAAAGGACACGTGGGGGGGCGCCCCCGACATCCCGGGCGCCCCCAGGCCCTATATAAAGGGCCCTCGACCAAGGCTTCAAGAACATCAATTCACTCGACGTTTCTACGCTCTTCTGCTCTCGCGCTGCGCCCCGGAATCCTTCCAACTCGAGCCGACGACGTCCCGCTGCTCCGAAAAAGTCGATCTACCCTGGACGTCGGTAAAAGAGCTATTTAAAAGTTTACTGTACTTAATTCTGTAATCCTTTGTAAACTGTTTTGCGCCTAATATAGAATTACCCAAAGTAAACGGTCAACGACCGTGGGCCTTGGAGTAGGAGTCGACACAGGCTCCGAACCAAGTAAAATTGACTGTGTCTCTGTGCTGTGATATTTTTTATTTCCGCTGTGCACTTGCTCTTAATTTTCCGAAAAACGAATACTGATATTCAGCCCCCCTCTATCGGTCCTATCGATCCAACAAGTGGTATCAGAGCGGGGAAGTTCAAACCTGGTGCAACCACCAGTTTGAAATTTTATTTCGGATCTTTATTTTCTATTTTTTTTCTTTCAAATTTTCGTTACATATTTCGTTTGAATTTTTTTTTTGCGAGGTTGGTGCAACACCCCTCGTTATTTTATTTATCCAGCACTACTAATCCAAGACCTAGTCTTGGAAAATTTGTTTTTCTGTTAGTTTTTTGTTACAGATTAAAATGGCCATGCAAGAAGGTTTTAGCACCACCAGACCTCCACTTTTCAGTGGAGAAGACTTTTCTTACTGGAAAAGTCGCATGGAAGTCCACCTGAAAACTCAGGTGGACATGTGGATCATTATCCAGTCCGGTCTGGAGATCCCCAGAAACGCCGAAGGACTTCCTCAAAGCTACTCAGAATGGGACAACGCCCTAAAACGCAAGATAGAAGCCGACGCAAAAGCAACTCGACTCTCCAATGCGGATTGACAAAAGAGGAGCTGAACCGGGTGGGCCCCTTCAACAGTGCAAAGGAGCTTTGGGCAAAATTGATCGAGCTGCACGAAGGGACATCAGATACTCGGATCAGTAAGAGGGATCTGCTACTGAACAAATTGTACACCATCAAGATGGCCGACAACGAAACAGCAGCCCAGCTCCACGCACGGATCCAAGAGTTGATGAACGGTCTTCACACTATAGGTCACAAGGTTGAAAACCGTGACTTAATAAGGTATGCCTTAAACGCTTTCCCTAGAAACACCTTGTGGGCATCTATGGTAGATGCATACAAGGTCTCAAGGGATCTTTCAAAAATAAAATTAGACGAATTGTTTTCCGAACTAGAACTGCACGAACAAACTAACACCAATATGGTCGAGAAAGGTATTGCTTTCGTTGCAGGTAAAACTGGAAGGACAACAAAGAAGAAGCCTGAACCTGAACCCGAGTCTAACTCAGACTTATACTCAGAAGACGAAGAAGGAGATCAAACTAAGCTGGTCCGATTAGCCCGAAGCTACTACAAGGAGCTGAAGAACCGAACCAACAAACGGAAAATCAGCCGAAGAAAGGACGAACCAGCTGAACCCGCGAATGATAAAAACAAGCCCAACGTAACCTGCTACGAGTGCAAGAAAAAAGGCCACTACAAGACAGAATGTCCAAACTTAAAGGAAATCAAAAAGACAAGAAGAAAGAAAGCGCTCCAAGCAACCTGGGACGAATCTTCCTCAGAAGAAGAAGAAGAAGCACCCCAATCAAACCTACTAGCTCTGACCGCTTCAGAAAAAGTCGAGACTGAGTCAGAATCAGAACAGGACGATGGCGAGCTGACCTTTACAGAAGACGGCAAAATTAAGGTAACTGGTTTCAATAGATGTCAATTAAGTGAATTAATTTCATTTCTTTCTCGAGATTTGGCAAAAGCCAAACTCTGAGTCGAATCCCTCCGACAGGAAGTAAAACTCCTGAAAGAGGGAGCTGACACTAAACCCTTAACCGAGAAGGTTCAGGAAGGAACTCCTACTCAAGTTGAAAAACTTGAAAAGGAGAACTCCTCCCTGAAAACTCAGGTTAAGGATCTTAAATCAGCTTTAGAACGATTTACATCTGGTTCCAAGGGTCTTGACATGATCCTTGGAAAACAGAAATCAGTTCTAAATCGATCTGGACTTGGCTATAGAACCAAATCCCGGCAAAGATCTTACTTTGCTGTACTGAATCAGTCCAGAGGTAAAATTTAGGCATGGGTACCTAAACTATACCTGAACAAACCAACTGGATCAAATCAGTATTGGATCCCCAAGGACAAGATTCACATCTTGCCTAACCATCACCGTGGCTTTAGTCCAGGGGGAGCCAAACTGAAAACAATATTCATTATTAGATAAAAATTTAATTCGTGATTGCAATTGCTTGATTGATTGTTTATTTAAAATTCCTGCAATTTACCATGCTTAGATTTAGGAATGGTTAGCTTAAGGACTGAACAAACTTAACTGAAACTTGACAACATAGTATTGGGTGGAGGTGAGATGATAGTACGTTAGGGAAGCCAATTTGGCAGAACTAGCCGAAGCTACCGATCCAAGACCCAAACTAGTTAGACCAGAAATTTTTCAAAGAATAATTTTGAAAATGAAATTTTATTAAAAGGCTTTGTCAAGGAAAGGGTGGATGATCCCATAAGGCTACGACCAAAGAAGGCCCTGTGTCTCGCTAAGACCTGGAAGCCAATTTTTGAAATTCAAATTCAAATTATTTTTTGTCAAATTCGAATCTAACACAAAATTTCAGTTATTTGTAGATTTTAACATCTTTTCAAAAATTTCAAAATTAATTAAGTCTTCAAAATAAACCATGCTTTTCAAAATAATCTCAACTATCAAAACCTGTCTCACAAAACATATAAGGCTAACGTGATTGAAAACCCTAGATTTGGGTGAGACAGACTAGGCAGTGAAACTCAATTGAAGCTATTCCTGACTCTAATTGGATCCAAATCAAGAAAACTCTTTATGTGTAGGAACATAAAGATTTGGACCAATGGATGTTGGATAGCGGTTGCTCCAGACACATGACTGGAGATAAATTGAAGTTCACCAAGCTGAAGTTCAAAAACCTAGGCTCAGTGGCATTTGGCAATAATGCTACACTCAAGGTAATTGGGTCAGGTAATATTGAACTTAAATCCGATTTCATTATTAAGAAAGTTCTATTGGTTGAAAACTTTAATTTTAACTTGCTTAGCATAAGTCAGTTATGTGATTCTGGTTATATAGTTACTTTCAACAATTCTAACTGCCTGATTAGAAATGTACAACACTCAGAAATCATGCTTAAGGGCACTAGGAAAAACAATGTATACACTATAAACCTTCCCCTTGTACCCAAATGTATGTTAACACAATTAGAACAATCAAACCTCTGGCATAGGAGATTAGGTCATACCAATCTGAGAACTATCTCAAAAATTACCCAACTTGGCTTAATCAAAGGTATCCCCAAGATTAAAAATAATGAAAACCTAATATGTGAATCATGTAATCAAGGTAAACAAACCAAATCCAATCACAAACTAACCCAATCTGATTTAACTCAAATTACACTTGAGCTCCTACACCTTGACCTATTTGATTCACATGGAGCCAAGTCACTAAGCGGGAACCGATACTGCTTAGTAATAGTTGATGATTACTCTAGGTTTACCTGGGTTAGGTTTCTAAAAACCAAAGATGAAACCCTAAACCTATTTAATGAATTCTGTAAACTAATTGAAAATCAAAACGACACTAAAATTAAAAGACTTAGGAGTGATCGCGGGGGAGAGTTTGAAAATCAACGATTCGAGGAATTCTGTAAGATAAATGGGTACTTACATGAATTTTCATGTCCTAGAACCCCCCAACAAAATGGTATAGTCGAGCGAAAGAATAGAACATTACAAGAAGCCGCTAGGGCTATGCTCAACGAATTTAATCTAGCAAACCAATTTTGGGCAGAAGCGATTAGTACGGCTTGTTATATCCAAAATAGGGTTTTGATTAACAAGCGACACAACAAAACCCCCTATGAACTGTACTACCATAGACTCCCAAACCCACACTACCTAAGGGTCTTTGGATGCAAAGTCCATATCCTAAACACCAAAAACTATTTAGGAAAATTTCAGTCCAAGTCAAACCCAGGTATCTTCCTAGGATACTCAATCACAAGTAGAGCCAATAGAGTTTACAACCAACAAACTAAGAAAATTGAAGAAACAACAAACTTAATTTTTGATGAAGAAATCAACTCAACATCTAAGAATCCAGATTTAACTTCATCAAACTCTGACCAAGAAAATAATGAACAAACTATTGAACCCTTAATTGAACCCTTAAACGAACTAACCATTGAACCAATTAATGAGTCAACTATCGAACCAACAAATGAACCAGCCCAAAGAGTCGAATCAAATAGTGAACCAAACCAACCAGCCAGACCTGAGGCTGAACCAAGCTCTAGGAGAACCAAGAAACCCAGACTCAGTCACCCAACCGATCAAATTGTGGGTGATCCAACTCTAGGAGTCAGAACTAGATCCTCCTATAGAAACCTTAGTCAAATAGCTATGATATCGAAAATAGAACCCAAAACTATAGATGAAGCCCTACCTGACCCTGATTGGATCATAGCTATGCAAGAAGAATTAGACCAATTTGAGAGGAACCAAGTCTGGGAACTAGTGCCTAAACCTGAAGGCAAATCCATCATAGATACTAAGTGGGTCTTTAGGAATAAGCTAAATGATCAAGGAGAAATAGTCAGAAATAAAGCCCGCTTAGTAGCCAAGGGATTCAGCCAAGTAGAAGGATTAGATTACGATGAAACATACGCCCCAGTAGCTAGACTTGAGTCCATTAGAATGTTGTTAGCATTTGCATCCCATAAAGGATTTAAGCTATACCAAATGGATGTAAAGTCAACCTTCCTAAATGGATTCATTAAAAGAAGT
>JAGFNQ010008795.1:0-17969 GCA_024364735.1 Boesenbergia rotunda | reverse complement strand
CAGGAGTTCATGTGCAGGGTCCAACTGTAACGTATTGGCAAAGACCGCTACATCTCCATGAAAATTTGGATGTAGTGTTAAATACGCAAGAGTTTTCACACCATAGGTGAATAAGAATAAAAATTATAGGAAAACTAATAGTCTAAGATTTGGAACATAGAACATAGGAACCCTCATTGATATAGATAATATATTCGATAATTAGATGAAGAATTAATATTTTGTGTATACAAGAGACAAAATGAGTAGGCAAGAAGGCAAAGATGATAGAGAACTCGGATTTTAAGTTATGGTACACGAGAAAGAGTAAAACAAGAAATGGAGTGGGTAATTTTTAGATAGTTTGTTAAAGGATGAAATAGTAGGAGTAATTATAAAGGAGATAAAATTATAACTCTTAAGATAATAGTGATAAAAGAAACTGTGAACGTAATTAACATATATGCATCTCAAGTATGATTAGATGAAGGTACTGAATTAAGGTTTTGGAATGACCTAGATGAAGTATTACAAAATATTCTGCTAAATGAAATGATTTTAATAGGAGACGATCTAAATAGACATGTCAGAGTGAAAAATAAGAAATATGAGAGGGTCCATGAGAGTTATGAGCTTAGAATATGAAATGAAAAAGTGAAAATTATATTGGATTTTGCAATAACATGTGACCTTATATTAGCTAATTTATTTTTTAAGAAAAGAGAAAACACTTGATCATAATCAAAAGTGAGAATAATAAATCACAAATTTATTTTCTTATAATTATAAAGAGGGATAGAAAGATTTGTAAAGATTGCAAGGTTATCCCTGGAGAAAACTTAACTACCCAACATAGGTTAGTAGTGTTGGATATACGTCTTAATCATAGTATCAATATAAGAAAAATATACACGATTCCTAGAATTAATTGGTGAAAGTTAAAGGAGAAGGTAGGAGTACAAGCATTAGGTGAAATATATGGTGACTCTAATACGACATGGGATAAGTGTTAAAGTTGAAAATAGTAATCAAGAGTATACTCGAGAAAAGGGGCATGCACCACCAAGTAAAGAATCTTAGTGGTGGAATGAGAAAATACAAGAGAAAGCGAAGGAATAACGAATCACCTATAAAGAATTATATATTTGTAAAATTGAGAAAAACTTAAAAAATATACAATAACCAAGAAAGAGGCTAATAAAGCAATGTATAAAGCAAAAAAAAAACTTTTGAATGGTTATATCGAAAATTGGATACAAAAGAAGGTGGAAAAGACATTTATAAGTGTGAGAGAGGAAGATATCTTATCCAAATAAGATGTATTAAAGATGAATGTAATATGACACTAATAAATGATGCAAAAATAAAAGAGCGGTGGTAGAAGTATTTTCATTACCTTTTTAATGAATGTTTAGATGACCAACATAACTTACATAATTTAAGTAGGTCAAATGAGTATATAAATTTAACTTTTTATCGTATAATTCAAACTTCAGAAGTAGAGCAAGCTTTAAATGGGATGTAAAATGGAAAAGCCGTTGGACATGATATTTCGATAAAGTTATAGATGTGTATAGGAAAACAATGTATTTAATGACTTTCAAAATTATTTAACATGATATTGTAAACGAAGACGGACAGAATAAAAAATGAGGATGCTAAGGTGGATGTATGGATATATAAGGACGGACAGAATAAAAAATGAGAGCATTAGAGAGAAAGTCAGAGTTGTATATATTAAGAAAAACTCCAAAAGACACATTTAAAATGGTATAAATATCTACTTAGATAGCCAATAAATGCTTTGGTTAGACAATGTGAAATTATGATAAATACGCACATCAAAAAAGGTAGAGGAAAACCAAAAAAAAGACTTGATTGACAATAATAAAATATGATAAAATTTATTTAAGTGTAGATGATGATATAGTAGGGGAAGGAGTTCAATGGCGTAGAATGATCTATATAACCGACTCTACCTAATGGGATAAGGTTAGGTTGTTGATGTTTATATTTTTAGCCAAGATAACCATCCTTCTACTCTTTCTACTTGCAAATTCTTGACTTATACTTTATTTTTCTTTTGTCTTTTTAATTCTATTTCTCACATGGATGAGTAGAGGGCATGATAAACTCTTAGGAGCGCATGATTTTTCATGTACTTGAAAGCAATAATGATAGATCGAATACAAACCATATGATGCATCTAAGGTTCTAATTATCTATTAACTTTAAGGCTAAAATTGAAACCGAAATAATGGCACGCGAAGGCTAACCTGAATCCATTGCAAGAGCCATTGATCTTACTCATCCCCGTACAAATTCCTGCAAGCGTAGCAGATGATCTTTTGCATGGATCGGGCAAAAATCAGATTCCTTCTCAATGGGAAGAGAGTAGGAAGAAGAAGAAGGAGAAGCCAAAGTCAAGATACCCAAATGAATTTTGTCCTCTTCCTTACATACCAAGGCCATTCTATAGGGACCATCCACGATAAAAGCTTATACCTATTAACAACCCATTAATATTAATGAACCAGGTTATTAGATCTACAAAATCCATATCTAATTAGCTTAAACCCCCTTCAAGCATTAATTACTTAATGCTTAAGATACGTGAAGGAGTGAATGCTAAACTAGAATCTTGGTGGGAAACACTAAAAGTGAAAGATTTTAAACTTAGTAGAGTAAAGATAAAATATATGAAATTTAAATTTGACAATATTAGATATAATGAGACGATTGTTAAAATATGAGATGACGAGCTACCTGCAAATGAGAGCTTTAAATATTTAGGATTATTTTTGCAAAACGATAGAGAGATTGAAAGAGATGTCTTATATAGAAGAAAAGCAGGATGATTGAAATGAAGGAGGGCATTAGCTGTTTTATATAAGTACCTCTAAAACTTAAAGGGAAGTTTTATAAGACAGCGGTTAAACCTGCTATCTTATATGACTTATATGACGTTGAATGTTTGGCTATGACTTGCGTATATGAGCAGAAGATGAGAGTTACAGAAATGAGGATATTAAGGTGGATACGTGTGTTGGGACCGATGACACGACTAGAGGGGGAGGGTGAATAGCTTGGTCACCCGAATTCACTTTTTTCCTACAATTGTTATCGTAAGCAGCAACTTAAACTATCAATTAGAACAATGCTAACGTTTTACCGTTTACGTAGTTCGGAGATTGCTTGCTCCTACTCCACGGCGTATTCTTGAGGTGGACGAACCCTTAATCTTTCGAATCACTCCCCGGCAATCTCTAGCTAAAGCTTTCTCCTTCTCGGATGAGAACAACCACTCACAAAGCCTCTTCCTCTTACAAGATGTGAGCTAGGGTTTAGGAGGAAGAGAGAAGACTTGGAGCTTGAGCACTTGAACACTTGAGCAGGATTTTACAATGAATAGCTAACCTATCTCAAGTCTCAAGCTCCTCTTTAAATAAAGGACAGAGTTGTTAACCAAACAGCTCAGCCCTGACGACTGGTGTCCAGCCAACGACTCTATTTTGAGCAGACCAGTCGACTGGTACTTGGACCAGTCGACTGATTTTTCTGTGAGTTTCCTCTCAACGCTGCAGTCGACTGCTTCCCTTGCCAATCAACTGTCCAGCTTACAAACTCACTCTCAACTTCTCCGGAGTCCATCCTTCATGTATGCCTTGAAGTCCACTTCCTCGGCTTGCCCCTTGAAGTTCTCTTCCATCAGCTCTCATCCCTCGGATGCGCACACAAGCCCGCGGCTTGTCTCCATGTCATCCTTCGTGTATGCCTTTGAAGTCTACTTCCTCGACTTGCCCTTTGAAGTCCTCTTCCTCGACTCTCGTCCCTCGGATGCTTCACTCCATGTTCCTTATGTGTGGTTCACCAAGTCCTGCAAGACTCAAATACACACATCAAATCAACATGAAAACCTAACTTAATCATATTGACACACATATCAAAACTCATGATCTACACGATCAAACTTGGGTTGATTGCACCAACAATCTCCCCTTTTTGATGTGTGACAATATGTTTAAGTTAGGTACAAAGATAACAATTGAAAATCAAAAGCATAGTATATTAAAACACATAAACATGCATCCTCCCCCTTAACCTATGTCTTATCACATGATTTTCAATTTTTTACATAACCATAAAGAATTAAGTTAAATTCTAACTTAAACCTTTCAATTCTCCCCTTTTGACACCATCAAAAAGATTGCACCAAGTAATATTAACCTATGGTATCAAATAGGACAAAGTTTCAACTTCTGAAAATACACAGAAATCAGAAAACTTATGTACCAGTCGACTGAGTCAGTTACCAGTCGCTGGTGTCATCGAAACTACCCTTTCTTCCAAGAAATAGTAATATCAGTCGACTGACCTTGGTACCAGTCGACTGATACATTTCTGATTCGACTTTCAGCCTTTTGAACTGAATTTCAGAAATGCATAAAAAATTTAGAAAATTTAAAAATTATGAGATTTTGCAAACATATTTCTTATGATGTTTTCTAACAGAGAAAAATATATTTTCATGAAAAATCCAAATATGTTTGACTTTTTAACCAAAACTCAAAAACCTTGAAAAACATTCAACTTTGTATCAATATTAAGTCCTAGTTTTGAACCCTTGTGTTTTTCAAATCTATGTCATAGCAAATAAAACATAGAATTGTTTTTAAAACATTTGAAATGTCCAACTATGATCTATGGCAAGATGTTCATTAATTAAACATTTATTTTCCCATAGTTGGTCTATTATCACTAATGTGATACTATTCATAATCACCAAAATGTCATAAGCACATATGAATTATGAGTATCATCCTAACATCTCATATGCATAAATAAACACATTAATCAAGTCATTATGAGATGTTCTAAAGGTAATCCCTATTTAGCCCATTTTATCAAGAATTTCTATTTGGGCTAAGTACTCCCCTTAAGGTCTCAAGTCAACCAAATTTCAAAGATTTGAAATTTTGACAAACATGGTTGACTAACCCTAAATCCTCTAACCGTTGAGGATTGACTTTGGTACCCAATAGAAATGCTTTCTAATTGGGTTGACCAAGTACTCCTTAGGATCCACTTTTTATCTAGGGTTTTTGTCTTAGATTGTCCTCTAGCAAGTAGGCAATGATAAGATTTTCCATTGCTAGATTTTTCAAAACCTAATCCCTCTTTCTTGAAACTTGCCCATTGGCTCTCAATGATCATGTTTAGGGTTTTTGAGCCAATTTCAATTTCCTAAGGGCTTTAGTAAGATTATCTACCTTTTCCTTAATTCGCTATTTTCTTCTTCTAAGCATGAATCATTTAAACTAGAAGAAGAAGCATGCATATCATCCTTGATTGTCATAGATTCTATTTTTCATTTAGCATGCAAATCTCATTTTTCAAACATTTGATTTTCTTCTTAGCTTTAAACAAGTCATCATTGGTGTTAGAAATTATCTTAACTAAAGTGATAGTTGGTAGATTATATACCTCACTTACCGAGACGTCCGAGTCCGAAGTTGAGCCTCCCCTTCACTTGAGCTCCTTCCTTCTTCAATTTCGGATGATGTGGAGGCAATATCTTTAATTCCATTAAAGCAAAATGGGACACATGATGCTCCTCCTCTTCCGATGAAGATGACTAATCCATGTTGCTTTTAAATTTTAGACCTTCTTCCCTTTTCTTTGTTTTCTTCTTTCTTTTTTCTTTCCTTCTTTTTCTTCAAAAGTGGACACTCATCTCTCATATGTCCTTCTCCTTGACAATTGTAACATATGATCTTCCTTGTTCTACTCTTGCTTCTTGAACTTTTCCTACCATAAGATTTGTTAGTAGAAAAATGTTTAAACGCTTTCCTCATTTTTCTTACCATGTAGGCTTCGCATCACTATCCATGGATACACTTGATTCTTCCGAGTCGGATGAGGAAGTCTTCTTCTTTTTACCTTTTCCCTTGTTTGCCACAAGGGCTATACTTTTTGGTTTGTAGACTTCTTCAATAGCTCCTCTAATCCGAGTTTCATGGAGCTCCATGGTTGAGAAAAATTCTTCTAGAGAGGTTTTCTCTAGATCCTTGGATATGTAATATGAATCCACCATTGAGCTCCAATTTGATGTTCTTGGAAGGCATTGATGGCTTTCATCAATGTGTCTCGGTTTGAAAGTTGCTCTCCTACACTTGTTAGTCCATTAAGTATTTCTTTAAATCTAGCATGCAAATTTGATACCTTCTCCCCTTTATCAAGCTTGATGTTGTTGAGTTGAGATCGGAGAAGATCTCTCTTTGCCAATTTTGTCTCCGAAGTGCCTTCATGAAGCTCTACTAGCTTATCCCATAAGTCCTTGGCACTTGAGTAGCTCCCAATCCTTGTTACCTCTTATTGGGAAGCACACTTAGTAGATTGTGCAAAGCTTTTGAATTTGCTAAATAATCATCCCTTTGCTTCTTGCTCCATTTTATCTTTTCAAGTAGCTTGTTCTCTTGATCCTAGGCACTTCAAAACCGTTTTTCATTATTAACATAATATCAAAATCGGTATTGAAGAATACCTCCATCATTTTCTTCCACCAAGCAAATTCTCTTTCGAATTTTGGCGGTTGGATGTGCGAGCCGGCCATTTTAATGAATATGCTCTTCTTGGCGGTTAGTCCGTTGAAGACGACCTTGGCTCTGATACCACCTGTTGGGTCGATGGCACGACTAGAGGGGGGGGGGTGAATAGCTTGGTCACCCGAATTCACTTTCTTCCTACAATCGTTAGCGCAAGCGGAAACTTAAAGTATCAATTAGAATAATGCTAACGCTTTACCATTTACGTGGTTCGGAGATTGCTTGCTCCTACTCCACGGCGTGTCCTTGAGGTGGACGAACCTTTAATCCTTCGGTGGGTCACTCCCCGGCAATCTCCGGCTAAAGTTTTCTCCTTCTCGGTGGAGAACAACCTCTCACAAAGCCTCTTCCTCTTACAAGATGTGAGCTAGGGTTTAGGAGGAAGAGAGAAGACTTGGAGCCTGAGCACTTAAACACTTGAGCAGGATTTCACAATGAATAGCTAACCTATCTCAAGTCTCAAGCCCCTCTTTAAATAGAAGAGAGAGCTGTTAACCAAACAACTCAACCCTGACACCAGTTGACTGCCTCCAGGGCCAGTCGACTGGTGTCCAGCCAACGACTCTATTTTGAGCAGACCAGTCGACTAGTACCTGGATCAGTCAATTGATCTTTCTATGAGTTTCCTCTCAACACTGTCATTCGATTGCTTCCCTTGCCAATCAACTTCCCAGCTTACAAACGCACTCTCAACCTCTCCGGAGTCCATCCTTCGCGTATGCCTTGAAGTCCACTTCCTCGGCTCACCCCTTGAAGTTCTCTTCCATTGGCTCTCGTCCCTCGGATGCGCACACAAGCTTGCGGCTTGTCTCCATGTCATCCTTCGCGTATGCCTTTGAAGTCTACTTCCTCGGCTCGTCCTTTGAAATCCTCTTTCTCGGCCCTCGTCCCTCGATGCTTCACTCCATGTTTCTCATGTGTGGTTCACCAAGTCCTACAAGACTCAAACACACACATCAAATCAACATGAAAACTTAACTTAATTATATTGATACACACATCAACACCTATGATCTACACGATCAAACTTGGGTTGATTGCACCAACAATGTGGGCATACAAGGATAGATAAAATAAACAATGAGAGCATTAGAGAGAGTCACAGTTGCATATATTGAGGGAAAACACTGAAAGACACATTTAAGATGATATGAATATGTACTTAGACAGTTAATAAATGTTCTGGTTAGGCGATGTGAAATTATCATAAATATACACATCAAACGAGGAAGTGGAAGATAAAAAAAGACTTGGTTCGCAACAATAAAACAAGGTAAAATTTATTTAAGCGTAGATGATGATATAGTAGGGGATAGAGCTCAATGGCGTAGAAGGATCCATATAACCGGGCTCACTAATGGGATAAGGTTTGGTTGTTGATGTTTGTATTTTTAGCCAAGATAACCATCCTTCTATTCTTTCTACTTGCAAATCCTTGACTTATACTTCATTTTTATTTTCATTTGTCCCTTTAATTCTATTTCTCACACGGATGAGTAGAGGGCATGGATAAACTCTTAGGAGCACATGAAATGATCTTTCTTGTACTTGAAAGCAATAACGATACATTGAATACAAACCATATGATGCATCTAAGGATCTAATTATCTATTAACTTTAAGGCTAAAATTGAAACCGAAATAATGGCAACCAAGGATAACCTAAATCCATTGCAAAAGCCATTGATATTACTTGTCGCCGTACGAATTCCTGCAATTGCAGTAGATGATCAGAAGAAGGAGAAGCCAAATTCAAGATACCCAAATGAATTTTAACCTCTTCCTTACATACCAAGGCTCATCCTGCAGGGACCATCCATCATAAAAGCTTATACCCATTAACAACTCATTAATGTTAATGAACTAGGTTATTGGATCTACAAAATTCATATCCAATTAGCTTAAACCCCCTTCATGCATCAAGCATTAATTTATTAATTACTTAATGCTTAAGACACGTTAAGAGGTGAATACTAAACTATAATCTTGGTGGGAAATACTAAAAGTGAAAAGTTTTAAACTTAGTAGAGTAAAGAAAAATATATAGAATTTAAATTTAGCAATATCAGATGTAATAAGACGATTGTTAAGATAGGAGATGATTAGCTATCTCGAAATGGGAGCTTTAAGTATTTACGATTATTTTTGCAAAACGATGGAGAGATTGGGAGAATGCTTATATAGAATACAAACAGGTTGCTTGAAATGAAGGAAGGCGTCATATGTTTTATATGATCGTAAAGTACCTTTAAAACTTAAAGGGAAGTTCTACAAAATGACGGTTAAACTTGCTATCTTATATGACGTTGAATGTTGGCTATGACTCGCGTACATGAGCAGAAGATGAGAGTTGCAGAAATGGGGATACTAAGATGGATGTGTGGACATACGAGGCCGACAGAATAATATATAAGAGCATTAGAGAGAGTCAAGTTGCATATATTGAGGTAAAATTCCGAAAGACATGTTTAAGATAAAATGAACATGTACTTAGACAGTCAACAAATGCTCTGGTTAGGCGATGTGAAATTATGACAAATACACACATTAAACGAGGAAGAGGAAGATAAGAAAAGACTTGGTTAGCAACAATAAAACAAGATAAAATTATTTAAGTATGAATGATGATATAGTAGGGGATAGAGGTCAATGACTTAGAAGGATCTACGTAGCCAACCCAACCTAGTGGGATAAGACTTGGTTGTTGTTGTTTGTATTTTTAGCCAAGATAACCACCCTTCTACTCCAAATCCTTGACTCATACTTCATTTTTCTTTTTCCCTATTTATCATATGGATGAGTAGAGGGCATGAACGAACTCTTAGGAGCACATGAAATAATCTTACTTGTACTTGAAAGTAATAAGGATACATTGAATACAAATCATATGATGCATCTAAGGATCTAGTTATTTATTAACTTTAAGGCTAAAATTGAAACTGAAATAATGGCAAGTGAAGATTGACCTGATCCACCGCAAGAGTCATTGATCTTATTTGTCATCGTATGAATGATCACAGCAGATGATCTTCTGTAGGGATCAGGCAAAAATCTGATTCCTTCTCAATGGGAAGAGACGAAGGAGGAGGAGGAGGAGGAGGAGGAGGAGGAGCCAAAGTCAATATGCCCAAATGAATTTTGACCTCCTTACATACCAAGGCCCATCCTACAAGGACCATCCACCATAAAAGCTTATAACCCATCAACAACCCATTAATGTTAATGAACCAGGTTATTGAATCTACATATTAAATCCACATTCAATTAGCTTAAACCCCCTTCGTGCATCATGCATTGATTATGTAATTGAGGTTTAATTCCTTAATGATAAATTATTGTATATGTTGTTAATCTCGTATTAGCCCACCTAATGGAAACTTAAATCTTTCAGTACTTTCCCAATTCGACTTTGATCCTGTCGACAAGCGAAGATCGGTTCTCACTCGGATGACTCGGTCTGAACAAGATGACCCGGTCTGCTGTAGCTAGGGGGTCGGACTCGGGCTCAAGTAGAGATCAGGTTCAAGTCACTCGGCTTGGACCAAAATAGAGCTCACAAAGTGGTGGTGTGGTTGCAAAAAATGGCAGCAAACCCATCTCTGGAGCTCAAACGGGGTTTATATAGGAGTGGGGAGAAATCCCCCGTCAAGTAAGCTGCCACATCCCATTAAGAGTTGATCAGGGGTCAGACTGAGCCACCGGCCACCTCAGCCGCTGGATGAGGCTTCCATAGCCACCTGACAATCTGTAAATCTGTCCCTTCTGACCCCAATTAATGCTTGGCGGCTGTGTCAGGTAATGATTATGTCAGAGGTCTTTTCCTCTTAATGAAGAGTTTAGCAGATCCTCACGGCGGACGTGGATCTCTTATTACGAGGGCCTATCCGCTTCAATCTTTGGGACGGCGTCGGAGTATATGGCCTGGGGTAGCCGGGCACCGCGAATGTCCGACCCCGAATGCCCGGTCTTGAGCGCTCGGTATTGGGTGTGCGACCCGAGTGCTCGACCTCAAGGGCCCGACCTCGAGTGCTCGGCCTCAGGTGTGCGATCCGACTGTTCGACCTCAAGGCCCGACCTCGAGTACTCGGCCTCGGGTGTGCGATCCGAGTGTTTGACCTCAAGGCCCGACCTTGAGTACTCGGCCTCGGGGTGTGCGACCCGAGTGTCCGACCTCAAGGGCCCGACCTCCAGTACTCGGCCTCGGGTGTGTGATCCGAGTGTTTGACCTCAAGGCCCGACCTCGAGTACTCGGCCTCAGGTGTGCGACCCGAGTGTCCGACCTCAAGGGCCCGACCTCGAGTGCTCGGCCTCGAGGGTCCATCCTCGAGGGCTCGGTCTAGGGTGAGCGACCCAAGCGGCCGACCTCGAAGGCCCGACCTCGAGTACTCGGCCTCGGGTGTGCGACCCGAGCGTCCGACCTTGACGGGCCTGGGTCGTCCTCATCAGGTTGTCTTCGGCCGGGCTGGATTTGACCAGGCTCCTGGCTCGCGCAAAGAAAACCAACTGGCGGACTCACAAAGACGCCCGACCGGGTCACGAAACATCTCGACCGGATCAGACTTGTATAAATCTATCAAAAGTATCTTTTTTAAGAACCCCTTGATGACTATGGACAAATCATACAAGTTAGGCGAGAGCATCAATGAAATCCGTGCTTCCTCATTTTATCCTTGATGGCTCTAGGACAAATGGATTCCTGAGTCAAGTAGTTTGGCAGTCTCTTCATTTAGATTAATTTAGGACAATTAAGCATTTGATAAATTAGGTGGGTGATCAGGTGAGGCGAGGGTGTGAATGTGCTTTAGAAACAAAGGAAATAATACCAAGACTCTCTATCATTCACTGTAGAATTGCCAAAAGCAAGGTAATATTTAGGGCTTTATATCACTCATCAGTCATATAATTTTGATTCTCCAGCCTCCTTTCGGACTATTTATCATGATTAGACAACGGATAGTGATGCCTTTGAAGGCATTTCTTGTTTCTTTTATTATATATATATATATATATATATATTAAAAAAATCTTGTAAAAATTCTTTGATAGTAACAAATTTCATTATGTAATATGACGACTTGTCCAATAGTTGGAAAATTGCATTGGCAGGTGTCCATGTTCGTTGCTTCATAATCTGATTCACCTAAGATTCCTCCATTTGACTGAAGAATCTCTGTGGGGGAGCTCTAATTGTTCAATGTTGCTGTCACATCGTTTGATTATTGATTCAAAATTGAAGTCGGTTTGTCTTGTTATACGTCACCTTCTATCTCAATCCTTATTTATGCTCCTTTTTTCACGGTGGAAGACTTTTTTTTTTCCTTATTACTCTAAAGAAGTTTATTTCCAATTATTTCCCCCACTTTCCTCCAGTTCAATTTTTTAATTGTTCTTCTTTACCTAGTGTTGATTTATCATCCTCAATAAGCATGGTTAGTTCTAACTTGGGGATCATTTATTGTTTCATGGCTACCGGATCTAAATAGAGTATCGCGAGCTAGTCATCCTTCTTGACATAGTTTTTTCGTTTATTTTATTTGAATTGTTTTTGCAAGTAGTTAGATTAGGGCAAGTTACTCATAATTATCATTTACATGTTAACCTCTCCTGACTATGGCTTTGATTTGGTCTGCACTATTGTCTTCTTGTATGAATTCTTGATGTGATGTATAACAAAGCTAGCTAACCTACCCTCTCTTGGGCTCTGTTAGAGATTCCTCTTCATTTCTCTAATAATATGCACCACTATTTGATTTATTTTGACAATCTAGATGTCCTAGTTTCACTCGATTAATGCCTCCTCTTAAGTGGCCATGTATTTAATCTTAGAGGTTGACGGTCTCCCCTTAACTTTTTGTCCTTGTCATGATAAAGGGAGGGATAATTTCCAAATCATGCACTAAATTTAGTATTATTCAATTTGCAAGCCATCCTTCTTGAATGTCTGTTTGCCCTTGTTTTCTTTTCACACCCCTCTTGCGACCTATCCAGCAGCCTCCCAATGTGGACCAGGGACTATCTCTACTGCAAATCCTTGACTTATACTTTAGTTTTCTGTTTTTTTCCCCTTTAATTATATTTTCTCACATGGATGAGTAGAGGGCATGGATGAACTCTGTTAGGAGGCACATGAAATAATCTTGTTTGAACTCTCCCAATTCGATTTGTATAAGGCTATCAAAAGTATGGACAAATCATACAAGTTAGGTGAGAGCATCAATGAAACCCGTGCTTCCCCATTTTATCCTTGATGGCTTTAGGCCAGATGAATTCATTAAGAATGCGTTTGATTCAAGTTATCAGATATAATCTTAATTATGTGATTACCAAGTAATAACATAACCAAGTTAATGGAGAATGAAACATAACCTGAAGCTGTTTGTTCAATTTAGATAATTAAATAAAATCTTATTTGTTTGGAGGTAATAATCTATAACACAATATCATATTTTTACCGTATTACCCTTTAGTTAAATTTAAGTATAATAATATTATATGCTTATAAATTTAAAATAAAAAGTAAGATGATATTATATACATATTCGTATCCTCGGTCGCCGATGGTGGTCGCTGGCTGTCGTTGCCGGTTATCGGGCGCGAATAATGGTCGTCGACGCGGCAGCGGCGGCCACCAGTCGCCAGCTGTCGTTGCCGGTTATCGACCGCAAATAATGGTCGCCGACCGTCATCGGTCGCCGGCGGCGGCCGGCGCCGTCGTTGCCGGCCACTGGCGCCATCGTTGCCGGCCACTGGCGCCATCGTTGCCGATGGTCGCCCGCGAATAATGCCTCTTTTGTTAAGGTAAATATTGAAGAATAATTTTGAAAAGATAAGTTTCATAACTCCGGAATCAAGAAAAACCTTACTTTTCTAAAGTTTTCTGATTCCGGGTTGCATGCCTCTTTTGCTGACATGTCGGGCATCGATCATTACTTGGAAATCGTTGATTGTCTAAACCAAACAAGATTTTTGTTAATAATCTTGGATGGATAACCAAGATTATCAAAGATAATCCTCAACCAAACGTACCCTAGTCAAGTAGTTTTGCTGTCTCTACATTTAGATTAATTTAGGATAATTAAGATGTTTTTTTCTTCTAGAACATCTAGATTGCCTTTGATAAATTAGGTGGGTGAGGTGAGGGTTTGAATGTGCTTAGGGAGCATGTTGAGTAGAATTCACCATTTTACTATGGAAAAAAGGCAACATAGTGCATGATGCTCCCACCAATATAGGTCTCGGGGAAGA
Source organism: Boesenbergia rotunda (assembly GCA_024364735.1). Lineage (NCBI taxonomy): Eukaryota > Viridiplantae > Streptophyta > Magnoliopsida > Zingiberales > Zingiberaceae > Boesenbergia > Boesenbergia rotunda. The sequence goes on along the minus strand of JAGFNQ010008795.1, from coordinate 4,141 downwards.
GATCTATTGTTCCTGTGACTCAAACTCATAACCTCTAGATTACACGGAAAAAATTTTACCATTGTGTCAAGGTTCCTCTTCACCGTTATACTATGGAAACAAAGGAAATAATACGAAGACTTTCTATCATTAATTGACTGTAGAATTGCCAAATGCAACGTAATATTTAGAGCTTTATATATCACTCCACTTCCTAATTATAAAAGTGCCACCTTCTCAATCATTCATATAATTTTGATTCTCCAACCTCCTTTCCGACTATTTAGCATGATTAGACCATGGATAGTGATGCCTTTGGAAGATATTTCTAGTTTCTTTTATTTTCTATATACATTATAAAAGAAAATCCTTGTAAAAATTCTTTGATAGTAACAAGTTTCATTATAAAATATGACGGCTTGTCGAGTAGTTGGAAAATTGCATTGGCGGGTGTCCATGTTCGTTGCTTCATAATCTTATTCACCTATGATTCCTCCTATTGGCTTAGGAATCTGTGGGGAGCTCTAATTGTTCAATGCTGCTGTCCCATCTTTTGATTATTGATTCAAAATTGAAGTCGGTTTTGCTTGTTATACATTCACCTTATTCATGCCCCTTTTTTTACGGTGGAAGAAAATTATTATTTTTTTCCTTTTGACTTTGAAGAAGTTTATTTCTAGCTATTTTCTCCACTTTCCTCCAGTTTATTGTTTCCTAATTGCCTTTCTTTACCTAGTGCTGTTTTATCATCCTCAATAAGCATGATTAGTTCTAACAACTTGGGGATCAGGAATCCAGCTCGACATAGATTTTTCTTTTCTTTTATTTGAATTATTTTTGCAAGTAATTAGATTAGGACAAGTTACCCATAATTATCGTTTACATGTTAACCTCTCTTGACTATGGCTTGATTTGGTCTGCACCATTGTCTTCTTGTATAAATTCTTGATGTGATGTATAACAAAGCCTAACCTACCCTCTCTTGGGTTCCGTTTGAGATTCCTCTTCATTTATCTAATAATATGCACCATTATTTTATTTTGATAATCTAGATGTCCGAGTTTCACTCAATTAATTTTAGAGGTAGATGGTCTCCCCTTGAGTGGCCAACTATTAGAATATTCATCTCTATTGAGATTCAAACTCTGATCTTCTTATTTGTTCTTTTAAATATTTTATCATTGCATCGTACTCTGGGGGCATATGCACCATTATCTTGAGTGTGTATCCTTTTAAATTTCTTATTTACCCTCATCTTCACCATGTGTGAGCTTTGAATACAAGATTCAACTAAGGAGATTCAATGAAAGGGTCATTATCTCAGCATGGTCGTGTTGATCAAGTGACCGTAGCACTCAACAATGACACTAGATTAGATGGCCAAAGTGATATACATATATAATCTCTTCCTTCTAATTCACTCCTCTCCATCTTCATCCTTCCTCCTCCCATCCCCATCAGTAGGTAAACCATCTTCAGTGTTGCGTTTACTTAATTGGACATTTGGAGGAACCTTTTGTGTAGGAATTTACCTTTTTTTTTTAAAAAAAAAGGATATCTCTTCGATATTAGCCCTTGAATTTTAGGGTTTATAAAAATTGTATGAAGAAAGGGATGTGTATCTTGTGCAACAAAAAAAAAACCCCTTGATTTATAAAATGTTTGCCTTTTGCTTCAAGCAACACTTGCTTTCTTTTTAATGAAATGAAATGATAATGTATTTTTTTCATAAAACTATTCGAATTGTTTGAATACTTAGAACCTGCTTTCTTGCATGTATATCTCCATGTTTGTTGCTTCATAATCTGATTCACCTCAGATTCCTTTTTGTTTTATTTGAATTATTCTTGTAAGTTGGTACATCAGGACAATTTACTTATAATTATCTCCTTGAGAATGAGATGTGATGTATAACATGGCTAGCCTATCCTCTCATGGGTTCCGTGAGAGATTCCTCTAACTCTCTAGCTATATGCATCACTATTTTATTTTATTTGCCAAAGGAATTATCGTGTGGTGGTAGGAGGACGGATTTTTTTTTAAGTAATGACGATTCAAATCTCATCCACGAATTTAAAAAATTTATGAACTAAAATTTTTTTATGAAACCGAATCAATTATCTTCCAAATTAATTAGATTATAAAACTTAAATCTCAGAATTATAAAAAAATTTATTTTATTTTATTTGATCATTCAAGTGTATGATGTTTGAGTTTCCTTCAGTTAGATAATCTTTCTCTTGATTTATCTATTCAATAAATTTGAAGTATAATTTATATATATTTAGCAAGCAATCTTTTGAATGTTCATCCTTATTGACATTCGAATTATATATTATTAATTTATTCCATTGAATGCTTTATCACTACGTCGTATCGATGATGGTATATGCACCACTAGAGTGTGTAGCCTTATAAATTTCATATTTAGTCATATCTCCATCATGTCTGAGCTTTGAATACATGCTTGAATGAAGGGACAAGCGTTTTCAGAGGATGAACTGATGACTAACATATGAAATGTTATCATTAGGATCGTCTCTAGATTTTGAAGGGCCTGGTGCAAAAAAAAAAATTATTCGTATTCATATAAAAAATAATAAAATTGATGTTATAAAAATAATTTTAATAATATAACATATAAATTAAATTTATGTTTAAGGAAATAGAAACAATAAAAAGCTAATAGAAGAGAAAGAAATAGTTGGATTGTTCCGTGCGTATTTTTTTTTAAACACTTTTATAAAAAAAATATTAATAATATTTTAGAATTTATATTTAGATCTTTATATTTAAATTTTTTTGGGGGATTGGTTGGTTAACACTTACTTTAAAATATATAAAAATTACAAAAATAAAAGCTCCACTTTTTTTTCAAATGGTTAGGTTTTGTTATCGTTTACTTAAAAATATTAAAACATTAAAAAAAAGAGTCTCACCGGAGGTGGGGGCCTATGCACTGACCCCACGTGAACCATTCTAGGACCGGCTTTGATCATGACCATAAAATTTGAAGGGTCAAATTCTGACGAAATTAAATGTATCCTCCTTTATGTATTAGTTATTGTCTGAGTTAGTAGTTCTTATAATTTATTCTCTCCGTGTTAATTTTAGGACGGATTAATAGAGACACTAAAGATGAACGAATTACCTTTTTACCCCTTTGAATGAAGGGGCAAGATCTCTAGCAACATGATGGCAGAGAGATTCAATGAAAGGGTGATATCTCGGCAGGATAGTATTGATCAATCGACCATAGAGCTCAACAGCAACACTAGATTTGACGGCCAAGGTCCTCAGCTAATCAAATTGATTCATCATGTTTACTTTTAATTGACAAGATATCTAATTTACATTGATTAATTTCGAAATGACTGATTTAGTCTCATGAAATTTTTCACTAGCTACCAGGGTAAATTGAAAAGTGTTCATAACAGACGATCCATCAACTTAAGATTTTTAGATCAATCATCTCTTAAAGAAAAATTGATCATGTTTGCTTAATTGAGGTGACTATGGTGTTAGATTAAAGATCATGATGGTCTTCACGGGATGGACTGATGGTTAATGTGTGAGTATTGCCACCAAGAAGTCTGGAGGTCAAATCCTGGCAAAGCCAGAATGCCCACCCTCCCCACGCGCTAGCCACAGTATTCGGGCTAGTAGTCTTCGTGATTTACCTTTTCCGTGTTGGCCCTATGATAAATTGGCGAGAACTAATCATTTTTTGCCACCTAGATTAAAGATCATGATGCTCAAATGGCTTGACGCAAAGATCAATCGCCCAACCACAACTCTTATTCACGTGGCTTTTCTCGAGATTTGATCTTTTACTTAATTTTATAAATTTATTATATAATAACCAACTCGGTTATATTAATGAGTTATACATGATTAGTTGGTAAGGTGATGACATTTGTTGGTTGGGTTAGTGCACATTAGGTGACATTAGTTACAATCATACGAGGATATTGACAAAAAAAAATTTTAGTTGTTGTTGTCTCTTGGCTTACTCCTCTTGCTATAATTGTAATAGATACTTGCCCCCATCGATATGGTAGAGTGGAACCATAAGAATTAGGGTTCAAATTTTAAATTAGATGAATATCTTAAAGATCCACTTCTAAATAATAAATATGCATAAGTCGTGCTCTAAATTATT
>JAGFNQ010008794.1:0-30832 GCA_024364735.1 Boesenbergia rotunda | reverse complement strand
ATGTATTAGACCAAGCAACTCTCCCACTGGATTACCTTTTCCGGGAAAGGGTAATTTGGTCATCTTGCCTTTTAAGCATGATTCGCATGTATCAAATGAACCGGGTTCAAATGATTCCAAAATTCCACATTGGTGTAATTCGGTCATGCGTTTCTTACTTACATGGCCAAGACGACAATGCCAGTGTAGGAGTCTATTCGATTATCTATTCGAGCACGTTTTTGCTAACTTCGATATTGAAAACGTCACTGGATAAATCTAACGTGTAGATGCATTGCACAAAGTTCCATTTCCATAAAGAACGCCATTTAAAGTTATGTAACAACAATTGTTACTAAAAGTTAAATGATAACCATTTTCATTCAAACATGAAATAGATACAATGTTCTTTATTAACGAAGGAACAAAATAACAATTATCCAATTCTAAGATACGTCCAGTCGGGAGCTTTAGCAAATATGTTCCGATGGAAACAGCAGCAATCTTTGCTCCATTTCCAACTCTCAAATTAGCTTCTCCCTTGACGAGTCTTCTTCTATTCCTTAGCCCCTTTATGTCATTACATATATGTGAGCTACACCCAGTATCAAGTACCCAGGTATCCGAGGAAATAGAGTGACATTCAATAACGAAGATGTCTGAAGAAGATAGGGCATCGGATGCCTTCTTCTTTAAGGACTCAAGATAAACCTTGCAGTTTCTTCGCCAGTGACCCTCCTTGCCACAATGATGGCAAGTGTCTTTTGAGGTTTTTTCAGTCTTTTTGGCCTTTTTCTTCTTTCCCTTATTCTGTTCTTTGGGCTTCCTCTTAGAACCTTTCTTTGAGGAACCAACTAACAGTATCGTCTTCTGATCCTGCTTTACAGAAGGCTCTACAGTCTTCAGCAGGTTGAGCAACTCAGGAAACTGGTCTGGAGTTGCATTTTCAGAAGGACGTTTGGGAAGTTGATCTTCAAGGACACAAGCAGGCTTTTCTGCCTTAAGGACTATCCTCAGGTTTCTAAGCCAGTCCATGAAGTTCGGCCCGGTCAGTTTATTGGTGTCCAAAATGGAACGCAAGTTTATGTAAGACATGATCGAGTGATTATCCTAGAAATACAAATTGAGATTATGTGAGAAGATTGATTAAAGAATGTATCAACATACATAAATTAAATCCTATTTATTTTACGAATTGAATCACCCTTATTATCAATTCGGGAGATCGTAGGAACATCTCCAAATAGGTTGATATCCAACCATAGGTAAGATCCACCATGGCTGTGGCCATCAAGTTTTTCTTAGCTATGAAGGTAGGTAATTATACCGATTACACATCACATATATGTAACTATCACTTTATGCTATCAACTAATTGAATGTTTGCATAAATCATTAGGTTGTTAACTCATTAACAAGTATGTATCTTTATACATAGCACCTAACTGCACCTCTCTTTACATCGACCTTGGCTGTGGCACAACAAATCGATGCTCCAAGCTTAAGGCTAACCCATTAATCAAGAAATAGTTTTAATATGGTTGGAGCTCATTCAACCCTTAGTCAGGCTTGGATGTGTCCAACAACCAAAACTAATGATTGACCTCTGACTCGAACTATATTATTCATAAACTAATCCCATGGTTTGAACATGTTGAGGTTCAAGTCGGGCATGGATGTGTCCATCAACCCAAGCAAGAAACAAAACTCCGATTCTAACCATATTAATGGAAGGTGTTTGCCTTAATATTTTGTAAGGGGTTTTTGGTCTCATCTTTTCTAACCACATTCATGACATGTGTCATGACTAACGATTTCCTTAATAAAGTATGTATGTGACTTAATTTATCAAGTCTCATGAATTGAATTAGGAACCGGATTTCCTTAATTCTAATTTCACACTTTATTAAAGGAATTGTTTTGGGAAACAATTTCCTAAATTGTCATAATTAATTTCGGAAATAATATGTTCAAGACTTTGATTTCTCTAAATCAAAACTTATTAAATTAAGAGACAATTCCCTTAATTCAACCACATATTATTTTCATGAAAATCTCATTTAAGAAACTCTATAGGAAACCATTTTCCTAATTAATTTTGGAGACAACAATATGTAAGAGCATCACCTCTTAAAACATATTTTATTCATGGATTTGATTAATTACAACAAATCGTTTTCTAAGGGTGGCTCCCCGAGGCTCAGATACCCAAAGAAAAGTAAAGTGTTGTAAATCCAATTGGACGGCTCCCCGAGGCTCAATCCAAATCAAACATGACAATTTCAATTAAAATTGGGAAATTAAATTACAACATCTAACTTTAAATTGGACGGCTCCCCGAGGCTCAATCCAAAATAAAGAATTTTGTTGTCAATTTAAAAACCAATTCAAATTTAATTGTCAATTAACTATCCATGAATTTGTCTAGACTTTCTTAAAAGAAAGTGCCCAAAATTGCGAGATTTCGAAAATAGGTTTTCAGAATAATTGTAAGTTTTTGGTACAAAGAAAACTTACATATTTCCAAAGTTGGAAAATTTCTAAAATAGAAAAATTTTCAAAATTAGAAAGTTTCCAAAGATGGGAAATTTTCACAATTATTATAAAAATTTAGAAACTAGAAAATTTCAAACGTTTGCGAAATTTCATGAGGATTTCCAAACTTTGAAATTCCTAATTCTAAAATTTATTATAATTTGAAAGTTTCCATAATTGGAAAAATTTTCCGAAATTGAGATCATGACAAAGTTTTCCACAAAACAATTATATGATTAAGTCGAACACTAACCGGCTCTGATACCACTGTTGGTGCCGGGTGCATGTCGACAAGGATACGAGTTCGTAAAATTTAAAATTTTTACGTGCAGCGGAAGAGTTTGCATAAAATAATTTCCTAAATTATTTTAACTTCGTATCTAGCATGCAATCTTATGGTGTGTTGACATAATCATAAAATAAAACTTTGCGGAAAAGTAAACTAATTTACTAAGTACCTCTCGTAACTCGAAGTAAGGGACGAGATCCAACCGTAGCGTCCCTTGGAAGCTCCGCCTCTATTCGCGTCCACGCCGAGTTCTCTTCGGGATGACTTCACAAAGTCACGAGTTTTGTGCCGACGAGAACTACTAGATTCTCGGAAGGCACAACTAGAAGAATAAGAGAAATAATGGAAAAACTAACCAACGAAGTAACGGAATCGAATTCCGGGAAGAGAGGAATCGCTATCCGCTTCTTCTTCTTCGTGTTCGGGTTCTCCTTCTTCTTTAATGCTCACGGCACCACCTCCTTGGTTGTGGTTGGGCGCCGGCCCTAGAGGAGCTAGGGTGCGCCGGCCCTAAGGGAGGAAGAAGAGAAGGAGGAGAGGAGAGATTAAGAGAGAGAGAGAGAGAATTCTTAATCTCTTAAATTTTGGAATAAAGGGCTAGCCTTTGGTTCCTTTATATAGTAGCAACTCCTTTGCTAAGTCTCCCTCTAAACCGAATTAACGGAATTAATGGAATTGGTTATAAGAAATTTATCTTATAAATTTTCTTATTAATTATTCCGTTTAAACCAAGTCTTTATTATAAACTAATTTATAATAAAACTAATTCTTCTTCTCTTTAAATTATGGAATAAATTTTTATAAGAAATTTATAAACTTTCTTATTATGAAAAAATTAATTCATAATTGATTTTATAAAATTAAAATAAACCAATTCGTGGATTATTTTAATCTTCCATAAAAGAATAAATTTCTATAAATTTTTATATAAATTTCTTTATACAAATTTATTTATCCATAATTTATAAAATAAATCACACTAGATTTATTTTATTAATTAAACCAATTAAATTGGTTTTTCTCCTCTTATTTGGCCGGCCACCAAAGAGGGTTTAACACCCTCTTTGGCCGGCCAAAACCAACCCAATAAATCGCGAATTAAACTCATTTAATTCGCCCAAAAAACCTTCAAAAGACTTAGCCATTTTTGGCTTCCATTGCGCCTCTGACTAACTCAGATTCGACTTGTTTCTCTTGATCGGAAAATCCAATTTTCAACTCGTTTTAAATCCCTCGGATTACTCGTATTGCGTGTGACTAAATAGGCTTTCGATTTATGTTGGCCGTCTATAATTAACCCATTAATTATAGAACGATCATGAGTGGCACCTAGTAGTACATCATGATCCCCAATTAATCGAAAGATCAACAGTTTGACCTCAGAAGAAATTATTCTGAAACCCTTCAGCAGCTCTAATGAATCATGCCTCATTCCCTTCACCACCTTATACCCACTTGGTTCAGGACACGGTCTATGGTGTCAGTCCCCACTAGGCTGACTACGTCACACCTAGCCCAAGTAGTGTCTTCCTCGTCCTTTGGATTTCTAATTACTCTCATGTATTTAAGAGACTCGCACTCTTAACATGATATGCTCTGGCCAGAGGCTTTGAGTAACAATCCGACGATAGGCCTGGGTATACATCTCCTCGCAAGGAGTGGTGAATCCTTTGTAGGCTGTTCAAACATCTTCGGGCATTTCAGCTTATACCCGATCATCCTGGGTCCACATCTCCTTGGAGATGCTTGCTTAAGATGTCAAAGTATAAGTCTCCATGACCAAGATGACTTGAACACCGCAAGTCAAAGGAACATCGCACTTAAGCCGCAGTAAGATCTTCATTGACATATCTACATGTAGATTCCCATATGAAGTCTCACAGCTAGTCACTCCAATGAACTAGTTCCCTTAACTAGCATCCATGTTTATCTCCGGACATCCCAATGTCACCAGCTAGTGAGAATCAGCTGATTAGAGAATAACCCATGCTAGTCTCAACAGAATTGATAGTGTCCGTTTTTATCAATTCATCGACTAGGGATAATTTCAATACTTCACAATTACACATTAGAGATAATCACTAGTTGTGATCCCATCACAAATTCTCTTATGCTGTGAGTTGTATTGCGGACATTCAGTAGATGAGTTTAAGATCCCAATCAAATACACAAAACATGTACACTCAAATAGTGAATTATCATTTATTAAAATAAATGTTTACATCATAAGGCGATTGCCTTAGGACACTTCTCTCATATCACTAACACCACCCCGGTCGGGTGACTAATCCAAGAATCCGTCGGTAGATCACTCCTCAGATAACCTCCGGCTAACCCTCGTCTCTCCTTATGGGTGGAGAAACCTCGCCACAATACCTTGGACACGATCTGGGCACAAAAGACTACTAACTCACTTTTCCCAAGCGAGTTTCGTCAAGTGAGATAGTAGGAAACAAGCCCCTTTAAATAGGACTCGAATCTGAAACAGTCGCTACCAGTCGACTGCGACTGGTCCCACTCAGATCCGACCGTTACAGCACAACGTTCGAATCTGCCAGCTTGTTTCAGCCTATACCAGTCGACTGCCCCTGGGCCAGTCGACTGCCCCTGGGCCAGTCGACTGGTACACACCTAAGCCTAGGGTTTTACTCCCGAGTACAAATCTCTCCGCACTCAAACCCTCTCGGCTTAGCCCCTGAGTACACACACTCATACTCAGACCCTTACAACTCAGTTGACTCTTCACCAGCAGTCTTGACTGTTGCCTTTACGCCCTCTTCATCTTTGGCCCTCGTCCCTCGGATGCGCATGTAAGCCTCCAGCTTGCCTCCATGGCACCCTTCACGTACGTCTCGAAGTCCGCGTCCCTCGGCTCATCATCTCTTCTATCCAACGGTCCCTCAGATGAGCACGCAAACCTCCAGCTTGCCTCCATGCCATCCTTCACCTGAAGACATCAACCAAGTCCACGTGTACCTGTGCACCTGCACACTCATGTACCCATATGAGAACAACACAAATCCTAACTTAGCCATATTGCTCACACATCAAAATATCATGATCTTCCAGATCATTTCAGGGTCGATTGCCCCAACAATCTCCCCCTTTTTGATGTGTGGCAATATGTTAAGTTAGGTAAATATATAGCAATAATAATAGCAAAAACAATTAAAGTTCAAGCATATCACATAAGAGGCTACCTCCCCCTTAACCCATGCTTTCTCTCAAATTTCAATCCTTATTGTTAATCCCAAGTTAAGTTTTCCCAACTTAACTCTAAAATCACATAGCCAAACCTAAGTTAAATTCCAACCCAAACCTAACTTAATACTCAAGTTCTCCCCCTTTGACACCATCAAAAGATTACCCCAAGCAACCCAACCCTTGATGTCAAATAGAACTTAACCCTATTTCTGAAAAAACCCTTCAGAAATCACAAAGAAACATGCTGCCCACACTACCAGTCGACTGCCCCCAGGGTAGTCGACTGATACGACAGGTTTCAAAATTTCAGCCGAAATTCAGAAATGAATAAAAAAATTTCAAAAAATCTGGGAAAATGTGAAACTTTGCAAGCACAATTGTTAAGGTATTCCCTACTCTAGAAAAATTCGATTCATGAAAAACATCAACCGTGCTTGACTTTTGGTACAAACTTAAATATTCCCAAATAAAACCAACTTTGTATCAACCTAGAGTTCTAATCATGGTATCCTATACTTGTCATTCTCTAGCACCTCCATTTGACATTCAAAATGATTCCCAAACTCCCCTTTTTCATATAAATGTATCCATTTTGACAAGATCTCCTCCTTATTTTCTCTTGAGTCTAAAAGAATATTCCTTTTATATAGGAAATCATTATTTGATTTGCAACCAAACCATGTTAGATGATAGACAATATAAAACTTTCAAATCATATCATGAACACATAAATAAAAAGCATAATAAAAGCATCCATTAGCACTTAAAAAATTTTCAAGAAAATTTCAAAATAGCATCTAGTCATGATAATACCTCAATAGAAACATAGTAAAACAAGTCACATGTCATAAAAACTACAAAATGAAGTAATACATAGAATCCAAAATAATATCTAGGGCCAACGCCTCGAAATCATCCACATAAATACAACCATCAGAATATAAAGCGTTTGAGAGGTATTAGAAAACATCAAGACAAAACACTCTCAACACTGGAATCACTCTTAACAGCTACATCATCCGGTCAGAAGTACATGTGGTCGTCACCGTCTGGAGGAGGAGGGGGAGGAGCAGGAGGACTGATAAGTACCATTTTTGTTGATTATTTTAGATGTTAAAATCCATGTTTGACCCATGTTTTATTTGCTTAACTATGATTTTACCCTAGGTTTTAGGATTTCCTATTATTTTGGACTTAATTGTAAATTTGCATATTTTTGGATTATTTGGCCACTAATTTTCTGATATATTTTTGTAGGCATGAAAGGATCCTGGACCTAGGGCATACTGGGTCAAACTTGAGTCGGATGTGAACCGGATCGAATTATCAAGCTTACGATTAATCCGGGCCGTCCGATTCAAGAGCGGCTAGATCTGAGCCATCCGGGACGATCTGAAGCAATCCGAGCTAGGGTTAGGGTTGATCAAGCTCTATGATCAAGATCTGAAGGTTTCATCCCAATCAGAGCTAAATCAACCGTTGGATCAAGCTTGGAGGGCTCTAGAGCGTCCATTCACAGATAGAGTTGATCTGGACCATCCGTTGCATATCTGGAGGATCCGAGCTACCACAAGGTAGATCCTGACCCCAGATCATCATCATAAAAGTTTGGCTCAAATCAGATCAAGATCTACCGTTGGATTTCATCAAAGCAATCTGAGCCGTCCATTTGTTTCTATTTAATCAGAAATGCGCAGCAGCTCTTCCCTGTCGCGTCCTCGCCGCAGCTCGTTTGCCTTGGTTTCTTCCTTGTTTTTCTTCGTTTCTTCAGCAATTTCTTCGTTTTGAAGGCGTGACCACCTCGATTCGAGCTCATCCTTGAGTGACAGCAAGGAATCGGATTGTGGATTAGCTTAATTTCGTTTATTTAGTTGTAAATCTCGTTTCTGCACTTTGTTTCATTACTGCATTCAAATCAGATTGCTTAATCTCGTTTCCTACTTGTTTCTGCTTAATCTAGCTTTATGTCCTTCAAGTTGAGTAGTTTAGGAACCTATCTAGTAGATAGTTGTGTTTAATTTCAGTTAATTTTAGTTTAATTCCTTGCGTATCAGTCCATTACTGAATTTGCAATTTCAGTTTCTGAATTTTCAGTTTGTTTCTCTTTCGGTGAGTTAATTCAGTTAGTTTAAGTTTGTTTAGATCTTAGCTTCATTTCTGAATCTAGTTTAGCTTGGTAAGTCCGAATTTCAGTTTGTTCCCCAGCTAAGCTTGCGTATCAATCCCCTGTTTTCAGCTTTCGAATTACTGCACTCAATTCAGTTACTACATTTTCATTTCTGAAATTGGTTTCGAATTCCTCAGTTTCTGCATCCATCTGTGATTGAATTTTGCATCGTTACATTTGCTTTACATCAATTATCTTGTACAATTTATAGATTTGCATTCAGCTCAGTGTTGGCACACCAATTTCCAATTTCTGCACAATAGTTTCAGCTGCCAAGGCTGAGAGTTTCTGATTTTCAGACCAAAATCTATATCAAGTGATGCCTGTTTCTTGTGAATCTTAGCCGAACCTTGGATTGTAGCATTCTAGTTCATTTGTCTTGCTTGAATTGGCATCAAACGTGTAGCTGCATACCTTTTTGCTACCTCTGAATTTCTGCAGTTTTCTGCAGAATTGGTGTATCAAGTTCTCAATTCTGCATGTGATGCTTTGGAATTCTGCACTCCATTTAGTTGGTGCATTTGTTTCTCCAGTTTCTGCCAGATTTTTGAATCAATCAGCCAATTGACTTGCTAGTTTATAGCTTAAGCATTGGTTTTAGTTTTTGGCACTTAAGTTCTCCCTTGCGTACCAAGATTCATTCACTTCTTCCATTTTGTATCAAGTGCAGATTAGGGAGTGATTTGTAGTAAGTTACATGGTACTTCTAGTGTGCTGTGATGTTTGAATTCAATTAGTTTTGCATTCGAATTGTTCTGAACTTCTCTGCATTGATTTTCCTCCGGACTTTGTAGCTAATTGTGTAGTGATTGTCTAAAGTTTGATTGCTAAATTTTCATAGATAACATTTGCTTTAAGTTGGCTTGCTTCTGAAAATTGTCTCCACTGCTGTGTTGCTTCATTGCTTAGCATTTGTTGCTGAATTTGAAATCAGATTCGTTTTCAAAAAAAAAAAAATTGGTTAAGTGCTTTATGTGATCAAGTGGTCCATTGGTTGAATGATAACTTGCTATCACTTGTTACGTTCCATGGTTGAATTTTCCTTCATTCTCATTGTGTTTTCATTCTAAATTGCAACCAAAACCCAAGTTTTATTTGAAACCCGAAAACACAAACGACAAATAAATACGAGCACGAATCACTCAACATCAACTAGCCCCGAGAAAAATACGACCTGTGGCCCCTATATTACATTTTCAGATTTTGATTATAAAAAGGGTTTCCAGCAATTCATTCACATCTAAATTTGAGGCCCATATTCGTGACACATAGTTTGGGCTCGTCAAATTTTTGGCGCCGTTGCCGGGGAACTGTTAGTTGACTTGTTTGATTTTTGCTTGTGCACTTATTTCATATCATTCTTGACTTACTTTTGTGCTTATTGCTATATCTTTGGATTTGATTTTATTTGTTTTATCTTTTTATCTACTTTTACTGCGATTTGCTTTGTTTTTATGACCAGGTCTTTAGGTGCTGAATTAGAAGATTTCGACCCTGAGATTGAGAGGACTTTCAGAGCCAGGAGGAGCCAGGCCATTCTTGCAGAGACTACAGATATTCCTCCCATTCAGACTATTTTTACTCACTCAGGCAGAGACATGGCAGACCACCAAAGAACCATGCTTGCAGCACCTGACGCAGCATTTCAGTACTCCAGCATAGCTTATCCAGAGCTGGGGGAAAGTTTTGAGTTAAGATCGGGACTTATAAATTTGCTGCCAAAGTTTCAGGGTTTATCTGGGGAGGATCCAAACAGACACTTGCACGAATTCCATGTGGTGTGCTCTATTATGAAGCCTCAGGGCATTTCTGAAGAAGACATCAAGCTGAGAGCTTTCCCCTTCACATTGACAGGAGCAGCCAAAGACTGGTTCTATTATCTGCCTACAGGACATGTGTCTAGTTGGATCGCTATGAAGAAGGCATTTTTGGAGAAGTATTTCCCAGCTTCCCGCACAGCTATAATCAGAAAAAGTATCTGTGGGATTCAGCAAGTGGTGGGCGAAACACTATATGATTACTGGGAAAGATTTAACAAGTTGTGTTCAAGTTGCCCCCAGCATCAAATCAGTGAGCAATTATTGATTCAATATTTTTATGAGGGACTGCTGCAGATGGATAGAGTCTTGATAGATGCTGCAGCTGGAGGGGCCTTGGTCAACAAAACACCACATCAAGCTAGGGAGCTTATCTCTAATATGGCTGAAAACTCACAACAATTTGGAAGCAGAGCCTTGACCACCAGAGGAGTGGGTGAAGTTCAGGTAGTTCCATCTGATAAGATGCTTGAGAGATTGGAGGAGCTCACCTCGGCTTTTAAGCAAATGGAATTAAAAATGGAAAGACTTAGTTCGACTCCTTCAGTACCTCCACCCTCTAGTCAAGTGATAAGTGTGTGTGGCATTTGCTCTACTCTAGAGCATACCTCAGATTCATGCCCCACCCTCCAACAGGACGAGACAGTAGCTGCATTAGTGAGAGGACAATTTCCAGCAAGAAACAATCCATATTCCTCTACTTATAACCCCGGTTGGAGGAATCATCCTAACTTGAGGTATGGGAATGCTTTCTGCCAACAAGAGCCTCAAAATCAGTCCTCACAGCAGCCTCTACCTAATTTCCAGCAGCCTCAACAAATTCAGAACAATCAACAAACTTTTCAGCCATCAAACCAAAATTTTCAGCCTCCGATTCAGCCTATTTTTCAGCAAACACAACAACAATATCAGCTCCAATTCCAGCCATTCCGACAGCAATTTCAGCCTTATCAACAAGGTCAGCAAGTGTGTCCGACATTTCAGCAAGATCAGCCTCAAAACCAGCCATTTTTCCAACCCGCACAGCCCTTGAATCAAAATTTCCAGCCTTACAACCAAGGGTTTCAAAATCAGAATTTTCAGCCCTTGCCACAGAATTTTCCACACCAAAATCAGAACTTTCAAGGCTACAACTCCCAGCAAAGTTTCCAAGAATATCAGCCCTTAAATCAGCCATATCAACAGCCCATTCCATCCTCTAATCAGCCCCAACAGCCCCAATTCCAACAATTACAACACGATGATATCATTGGAGCTATACAAAACCTCGGAAGGCAAATGGGACAATTGGCTAATGATGTGAATCAACTTAAGGCTCAAGGATCAATCCAACTACCTTCCCAAGCTGTTCCCAACCCAAAGGGAAATGTTAGCGCAATTTATTTGAGGAGTGGGAAGGTTGCATCAACTCAAAATGATCCAAGAGCAGATTTTTCTGAAAATAGGGCAGCATCTTCGTTTCCAGCCCAAATCAGTCCTGAAACCACTCCAATTTCAGTGGATACCACCCCTAGCCCGTGCCAAACTTCTTCATCTAGCAATCCTCTAATTTTTGTGGAAAATGAAGCACAAATCAGCCCCGAGACGGATTTTACAGCAGCTCCAAAAAGTGGGACAGCAGCTCAAAAATCAGCCCCTCCCATTCCGGTTCAAGAGGAAGAATTTAGAGTGCCCTTGCCTTTTCCAAATGGGAGAACTCCAACCAAAAGACACGGGGAGAAGGAGAAGGCTAAAGAATTTAATGAACTAGTGGAGCTTTTCAGCAAAGTGGAGATCAATATACCTTTGTTGACCATGATCAAACAAATTCCAAAGTATGCTAAGTTTTTGAAGGATCTTTGTGTTAACAAGAGAAAGCTTAAGGAAAATGAATTGGTCAGCATTGGGAAAAATGCTTCATCGCTCATTCATGCCCTACCTCAGAAATGTGAAGACCCTGGGATGTTTACTGTTTCTTGTGAGATAGGGAGCACTACATTCCATGATGCTATGCTTGATTTAGGAGCTTCCATAAATGTGATGCCCAGATCAGTCTTTCAGATGCTTGGCATAGGCCCTTTACAGCCCACTGGCGTGGTGATACAGCTAGCAGACAGGAGCCAGACCCACCCAGCAGGTATGATTGAAGATGTTTTGGTGAAGGTAAAGGAGCTAATATTTCCTGCAGACTTTTATATTCTGGATATGGAGGGAGATTATCTTGCACACCGTTCTCCACTTATTTTAGGCAGACCTTTTCTGAAGACAGCCAGAACAAAGATTGATGTATATGCCGGTACACTTTCCATGGAGATTGGAGATACGATTATTCAGTTTAGCCTTTTTCGATGCTATGAAGCATCCGAGAGAGGATCACTCCGTTATGAGCCTGGATAGTCTTGAGGAGCTGGAGCAGACAGAGTTAGAGGCTGAGGGATTTTTATCTGATTTTTCTGGAGGAGCTATTCATTCAGAGGAGGCTGAGAGAGTATTTACTGCTGAAACTAAGGAATTTTCAGAAGACATTTCAGATGCTTTTACAGCTGGAGAAATTATTCTAGGTGTAGGGGATTGCACAGAGCCCCAAGGATCACCTATGTCTGTTGAGATTCAAAGTGTAGGGGATTGCACAGAGCCCCAAGGATCACTTATACCAGTAGAGTGCTTAATAGAACATGAACCTGATATGGACCCTATACCTGACCAGGAGGAAGCTATGGACACATCTATTATTGTGGAACCTCCAGGTATTTTTCAGACTGATCAGGTAAGTATTTCTTTTATTTTGGAAATATCAAAAGAGGTACCAAAAGTTGATTTTCTAGGCTGTGATACATTTCTTAATTTGTCATGTGTGGGAAAGAATTGGGAAAATTTCATTGGAGCATCCAAAATAGATTTCATTGATTATGATAAGTGTCTTGATGCATCTTGGGTAGATATTCATTGTAAAAAATTCCTTGAGATGCCTAAACTTGATTTTATTGGATGTGATGCATTTGTGGATAAATTTTATGCAAAGACTGATATTATTTTATTTCCTTTGTACCCTGCACGCTTGAGAGGGGTATTACATTGTTTTGCAGGGTCCAGAAGACTGTTGGAGTGGGAGCTTCATTTGAACAGACTGAAACCTCCTGAAATGTGTCCCAAAAAGAATAAAGAGGGAGTAGATTTTACTTTAATTCAAAACACTCTACCTCTTACATGGGTCTTGTATTTAAATAATCTTCGTCCACCTGAACAGGTTGCAGTTAAGTCCAAGTGTGGGGGAGCGATGCACAGTGAAGTTGAACAAAGGGAACAAGCTCTTTCGCACACCCAGACTCCTCCACTACCACGGTGGAGGCTTTTTCTTGACAGACTCCGACCGCCAGAAATAAAAGGGAGTTTGATTTTTGTTGCCTTTTCCTTTATTGCATGTTTTCACTCTTAAAATGAGTTCTTGTTAATAAATAAGTGAGTAGAGTAACATGACATGAATAAAATCATTGTAAATACCATGTCTTGTGGTTTAGCACTTTTTCTTGCATGATTAGGAATAAAAGTATCCCTCTAGATTATCCCAACCCTCGGCCAGGTCTTCTTACCCAGTCCTCGACCAGGACTTCGTGCCCACCTTCCGAGCAGGTCTTCGGTGCCCAGCCCTTTGCCAGGACTTAGTGCACAATCCTCGATCAGGACTTAGTGCCTAGGTTTACTAGGACTTTCTTCCACTTTGTTACTTCTCTCTTAACTCCCCTTTGTCTGTTCAATGTATCACTAACTTAAGTCTATTGTCAAACATTAAAACACTTAGAGGAGTGTTGGAACTTGGATGGCTAGAGAGGGGGGGTGAATATAGCCAGACACAAACTTCTTTCGCTTAGGAGTTTCTCTGCACTTCACGGTTAGTAGCACGGCAGCGGAAACAATAGAAACAAAGAAGTGCAGAAGTACAGAAAACAAAAACAAACAAAAACAAACAAAAACAACTAACAAGATTGCTAATAAGGAGGGTTTACAAGGTTCGGGGATAACTTGCCCCTACTCCTTGGCGTGCCCGTAAGGTGGGCAATCCCTTGATCGTCGGCAGATCAAGCCCCGGTGAACACCGGATAAAATGCAACCTCCTTCTCGGTGAAGTAACCTCTCCACAGCGTTTCAACAAAGATAGAGTTTTAAGCACAATGAAACACAAGAAAGATCTTACTCAGCACTTAGGACATCCAAGAACCCAAGCAGCGCTTCACTCGAGCTCCACCCAGCGACGATCTCACGCAAGAACTCCCTTCTTCGTGTCTTCTCACTGATGGACTCACCAAGCCTCTTGTTTCTTCCTCCAAGTGCTCAAGTAAGGGATGGTTGCTTCAAAAATTACAGCTGCTTGCTCAAGAATGATGGAACAACAGAGAACACAAGCAAGCAATGTTACTGATCAGAGTTGTCGCAGTTAGAGTTGTGGAGACTTGCTCACCCAAGCACTTAAGTCTCCTCCACTCAGCTCCAGGTCACCACCTCACTGCAGCCTCCAGCTGCTCTCCTGCAACCACCAGCCACTACTGAGCTCTTCTGGACTCCCTGAACCTCCCTCAGACCAGCCCCAGTCAGCAGCTCCAGCCAGCGCCAGCGTCCGTTGCAACCTGAGGTGGAAAACGGACAAACCTGCTCCAAGGAAAGGCCTCCATTGACTCTCCTTGAGTGTTTGAATCCTTCCATGTCACTTGCAGCTTAATCAGAGCATTAACATAGCATATCAAGCAGAAAATTGAGTATCAGAGATCAAACGCAGAGAATCAGATACGTTCAGACGCGATCAGAGCGTCTGACAAAGCAATTTGAATTAAAGTGATCGGTCACCGGACCGATCAGACAGCCTCCTGATCGGTCACCAGATCGATCAGGATGGGTTCAGACCGATCAAGCTCCATCCTGATCGGTCCCCAACGCTCAATCAGAAATCGCGATTTCTTTGGGACTCTCCTGGACCGATCACCAGACCGATCCCAGGTTGTGGATCGATCACCAGATCGATCCACCCCTTTGTCGGGCGATTTCTGAGCTTCGCAGTCCAACCCTCCTAATCAATCACCGGACCGATCAGAGAGCCTCTTGATCGGTCACCAGACCGATCAGGTCATGATCAGACCGATCAGGCTCTGTCCTGATCGGTCATAGTGAGGAACTCGCGACGCTTGATCATTCTCCAGAACGATCTGCATAGTGATCCAGATCGATCACCAGACCGATCACCAGACCGATCAGGAGCAGATCAGCAGCGGAACTCAACCTCACTGTGTGCTCCCTGATCGGTCACCAGACCGATCAGGAGCCAAGCAGTGGGTGAAACGCATACTCCCTGATCGGTCACCAGACCGATCAGTCATCGCTGGATCGGTCACCAGACCGATCCACGAAGGAGTACCGTGCCAACTCCCTGATCGGTCACCAGACCGATCCAGGGGCTCCAACCTAGCCCTCCAAGCTAGGGTTTCATCCAACCTAGCCCTCCAAGCTAGGACCTGACCCTCCAAGCCAGGATTTTTCACCTAACCCTCCAAGTTGGGACTTTTCACCTAACCCTCCAAGCTAGGACTTTTCACCCAACCCTTCCGAATTAGGACTTTTCCACACCTAGCCCTCCAAGCTAGGATTTTTCACCTAACCTTCCAAGTTGGGACTTTTCACCTAACCCTCCAAGTTAGGACTTTTCACCTAGCCCTCCAAGCTAGGACTTTTCACTCAACCCTTCCGAATTAGGACTTTTCACCACCTAGCCCTCCAAGCTAGGATTTTTCAATCACTCCGTGCCTAATCCCTGATTAGGACTTAACCATAATCATAATCATCAACCTAAACTAAAATTGATATCAACACCAAAACAACAATCAGGGTCAGACTGCATCAACAAGGAGAACATCATTGATGCAACTTGCACCAACAATCTCCCCCTTTTTTTATGTTTGACAATATCTTAAGTTAGATTGGTTGAAAGGGCTAAACCTTAACTCTTGGGATCAAATGAAAAAATTGATCTAAGTTTTGAAAGTCCATTTTTGATCCTCTAGGAAAAATAGGAAAGAATTTCTAACTTTCACTCTCCCTCCTTTTTGAAGAGCATTTTGATTTTTTGATCCTTTGGAAAGAGAAAAGAAAATTTATTTCTAACTTAAGCACACCTCTCCCCCTTTGTCATACATCAAAAATCACCAAAAATACTTGCGCCAACAATGAGAATATTTGGTTCTTTTTGAAAATACTTAGTATAAGTTTTTGAAAGCATAGCATAAAACTAAGTACTTGAACACAAAAAAACTTAAACAATATTGCATTTTTTTGAGAAAATATCGTATTTTTGAAAGAATACTATGAGTTTTGAAAGGTACAAATACTTTGAAAAATGATTTTTGAAACATGCAAGTACTTTAAAGGATATTATGAATTTTTGAGAAATATGCAAGTACTTTTGAAAAAATAGATTGAGCCTTTTTGGAAAATCTAAGTACTATGT
This sequence comes from Boesenbergia rotunda, assembly GCA_024364735.1. Classification (NCBI taxonomy): domain Eukaryota; kingdom Viridiplantae; phylum Streptophyta; class Magnoliopsida; order Zingiberales; family Zingiberaceae; genus Boesenbergia; species Boesenbergia rotunda. The sequence continues at coordinate 14,372 of JAGFNQ010008794.1, read as the reverse complement.
ACTTTTTAAAAAAATATTATGCATTTTTAAAAAGTATAGGTACTTAGAAAAATATTAGAATTTTTGAAAAACATAAGTACTTTGAAAAATATGAATGTTGAAAAATTAAGTACTTTGAAATTATTATGAATTTTGAGAAGCATAAGTACTTGACATGGTTCCTTTTCCAGTCTGACACAATCCTAGGAAATCTTGTTGACTACAAGGATATTTTCCTAAGTATCCTGGAAAATTCTCCAAATTCAAGTAAGTATTATTTCTGAACAGAATTTTGATAGGTAAAAAAAATGATAGTATTTTGAAAATATATGTAAGTATATTTTGAAAAATGGATGAATTTTTGAAGACATAATATTTTACTTGACTTGGTTTATCTTCCAGTCTGACACAATCATAGGAAACCTTGTTGACTACAAGGACATTTTCCTAAGTGTCTTGGAAAATTTTCCAAACTCAAGAAAAACATTATTTCAAATTGATTAAAACCAGATAAATTTTTGAAAATAATAGTATTTTTTAAAGAAAAATTATTAAAATGATAGTCTTTGAAAGGATACTTATGTTTTCAAAAGGATTTGAAAATACCGCGCATGAAAACATTTGAAATATTCTTTTTTTTTAATTTAACCTCCCCCTAAACTTGACCCAGTCCTGGGAAGATTGTTGACCACAAGTACTCTTCCTCTGAGTCTTTAGGATTTGGTTCAAATCAAATAGAATTATTTAACAGTTTCAAAAATAAACGATTACCAAAAAAAACTTTTCTGAAAATTTTCTTTTGACTCAGACTCCCCCTAAATTTGACACATTCTAGGAGTCCTTGAAGATCATGAAGTAGACCTTCCTCTGTGTCTTTAGGGTTTATCAAAGTCAAAGAAGCAAGTGATATTTTGAAAAGATAATCTTTTAAAGCAGGAGCCTTTTTCGAAAACACAAGTGATAGTTATTTGAAAGCACAGTTTTCGAGAAAAACATTTCAAAATAATGAAAGCACTCCCCCTGTACCCGACATCGTTTGACTCTATCTAAGTGCCCTAAGGAAATTTTGTGTTGTCCTAAGAGGCTTGTGTATAATTGAGTGTGTCAAACAATTTTCAAAAGGATATAATTTTTGAAAACATATACTGTATTGGAAATCAGACAAGCATGAAATCCATAAAAACATTATTATGTTAAAGCACTATTTTGAAAATATAATTTTAGATAGTATTCTAACAATTTTGAAAACTGATTTTGAAGACTATTTTTCAATTCATTAGTCCTTAACATCTCACCCATTCTAGATGTTTCAATACAGCAAGCATGGTTGTCTTATGGGTGCATTGTGAGATACTTGAATCATTTTACTTAATTTATTATTAAATCTAAGATTGATTGAAGCTTGTGTTAGATTCAAATCTGACAATACTAAAATGAATTTGGTTTTCAATAATCGGCTTCCAGGTCTTGGCGAGGCACTAGACCTTCTTTGGCCGTAGCCTTATTGGATCATCAACCCTTTCCTTGACAAAGCCCTTTATTGAAATCCATCTTCAAGTTACTCCTTGAAAGATTTTGGTATAACTAGTTTGGGTCTTGGATCGGTAGCTTCGGCTAGTTCCGCCAAAATGGCTTCCCTAATGTACTATCATCTCATCTCCTCCCAATACTAGGTTGTTCAAGTTTCAATTATCCTTTTACCTATAACCGTTCTAATTTATGCATAAAATTAAACGTGAATGACATAACATATATTAAAGAAAATAGCAGATGCATGTCCATGACATTAATGCATGATTCAAACAAGTCAAAAGATATTTTAATTAAGTTTCTAAAAATGAATCAAATTCCCAATTTAACACATGTCGTGTGAACCTGCGAATATGCCAACCCACTTTGACATATTTAATGTTATTAATTTTAATTGCTACAGTTTGGGTAAAATTTTATTTTAGTTCGAGTTTAAGTTATTTAAGACTTAGTTGGATCCAAGTTAATTAAGAGTTAATTGAAGTTGAATTAATTAGAAATTAATTGAGATTGAATTAATTAGGAATTAATTAAAGTTAAATTAATTAAGGATTATTTGAATTAATTAAGGATTATTTGCATTAAAAATTGATTAAGGATTAAATTGAATTAAAATTAATTAAGGATTAAATTGAATTTAAATTGATTAAGGATTAAATTGAATTAAAATTGATTTGATTTAATTAAGATTTAACTGAATTAATTTATTTGAATTTGATTTGATTAAGATTGAATTAATTAGAATTCATTTTAATTTGTTTGAATTAATATTTAATTGAATTAATTTATTTGAATTTGAATTTAAATTGATTAAGGATTAAATTGAATTAAAATTGATTTGATTTAATTAAGATTTAATTGAATTAATTTATTTGAATTTGATTTGATTAAGATTGAATTAATTAGAATTCATTTTAATTTATTTTAATTAATATTTAATTGAATTAATTTATTTGAATTTGATTTGATTAAGATTAAATTGAATTAATTTATTTGAATTTGATTTGATTAAGATTGAATTAATTAGAATTAATTTGAATTTGATTTAATTAATATTTAATTAATTTGAATTTGATTTAATTAAGATTTAATTGAATTAATTTATTTGAATTTGATTTAATTAAGATTTAATTTATTTGAATTTGGTTAAATTAAGATTTGAATAATTAAGGTTGAAATGATTAATTAATAGTTGTGGGTTTAAGTTCATAATTTTTATTATTTCGAAAATTTCAGACATATCTACTATTTCATTCTTATTTATCTTTTCAAGTTTTTTCAATAATTCTGATTTATTTGAATCTTTGTGATTTTTATTAACTATGACCTTAATCTTAGAAAATTCCATCTCCTCATCAAGATTAGATCTTTCAATATCCTCGAATTAGGTGGAGTAAAATGGGCCACTAGTTAATTTTTCAAGATTACCAAAGAGAATAATGAAATTATTATCCAAAGGAATTTCATCTTCAATATCCTCATAACTATCCTCAGGAATAATATCTTCAAGCATTTCAAAATTAACTTCTGGATTATCCTTAAGTTTTTTAGAGTTAAATTCAGAATTATCTTTAGAATTTTCAAGTTTGAATTCAAAATCATCCTTAGGATTTTCAAATTTGAATTTGGAATTATCCTTAGGATTTTCAAATTTGAGTTCAGATTCATACAACGGATTTTCAAATTTGACTTCATAATTATCTAAAGGATTTTCAAATTTTAATTCAGAATTATCAGAGTTAAAATTAAGATTAATTCCAGAATTGTCAATAAGAATTTTAACATTATCTGATTTAATTTCAAGAGTAACAGTAGTACTATCAGATTTAATTTCGGAATTAATTTCAGTAATTTTACCAAATCTAATTTTAGAATTAATTTAAGTAATTTTTGAATTGACATTAAAAATTAAACAGTTAATTTCTGATATTTTAACATTATTTACATTTTCTAATTGATCAAATAAGATATTAATTTGCCTATTTACACAATTTAATTTTTCAGTAACATTATCTAAACAATTTACCTAAGAAAGTGCAGGAGATTTAAAAATTTTCGGAATATAAATTTTACGTACCGTTGCCGGACACTTATTTTTGTAGTGCCCGTATTTTTCACTCTTGAAGCATTTGATGTGACCTTTATCTCTCCGGACTCCTGGCGCTGGTGTCTCCTTTGCCGTCGGTGGTGTAGACCGAGTCTTACGAGTAGGACACTGATTTTATAGTGTCCTCTCTCCCTGCACGTGAAGCATATAACCTGGAATTTAAAATTTGACATTTAAAATTAAAATGTACCTGATTCACCCCTGGGCTCCCCCTCAACTCCTAGCATTGTTGCTCTGTTGGCGGTTAGTCCGGTGAAGAGAGGCCTGACTCTGATACCACTTGTAGGACCGGTGCCATCGATAGAGGGGGGGTGAATATCGATCGTTGAAAAATCTTCGGAAACTTTGTAAGACTTTCGTTCGTACTGGACTCAGAGCGCTAGTGCAGCAGAAAAGTAAAACAGAAAAAGAAATAACAATACAGCAGACACGTGGGATTTATTTACTTGGTTCCCGACCCCCCTGGGTCAGTACGTCGGCCTATGTACTCGGCGTGAGTCTACTATTGGTCTCCTTTCCGGAATTTTCGGAGGCGAAGAAAACCCGTCTTACAGTTGATAGTTACAAGCAACAATATAGAAAGTTAAGTGCGGAATAAATAAAAGCAAACCGAACAACAAGAATCTGAAACTCGGCCGATCTATACCTCCGAAGTGACGCACACTTCCTCCTGGAGCCTCCCAATCGTAGAGCCTCGTCTTTAGCACGTTGTCGTCGGTCGGAATTATCAGAATCGCTCTGGAAAGTTATGTCTGATGCAGAGGGGTCGAAGCCCCTTTTATATGCTTCATTCGGGCGCCTGAGACGTTGGGGGCGCCCCTATAGACTTGGTCAAACCTTATCCCCACGTCGAACTCGTCGCAGCTGATAAAACCTTTGACCAGGGCGCCTGGGACCTCCCGGGCGCCTGAATGAAAGCTTATCTGTGTTTCGAACTCGAAACAGCAAAAACAGCTTTCAACTTGGGCGCCTGTATCATCCCGGGCACCTGAATGGAAGCCTATTCTGCCAACTTCACGAACCTTGTATTTTTGCTCTTTGGGACAGGCACCCCTATTGATGGGGCGACTGGAAGCTGTTGGGCGCCCCTATTGATGGGGGCGCCTAGCTTCCTTGGTTCTAACCCAGTTTCTTTCTTTGTCTTCCAATCTTGGTACCTGCAAGATACATAACTACAAAGCAAATATACACACAATGTTATCCTTAAGGACTTGATTCTGACTTCTGGTTTCTACGAAACCCTAGGTCTAACCGACGCAAGTTCCCACCCCCGAGAACGCGTCTTTCACCTACTCCTTTCAGGAGCCGGTTGCCACCCAGTCCTTCGGGTGGACTTTTGCTTAGCTTCTGATACTCTCGGATCTCGAGACGTCCGAACTCTGACCCGTCTCTACTTCTGTCCTTAGTCATCGCTCAGCTAAGTTGCTCAGTCCCTCGGACCAAGACTTCGTGCCCAAACCCTAAGTCCAGGACTTCGGTGCCCAACCCTCGGCCAGGTCTTCATGCCCAATTCCTCGAACCAGGTCTTCGGTGCCCAACCCTCGGCCAGGTCTTCTTGACCAGTCCTCGACCAGGACTTCGTGCCCACCTTCCGAGCAGGTCTTCGGTGCCCAGCCCTTTGCTAGGACTTAGTGCCCAATCCTCGATCAGGACTTAGTGCATAGGTTTACTAGGACTTTCTTCCACTTTGTTACTTCTCTCTTAACTCCCCTTTGTCTGTTCAATGTATCACTGACTTAAGTCTATTGTCAAATATTAAAACACTTAGAGGAGAACATCATTGATGCAACTTGCACCAACACTCACTAACCCCGAGGCATCGGGTAGGATGATAAAATGGACGACGGAGCTAAGCGAATATGACATTGAGTATCAGCCTCGAGTCGCCATCATAGCACAGACCCTCTCCGACTTCATGCTGGAGACCATCCCGGAGGTAGAGGCCGAAGGTATGTGGATGGTCTATGTAGATGGATCCTCCAACAGCCAGCACAGCGTTGTTGGACTGCTACTAATTTCCCCTAGGGGAGACACATTACATCTATCTATCCGACTTCACTTCAAAGCTACCAACAACGAAGCCGAGTATGAGGCGATCCTAGCAGGACTGTAAGTAGCCAGGCATATGGGAGCCTGTCGGGTCACGGTCTATTCGAACTCGCAATTGGTGGCTCAGCAAATAGCGGGTAGTTTCGAAGTCAGGTACGAAGGGTTGCAGAAGTATGTAGCCCTCTACGAACAGCTAAGAGTCGCCTTCTCGGAGGTCATCCTACATAAGATCTCCCGGTCGGACAATGTGCGGGCCGACGAGTTGGCCAAACTGGCCAGTTCCATATCCACCTGGCAGCTAAGTGAGCCTAGTGTGGCAGAAACAATGGTAGCCCAAATTGGAGAAGAGGCCAGAGCTGACAGACAAACAGACTAGAGGGATCCCTACATAACATTCCTCTAGGATGGATCCCTTCCGAGTGGGCGCCAAGAGAGTCGGTTGTTTCACCGACGGGTGGCCAGGTTCACACTGGTTGGGGATCAACTATATAGGAAGGCCTTCGCCCAACTCCTCCTAAAATGTGTCAGGCCGGAGGAGACTGGCTACGTGATGAGGGAAGTACACGAGGGCATATGTGGGAGCCACATCGGAGGAAGATCCTTTTGGCGGGATACTTTTGGCCTACCTTGCTGGCTGATGCGCTTAATTTTGTGGCCCGGTGCGAAGCTTGCCAGAGACATCAACATGTAAATCACCGTCCGACCGGGCCCTTGCGAGTTTCCATGGCATCCTGGCCTTTTGACCAATAGGGAAAGGACATTGTGGGTCCCTTCCCCCATTGGGCACCAGTAGAAGAAATTTCTACTAGTCCTTGTTGTCTACTTCTCCAAATGGGTAGAAGCTGAACCTCTGGCGAACATCACGGAAGGGGCTGTGATGAAAGTCCTATGGAGGGACATTGTCTGCCGATACGACATCCCACATAAGCTGGTATCCGACAACGGGCGATAATTTTCTGGGCGTAAGCTAAAGGAGTGGTGCGAATGATTAGGCATTCAACAGGCCTTCATCTCCGTCGCATACCCCGCAGAGTAATGGACAAGCCGAAATTGTCAACCGAGAAAATTCTGCGGGGGCTCAAGATAAAGTTAGGCCACGTCGGGGGCGGCTGGGTCGAGGAACTCCCTAGCATCCTGTGGTCCTATCGGACGACCCCGAGAGAAGTGATGGGCAAGAGCCCTTTTCTGCTGATTTATGGCGCAGAGGCCGTCATCCCGATAGAGGTGGGGGAAGAGTCCCCATGACGGCAATAGTATCGTAAGGAAGACAACGACCAGGAGCGGCTAATTGATCTAGACCTCATCTCGGAGGTGTGGGATAAAGTCGCGGCAAGGTTGGAGGCATATAGGAGAAGGATGCAGCAAGCCTACAATCGCCGGGTGATCGCCCACAACTTCGAAGTGAGTGATCGAGTCTTGAAGAGAATAAAGCCAGTTGGGAACCCCGGGAAGTTGGACCCGCAGTGGGGCGACCCCTATGTTGTCATCAAGAAACTCACAGGAGGAAGCTATTACCTGGAAGACAAAAAGGCAAAAGATTGGAAAGGCCATGGCACGCCAATCATCTCCGCCCCTGCTGTACTCAGTGAGGTATCGCATAGTGTATTTGCTTGGTGTATTTTTTACTTCTCTATTGCCTTGCAGTATTATCAATAAAACGTGCGTGTAAAATGCCCTTCGGGAAAACGTTGAGCCCCCCATCTGAGATTAAACCCTACAACCCCATGGTGTGTAAGCTTGGCCTCGGAGTTGTACACGCTCGGCCAAGAGCTGCTTAAACCTTACATCCCCTTGGTGTATAGGATTGGCCTCGGAGCAGTACACACCCGGCCAAGAGCTGCTTAAACCCTACAACTCCTTGGTGTGTAGGCTTGGCCTCGGAGCTGTACACACCCGGCCAAGAGCTGCTTAAACCCTACAACCCCTTGGTGTGTAGGCTTGGCCTCGGAGCTGTACGCGCCTGGCCACGAGCTGCTTAAACCCTATAGCCCCTTGGTGTGTAGACTTGGCCTCGAAGCTGTACACACCCGGCCAAGAGCTGCTTAAACCCTACAACCCCTTGGTGTGTAGACTTGGACTCGGAGCTGTACACGCTCGGCCAAGAGCTGCTTAAATCCTACAACCCCTTGGTGTGTAGGCTTGGTCTCGGAGTTGTACACGCCCGGCCAAGAGCTGCTTAAACCCTACAACCCCTTGGTGTGTAGGCTTGGCCTCGGAGTTGTACAAGCCCGACCAAGAGCTGCTTAAACCCTACAACCCTTGGTGTGTAGGATTGGCCTCGGAGCTGTATACGTCCAGCCAAGAGCTGCTTAAACCTTACAACCCCTTGGTGTGTAGGCTTGGCCTCGGAGATGTACACGCATGGCCAAGAGCTGCTTAAACCCTACAGCCCCTTGGTGTATAGGCTTGGCCTCGGAGCTGTATACACCCGCCCAAGAGCTGCATAAACCCTACAGCCCCTTGGTGTGTAAGCTTGGCCTCGGAGCTGTACATGCCTGGTCAAGAGCTGCTTAAACCCTACAGCCCCTTGGTGTGTAAGCTTGGCCTCAGAGTTGTACATGTCCGGCTAAGAGCTGCTTAAATCCTACATCCCCTTGGTGTGTAGGCTTGGCCTCAGAGCTGTACACGCCCGGCCAAGAGCTGCTTAAACCCTACAGCCCCTTAGCGTGTAGGGTTAGCCTCGGAGCTGTACACGCCCAGCCAAGAGCTGATTAAACTCTACAGCCCCATGGTGTGTAGGCTTGGCCTTGGAGCTGTACATGCCCGACCAAGAGCTGCTTAAACCCTACATCCCCTTAGTGTGTAGGCTTTGCCTCGGAGTTGTACATGCCCGGCCAAAAGCTGCTTAAACCCTACAGCCCCTTGGTGTGTAGGCTTGGCCTCCGAGCTGTACACGCCCGGCTAAGAGCTGATAAAAACCTACAACCCCTTGGTGTGTAGCTTGGCCTCGGAGTTGTACACGCCCGGACAAGAGCTGATTAAACCCTACTGCCCTTTGGTGTGTAGGCTTAGCCTCGGAGTTGTACACGCCCAGCCAAGAGCTGCTTAAACCCTGGCATTCTAAGGGGGACAAGAAATCCCTCCAAATATAAGCAAAGTTGATATTCAATAATAAATCGACCACCCACTTGTCCTACAAAAGAGAGCTTAAAAAGAAGAAGATACAGCAGGCGAGGGACTGTCAAGGAGTCTATGCCTATATATCCTATAAATCCCGCTCCCCTGGGGGTAGGTCATCTCAAACACGTTGGACAGTTATCACACGCAAGTCCAAGCCATGTCTTAGTAGTTGATCCTTCTCCAGCTGGCGGATAGCGCCATAGAAGCCCTGTTTGAGGCGCTTCAATGCTTGCACAACCACCACCTCAGCATACTCCTCCGACTCCAAGAACTTAGCCCTGGACTCTGCCTCATTCCGGGATAGTCGAATTGAATGGTCGTCCTACTGCTGCTGTATCATGGCCTCAGCCTCCTCTTTGGTAGCTTTCAGTGTCGCCACCTCTTGGAGTAAGTAAGCCTGAGTCTTTTGCACCTCCTGGAGTGTTTGAGTAGCAGCAGCAGTTTGTGCTTTGGCTTGGGTTACTTGATCCTGGAGATCGGCTGTGTAAGAGTGCGACAGCTCCAGGTCGCAATCTCGCAAGGCCATCAGGCGCTCCCGGTCCGCATCCTGGTCCTCCCAGACTTTCTTCGCGGATTCCAGGAGGTTAATTTGACTGGTCAGTTTGCCCATTTGGGCCTGGAGTTAATCCCGCTCCTGTGATAGCTGTTGCAGCTCCCCTTCAAGCGCTTGGTTCTTTTCGGATTCAAGGCATTCCCGGAGTTTATATCCGTGCAGGGCATCCTTGACCGCTATTAGGGCGGCCAGATAATGCTCATTTTTCTCACGAAGAGCCCGGCTGACCTCCAACTGCATGAGTCCCGCCTCACGAGCCCGGCCGATCTCCGCCTCGGCATCTGCCACCTTCTGGAGGAGGTCTTCAGTAACCCCTTTGAAGCACAATAAGCGGCTAGTGGCGACGCAGTTAGAGGCCACCTGTAGGGTAGATAAAGACAGTCAATAGAAGGACTTTGTTGTAAAATGAAAAGCACGTCACAAATGTTTACCGTCAGTAAGGATTGGTGTAGCATGCCCAGGTAGCAGGCTGATTCAGCTACCCGCCAGGGTAAGATGGGAGAAGGAAGAATTCCCTCGGTAGGGGGCCCTGACTGACCGGGAACGTCTCCTGGGTCAGGGACATCTTCTTCCGTACTTGAAGCACTCGGCAGTACCTCAGAAGCGACCCCCTTTATTTTGATGGATTGGGAACTGCCGACCGCCTTCTTCTTCGCCTTGGGAGCCTTCCGGTGAGAGCGATGCGGATGAGTGAACACCTCTTTGCCTCGGGGGACAGTCGGAGGATCAACCGGGAGAGATGGGGCGTTGGCGACAGGGATGGGCGTCTCGGCGACAGTAGAAGAAGACCCTCCCTGAACGCTCAGGGATCGTGAAGCCACATCCCCGAGGACAGCCGAGCATAAAGACGCCGAAGACAAGCCTTTCTTCAACCGCTTCAGGGGGTGATCCCTTTGGGATCGACACTCCCGATGCTTCTTTTCAAGCGCCTGGATCACAAGAGGTGTGTAACTGACGAAGGAGGCGCCACTTTTCCCCTTGGGCCCAGTAACAGGAGCGGTGGACCCCCCTCCCTCCCCGAACCGGGGGCAACTCCGAGGCTCCAATGTCCTTGACGGCCCCAGGCGCCGCTGGGCTTGCAGACGACTCTCCCACCACCTTGTCACCCTCGAGGGGGATTCCTGCGGGGATCGAAGATACCGAGCCTGGAACCAACGCCTGCTCGTTAGCCTGGTCTCACTTCAGGAACTTGTTCATCACGAGGGAAAACATAATGTTGCCTACAGAATAAAAGACAAGAGAACATCAGTCGGCATTAACCAGGAACTGCACCAAGTACAAAACAACTTACGAAGGCTGGATTCGAGGGGGGTAATCTTCGGACTAATTTCAGCCCAGTAGAGGAGCTCCTCGCACTACACCAATTGAAGTCCGTGGAATTCCATCCCAGCTAGGATACCCTTGGCTCTCTGATATTCAGCGTCCTGTTGGAAGTCGCCAAGGTCAGGAATAGGAGGCAGGTTATCCGTCCAATGAATGTGGCTGAAGGGACGCTCGGGAAGGCGAATATAGAAAAATCTCTCCTTCCATCCCTTGTGCGAAGAAGGGAGGCCCCCCAGAAATCTGTGGTCGGGACAGGCAATAAAACTAAATGCTCCTCAAGTCCCAACTGGAACGGAAAAGAAATGGAAGAATCGGGGGGTCAGAGGAATGTCGAAAAGCTTGAAGAGGACGAGTGTAACGCCCGCTTTTTTTTTCATAAAGCGGCATTACGTTAACATTAGTAGGGCAGGCAGACATCATAAGGCAGCGGAATAACTTTAATCTTACACATTCATGCACCTACTACCATTCCTAACATAATGACATGGGAACTTGGCATATTGACTTCATACTTAGCATCATATCATGTCATACTTAACATCATGTCATAGAGTCACATAAGTCATCATTCAAGCATATAAGTAGCAAACGTAAAGTTCTAGCATAAGACTGATAAACATATTATTTTCATGGCCAAGTCACTACCACACACACATTCTTGCCCTCCTGCTGCTTCCTTATTGTCCCCTTACGTGATCTGCGATATAAGGAAAATAAAACTAAAAGCACATAAGCTTAGTAAGACTCTTTCCTACTCACTAAAATCATTCATCACTAAATTGTGAGCACGTGAAACATTAACATACTTGGTGTGCTCTACATAGAACATAAGCATCTAAATCATTTAGCCTATATCTAGTATGGCATGATACATAGCATAAACATGAGCATAAATAAATACACTTAACATGGCATAATACATGGCGTAAACATAAACATAAATAAACATTCTTATCAGGGCATGATACATGGCATAAACATAAACATAAGTAAACATTCTTATCATGGCATGATACATGACATAACATAAACATAAGGTATGAACCACCCTGTATGGCATAAATATAGACATGCTTTCTAACATAGCACATGACATCTTCTTAACATAATCATAACATAAATCGTTTACTATCATGCATATGTCTTAACATGAAACATAAGCATAAAACATTACTATCATGGCATAATGCATAACATGAATGAATGCATGAGTCAAATGCCTATACATAAGGATGCTTAACTTTTAAAATTATACTTTTAAATACTTAAACATAATCATAACATCATTGGGGGTCCCCGGCTTGTACCACATACATACATCATAAGCGCGCATGCCTAAGTAAATACGAGTTAGTAAGCCCCGACCTACTAGGGTAAGGACAACATAGTCGGTAGTCCCAGAACCGGGGCGTTCTTAAGGTGCCCATCCCTGTTGCACAGCTTCGGTAGTGCCAGAACTGTGAACAGCATAGTCGGTAGTCCAAAACCAGGGCGTTCTTAAGGTGCCCATCCCTTGGACCCATACTTCGGTCCGGTACAAGCCCATTCATAAAGTAAAATACTTTACATGCTTCATCATTCATAAAACATGACATGCATCTTTATTTATAAAACATGGCATGCATCTTCATTCATAAACATAGTATGCATCTTCATTCATAAAACTTGGCATGCATCTTCATTCATAAGCATGGCATGGGTCTTCATTCATAAAACATGGCATGCATCTTCATTCATAAAGCATGACATGCATCTTCATTCATAAAACATGGCATGCATCTTCATTCATAAACATGGCATGCATCTTCATTCATAAAACATGGCATGCATCTTCATTCATAAACATGACATGCTTACATAAAACATCATTCCTATTCCTAGTGATTGCATGATCATGGCATCTAAGGTAAGCATTGCATTATATTCATTGAACATGATATATTTACATAGACCATTCTCCTAATCCATGGAGCTTGCATGATCATGATACCTAAGGTAAGCATTGCATTTCATCCATAAGCATGGTATTTATCACAAGCATGCATAGGTAGAACTTCCATAAACATGCTACCTACTATCCAAGTGCATGGCATAGAACATAAGACATTCATGAATAACCCTATTAAGCATGACATCTAATCATAAACATACCAACATGAAATATGGTACTTAAGGTTAGGGTTATAAGTAACATCATTTCTACCACATGCTTGAACCTATATATATATATATATACTTCATGATAAGCCATAAACCATCATTCTTCGAACCCTAACTCCTCCCATACCCTATTTATCTTTCTTGGCCGAAACTTATAAGGGGGAGTTCCATCATTCAAATGACATGTAAGGTAGCATAAAGAAAAGGAACAACCATACATTACCCATAAGGCCATAAGAAGCCATTAGGGCTCATAATTAGGGTTCACCCTAACTTTTAGCCTTATTTTTCTTGCTTGGCCGAAACATGCTTGGACCATGGGTGCATGAATAAATTCATAAAATTTCCAATTAATCATCTAACACCTTCCATACCATACCATAGGAGTCATTGGACCCCTTACTTGAGGTAAGCCCTAACTTCTTGCCCTAGACCCCTTCTTGGCCGAAACCCTTAGGATCACAAGACCTTGTGAAAATTCACATAAATCCCTTCAACCTCCCCTTGTATCATAAGGGTACACAAGGTACATAATTGAAGGGTTAAATCCAATCCTAGCCATGGAATCCTTATGATGGTCCCAAACCCTAAAGGGTCTTAGGGTACTCCAAAAATTTCCAAAAATTATATTTATTCTATAAACATCATGAGAACACATTAGAAAGCATGATCAAGATTTTTAACATCATCATGGACCCAAAAACCTTAGTGGCCGAAAGTCATAGGGTTAGGGTTCATGGCTCTTTTCCTTTTTTTCCAACATAAAATCTCAAACAAGACTTTCATATCACGGTAAACTTCAAGGAGAGCTATTATACCACAGGTGAGGGAGTCTTACCTTAGATTATCTTGGTTTTAGATCTTAGATTTGGGAAAAGGATGAAGACCTTGTTGCTTCCTAGCCACCTCTAGCCCTTATAACCTTGAACAAGAACCTTGGTTCTTGAAGATGGAGTCTTCTTGTGAAACTTTTCCAAAGGGAATTGGGGCTTGTGGGTTTCGGCTAGGAGAGGGAGGAAGAAGGAGAGAAGAGCAAATGACTTGATGGAAGAAGAGAGGAGAAATGTAACTCCTTCTCTTATGCTTTTATGCTACATTAAGGAGGGTAAGTGAAGAGTCATGGTGCCTCTTCTCTTGATGACTCTTCATTTTCCTAAGCCTTAACCAAAATCCACTTCATTCCCTCATAGAACTCCCTTGCTAGGTGAATTGGTTAGTGCATGCATGGTAGTATAAGAGGTCCAAGGTTCAATCCTTGGTGCATGCACTTTATTTTTATTTTATTTTCCATTATTTCCGAAAATTCTCCTAAAATTCACCCATAATCATGCTAATATTCCCAATTACAATCCATGTATATTTATATTAAATTTTGCCCAAAATCTACCAATAACCATGGTACTAAAAAAACCCATATAAGGCTCATTAGTACTTAGTTTCTCAATTTAAATGAGAAAATCATGGATTTCTAAACTAAGGTTCGTACTAATATTTCTAGGTCCATCGGGAAATTATCTAGACATGCTCATTATTTTAAAAAAGATATTAAGA
>JAGFNQ010008793.1:0-17641 GCA_024364735.1 Boesenbergia rotunda | reverse complement strand
ATCATTCAGACTCATCAGATGATGAAAGGAGTTCAAGTAGCGATGAGAGCGACTCCTCCTCTTCATCATCCGAGTCAGAAGCTTCGGTAAGCGAGGTATACCACATACCCTCCTCTACTTTAGTCAAGATCATTTCTAGCACGAACATGGACTTAGCTAAAGCTAGAAGTAAGATTAAGGATCTAAAAGAAGAGATTGTCATGCTTAGAGTAGAATCTGTCAAACTTGAAGAATTGCAAGCTAGTTCTATTACATCACATGCTTCACATCTTGAAACTGAAAATAGGGAACTAAGGAAAAAGGTAGACGACCTCACAAAGGCCCTTAGGAAATTCCAAGTAGGTTCTAGTAACTAGATATGATAATCAATAGTCAAAGGGCCGTTTATAACAACGCCTGTTTAGGACATAGGCCAAAGACAAAGGAAGTGGCCTTTGTATCACTCACGGGTAGGATTGGTGCATCTAGGAGACTAGGGGCTAAGGGAAACACAAAGAAGACATGGGTACCTAAAAGATTTCTAAATGATGCTTATGGATCAAAGACTTGGGTACCAAAAGAGTATGTTTTTCATGTTGTATAGGTAAAGATGAAGGAGGTCTCAACTATGTGGATAGTAGATAGTGGATGCTCAAGACACATGATCGGGGATGTGAGCAAGTTCACTACTATTAGCTACTTAAGAGAGGGACGGTCTCTTTTGGAAATAGTGGAAAATTGAGAATCATTGGTAGGGGCACCATTGAGGTATCTCCCACAATTTCTATACATAAGGTACTTCTAATTAAAGATATGAAGCTTAACTTACTTAGTCTAAGCCAACTATGTGATGCGGGTTTTAAAGTTGAATTTCATACTTGGAAATGCATAATTAAACATAGTGAATCAAATAATGTCATATTAGAAGGGTTTAGAGAGACAAATTTATACTATCTTGATCTTGCTTATGCTACTAACAATGTTGCTAAGTGTTTCATGACTAAAGAAGAAGAAGGGTGGTTGTGGCACCGGAGGCTTGCACATGTCAACATGAGAAGCATTGCAAGAGTAGCCAAGAAAGAGTTGGTGAAGGGGCTACCCATGATCAAGTATGAGAAGACCAAACTGTGTGATGCATGCCAAGAGGGTAAGCAATCAAAATCATCTCACAAAGGTAAAACCCTAACCACTACTACTTTACCATTAGAGCTCTTACATATAGATCTATTTGATTATCATAGTACTCCCTCACTTGTAGGGAGTAAATATTGTCTAGTTATTGTAGATATTTTTTCTAGGTTTACTTGGGTTTTCTTCATGAAACATAAGGAGATACCGTAGAAATATTTGTAAGATTTAGTAAAAGGTAAGAAAACGAAAAATATTTCAAAATTAACTGAATTAGGAGTGACCACGGTGGAGAGTTCCAAAATGCAAGTTTCACACAATTTTGTGTTGAAAATGGATACAAGCATGAATTTTCATGCCCAAGGACTCCTCAATAAAATGGGGTAGTAGAGATGAGAAACCGAGCTCTACAAGAAGCTGCTAGGACTATGCTTAATGCATATTCCCTTCCTAGCTACTTTTGGGTCGATGCGGTGAACACCGCCTGCTATATTCAAAACTGGGTGTTGGTACATAGGTTCCTAGGAAAAACACCTTTTGAACTATGGAATGGAAGAGTACCACAACTCCATTACTTTAGGATTTTTGGATGTAAAGTCGACATCTTAAATACCAAAGATGACCCAAGAAAGTTCGAGTCAAAAGCCGATGAAGGAATACTAGTTCGGTACTCATCAAACAGTTATAGAGTTTACAACAAAATGACAAAAGTGATTGAGGAGTCCTCAAATATTAAATTTGATGAGTCAACAAATACCTACCCTAGAAAAGCCTCAATTGATAAGGATATAGAAGAGGTCCTACCCCTTACCTAAAGAATCCAAGACCTATATTTGGAGGACAATGATCAAGGGGGAGTGAGAAGTACACTAGAGGACGAGGAAGAAGTAGTGAATGAACCCACAACTTTTAGGCCCTTGAGACATCACCATGATCACCCTATTGACCAAATAGTGGGTGATGTAACTCAAGGAGTAAGGACTAGGTCCTACTTTTGGGACCAAACGAGCCAAATAGCCTTAATCTCTCAATTAGAACCCAAGTCTATTGATGAAGCATTGGGAGATGTAGATTGGGTCTTAGCCATGCAAGAAGAGCTAAATCAATTCAAGAGAAGTGAGGTTTGGGAGTTGGTTCCTAGGCCCAATGATTGTACCATTGTAACCACTAGATGGGTCTTTAGGAACAAGCTAGATGACCAAGGTAAAATCACTAGGAACAAGGCTAGATTGGTAGCTAGGGGGTTTAACCAAGTTGAGGGATTAGATTATGATGAAACTTATGCCCCCGTAGCTAGATTAGAATCTATTAGAATTCTACTGGCCTATGCCGCTCACATGGGATTCACACATCATCAAATGGATGTGAAGTCGGCATTCCTAAATGGGATCATTAAGAAAGAGGTTTATGTAGAACAACCCCCCGGGTTTGAGGACCCTAATTATCCAAGACACATTTATAAATTTGGAAAAGCCTTATATGGATTGAAACAAGCTCCCCGGGCTTAGTATGAAAGGTTTTCTTCATTTCTAGTGTCTAAGAGGTTTAGGAGAGGAACAATTGACCCTACTTTGTTCCTAAAATCTAAGGATAAGGACATATTTGTTGCCCAAGTCTATGTAGACGATATCATTTTTGGGTCAACAAATAATGACTTCTTACAAGAATTCATCAAGTGTATGGAAGATGAAATTGAGATGAGTCTTGTAGGAGAGTTAACCTTCTTTCTAGGACTTCAAGTAAAGCAAACCAATGAAGGTACACATGTATTCCAAACTAAATATGCTAAGGAGATGTTAAAGAAATTTGGCTTAGAAAATGCTAAGGTAGCATCTAACCCCATAGGAACCAATGTGAAAATGGATAGTGATCTTGAAGGTAAAATGGTAGACTCTAAACAATATAGGAGCATGATTGGTAGCCTCCTATACCTAACCGCTAGTAGACCCGATATACTTTTTACGGTAGGTATGTGTGCAAGGTACCAATCTTGTGCCAAAGAGTCTCATTTGGTTGTAGTCAAGAGGATCCTAAGGTATGTCAAAGGTACCCTCAATGTCGGTCTTTGGTATCCTAGAACCCCTAGTGTTGATCTAATTGGATACACCGACTCGGACTATGCGGATTGTAAGCTAGATAGAAAAAGTACTAGTGGAGGGTGTCAATTTCTTGGGTCTTCTTTAGTTAGTTGGAGTTGTAGGAAATAACCATGCGTTGCCCTATCAACAACGGAGGCGGAATATGTGACAATGGGTGGGTGTGTTTCTCAACTCCTTTGGATCATACACACCTTAGAAGATTATGAGTTACATTACACCAAGGTCAAAGTTTTGTGTGATAATGTAAGTACAATCAACTTGACCAAAAATCCGGTTCACCACTCTAGAACAAAACACAATGAAGTGAAACATCACTTCATTAGAGACCATGTGGCAAGGGGAGACATAGAACTACACTATGTTGATTCAAAGTCGAACCTTGCCGACATCTTTACCAAGCCTCTTCCCGAATCGGAGTTTACATCCTTAAGAAGAGGCCTTGGAATGTGTTTTGTAGAAGTGTATGATGAACTTTGAGATATTAGATTTGAAAAAGGGTGCTTGATCCATTAGGGTGATACATTTGGTTCACTTGTGCTTGTGGCACATTGTTGAATCATTAAAAGTATCAAAATATGAAAACTAGACCAACTATGGGGAAGGCAAGTGTTTAATCAATGGACACTTTGCTCAAAGATCATAGTTGGACATTTTAAACCTTTGAAAACCATTTTATGTTTGATATGCTTTGCCATGCCTTTTAAAGTTACATGTTTGCAAAATTAGATTGTAATTTTGATATAAAACTTAGTGGGTTTCAAGGTTTTTGAATTTTTATCAAAAGTCATGCATGTTTGATATTTTATATGGACTAATATTTTTCTTTGATAGAGGTTATCATTTCAAACATGTCTGTAAGGTTTTAAAATTTTTGGAATTTTTTGGATTTTTCTTGAGGTCTCTGAAATTCGGCACAGAACATGAAAATTGGTACTGTCAGAGGGCAGTCGACTGATACGCCTGTTTTTCAGCTTCTATTAAAATTTTTAGAAATCAATTTTTCTTTCATTTGATGCCATAGGGTAGGGTTGCTTGAGGCAATCATTTTGATGGTGTCAAAGTGGGAGAATGGGTGGTTTAAGTTAGAATTTTGACTTAGAACGGATGGTTTAAGTTGTTCTACCTTGAATGATTAAAAATGGGGAGAAGACATGGGTTAAGGGAGAGTATACCTCTTAGGTTCTGATATGTCTTACATTTTTAATGTTGTTTAGTGTTATGTGGAAACTTAACTTGAATCATGATTAGAATTAAAAATGGGCGAAGACATGGATTAAGGGGGAGGGTACCTCTTAGGTGTGCTATGTCTTATCTTTTCAATTGCTATCTATTTGTTACTGTTATTATCAGTTGTTATTTATCTCTAAACTTAAACATATTGCCACACATCAATAAGGGGGAGATTGTTCAGGCAATTGACCCTTAAATGATTGGAAGATCATGGTTTTGATGTGTGGGTGAATATGTTTAAGGTTAGAGTGCTATGTTGTATTTTATGTGTCTGATTCAGTTTGCAGGAGTTGGAGAATCATACATGGTGAACGTATCCGAGGCACGAGAGCCGAGGGAGGAGGACTCCAAGGGCAAGTCGGGAAGTGGACTTCAAGGGCACACGCGAAGGGTGGCATGGAGGCAAGCAAAGGGAAGGCTTGTGTGCACATCCGAGGGACGAGAGCTAGCGGAAGATGACTTCAAGGGACGAGCCAAGGGAGTGAACTTGAAGGCATACATGAAGGAGAACGTGAAGACTGGCTATAAGTGAGTGGGCAGTAGACTGGCCATGGGGCAGTCGACTGCGAAAGCTCATAGAATGTTTGCAGTCTCTGGGCAGTCGACTGCCACCTTGGCAGTTGACTGGTATACCCCGAAAACTAGCCATTGGCTAGCAATTAATTCTAGGCCAGTCGACTGCCCCAGGAGCAGTCGACTGGTGCGTGGCTGGACAGACTGCGAGTTTGTCATGTTCTCCTATAAAAGGAGGACCTTTTTGCACGTGAGCGGTACGGTTCTATATGACAACGAAGTGCTGCTCATCTGAAAAGTGTGCTTTACTTCCTCTCTCATTCTACTACATTCTGTAAAGAGAAAGATCTCCACTGTAATGGTTTCTCCACTTGAAGGAGATATTTCATAGTGGAAGTGGTGTACGGCGCGAATCCTTGGATTAGTCACCCATCTAGGTGGATACCAAGTAAACGGTTGTGGTTAGCATTGTTCATATTTTTCTTAACATATTTTTGTTTCCGCTGCGCTAATGACTTTGCAGAGATTAAACCGAAAAAGTGCTATTCACCCCCCCTCTAGCACGCCAAGACGATCGATCAAAAACCTCGACCGATCTGGATCTCCGAAGTGCTGCGCACTTCCTCCCGGAGCCTCCTTGGTCGCAGAACTTTATCGTTAGCGCGTTTCTTCTATTTGGAGTTCTCAAAATGATTCTGGAAGTTGTGCCTGATGCTGAGGGGTCGACGCCCCTTTTATAGGCTTCATTCGGGCACCTGTGTTATTGGGGGCGCCCTATTGGGCTTGGTCAAACCTTATCTCCGCGCCGAACTCGTTTCAGCTGATAAAACCTTTGACCAGGGCACCCTGGACCTCCCAGGCGCCTAAATGAAAGCTTATCTCGGCTTCGAACTCGCAACAATAAATATAGCTTTCAACTTGGGTGCCTGTATCATCCCGGGCGCTTGAATAGAATCCTGTTCTGCCTTCCTTCGACAAAGCCTGTTTTCCTTCTTTGACCTAGGCGCCCCCATTGATGCGGGTGCCAGGATCCTTTTGGGCGCCCCATCAATGGGGGTGCCTAGCTTGGCTTTAGGTTCCAGTTCAGTTGTTTGCCTGCTTTGTCTTCCAATCTTGGTACCTACAAGATACACAAATACAATGCAAATATACACATATTCTTAACCTTAAGGACTTGGTTCTGACTTTCGATTTCCATGAAACCCTAAGTCGAACCGACGCATGTTCCCACCCCCGAGAATGCGCCTTTCACCAACTCCTTTCAGGAGACGGTTGCCACCCAGTCCTTCGGGTGGACTTTTGCGTAGCCTCCGATACTCTCGGATCTCGAGACGTCCGAACCCTGACCCGTCTCTACTTCTATCCTTAGTCATTGCTTAGCTAAGTTTCTCAGTCCCTCGGACCAAGACTGTTGGTGCATGGATGGCTATAAAGGGGGGGGGGGTGAATGTAGCCAGACACTAAAACGATTGCTCTTTGAGTTCTTCTGCGATCAGAGATTAGCAGCAGCGATAACAAACACAGAAAGAACAATACAAAGAATGAAAGAAAACCAAATCGACGCTAACACAGCGATGTACAAGGTTCGAGGATAACTTGCCCCTACTCCTTGGCATGCCCGTGAGGTGGGCGATCCCTTGATCGTCGGCAGATCAAGCCCCGGTGAACCCGGATATAATAGAGCCTCCTTCTAGGTGGAGAAACCTCTCCACAAGCGTCTCAAGATGATATGAAATTGAGTACAGGAGATCACGAGAGGAACACTCACTCAATTCTAATACGAACTCTCAAAAGAGAAGCTACACAAGGAGCACAACACAACAGCGAAACCCGCAGCCACAACACTTGCTCGTTTTCCTATCAATTCTTCTCCGTTGCTCCTCTACATTAGCTTCCTGTTAAACTCTTGCTCAACGTCGCCAGGCTCCGTCAGTACCACTGAGCCACAACCTGACCCCCTAACTCCCTGAGCGCTCAGCCCACTGAAGAACTCTTCAGCTGAGCCTCCGTTAGTTGCCAGCCGCGCCTTCGTCAGATGCCAGCCGCACCAGACGCCCATTGAAACCTGAGAAGAGAAAAGAGCCAAACCTGCTCCATGGAAAGTCCCCAGTTGACTCTCGTCCATTATTTAAATCACCTGCACACTTATCAGGAGCTTAGCAAAGCATATCAAACATAATCAATAATAGGAGAGAAAATCAGAGCGAAATCAGAACGCGATCAGAAGTATGAAAGCGTATTTGAATTAAAGCTGTCAGCTACTGATCGGGCCCCAGATCGATCAGAGAGGGCCCTGATCGGTCACCAGACCGATCAGGGTAAGCCTTGAACGATCAGGCTCCAGCCTGATCGGTCCAAAGGGAGAAACCAGAAATCGCAGCTTCTTGTGATCGGTTATAGTGACCGATCACAGCTCAGGGATTAGTCACCAGACCGATCCTCATCATGCAGGAGCTTTCTCATGCTTTCACCAGCCAGAGGCCCTGATCGGTCAACTGACCGATCAGGGTGTGCCCTGATCGGTCCGGCAGACTGATCAGGTTATTCCTGGACCGATCAGGACCCAGCCTGATCGGTCCGGGAGGCATTTGATCGATCATGAAGACCGATCAATGGTTTCTCCAGAAACCCATCTGAACTCTCACTCATCGGTCACCAGATCGATTAGAAGCCAGAAGAAGCCAGACAATGCTTCTGTTCGCTCCCTGATCGGTCACCAGACCGATCAGACTTCTATGGATCGGTCACCAGACCGATCCACAACAGGACGTTCGTGCCAACTCCTTGATCGGTCACCAGACCGATCCAACTCCCTCAAATTCGACCCTAAGTCCATAGAACAGCCTTCCTATCCATCTCTAACTCGTGCTCAGTCCCCCGGACCAAGACTCTGTGCCCAGCTTCACTCACCGAGACTTCATTCAACCTAGCATCACTCACTAGGATCTGGCTTAACTCACCAGGGTTTCGGCCACCTAGCTTCACTCGCTAGGACCCGTCTTCACTCACCGGGATTTCAGTCAACCTGGCTTCACTATCCAGGACCCGGCTTCAATTGGGGGGGGGGGGGTTTTCCAATCACCTGGCTTCATTCACCAGGACCCGCCTTCACTCACCGGGATTTCCAATCACCTGGCTTCACTCACCAGAACCCGACTTCACTCACCGGGATTTCCAATCACCTGGCTTCACTCACCAGGACCCGGCTTCACTCACCAAGATTTCAATCAACCTAGCTTCACTCACTAGGGTTTCGTTCCCAGTCCCCGACCAGGACTTAATCCGAAATCAATCAACTAAACTTAAGTCGGTGTCAACACCAAAACAACAATCGGGCAAGACTGTATCAACAATCTCCCCCTTTTTGTTGTTTGACAACCCGATTTAAGTTTAGGTATTATCAATTGAAGTCAATTCAATTATCGTAAGGGAATCAATGTCCTCCCCTTACAATAATTTACCCTAAACTTAATCAACCATTCTCTCCCCCTTTGTCAAACATCGAAAAAGGTATGGTTATTAAGTTTAAACATACCTCCCCCTCAACCAAGGGTCTCTCCCCAAACTCAAAATAATCAAAGGCAAATTTTTGAATTGCATATGAAAACATATACAGAATTATATCATGGTAAAAACATGTATATGTTTCATATGACACGTAAGGAATGCAGCTGTATCCGACACATAATCCTGATTGGTCTTCGTGACCGATCAGGTTCGTTGATTGTTCGATACAGAAATATTTCTTATTAGTCTGGGGAGCGATCAGATTTTAGAAAAATTTCTGAAACTCTGATACTTTCCTGATCAGACTGCATTAACAATTTGCATTCCACAACAGGGGTGTAGACTCCATTAGCATTCGATATTTCAGAAAAATCTCTGAAACATGATTTGAATCCCAAAATAGCTTTGTCTACGCCATAAGGTTCTTGGAACAAGTTTGTTCTGATAGCCAAACCTTATTTTAACACTTGATGTTTTTAGAAAAATTTATGAGAATCAAGATTCCTGGAAAATTCCATAGAAATGAATTTGTATTCACTTACTACCAGGTTTGTACCAATGAATGATCAAGTATGGTCATGTTCTTGGAATAATCAGGTTTGTATCATATGTTCCAAGTGTCTTAACCGTAAACCTAACTCTTAGTCCCATTGATAGTTTATCAATTTTGAACCAATCAGGGAATTTGCTGATCAACATTGATCTGATCGGTCAGCAGACCGATTAGTGTGAGTCCTGATCGGTCGGTGGACCGATCAGATGTGATACAGAAGGTTTGTTCATCAGATTTCAGAAACAAACTTTCAGAAACTTTGATATGAGTCAAAACCACGTTTGATTCGACTTTCAACCACTCTAGAACCCTAATACAATTAGATTCAATCCCTTTAAACCTAAAGTGACCTGATCGGGTTCCATTAATTCAAAGTTATCCCACACTGGAAGCCAAGAGTCCTTTATAAGCATTTCAAAACAGGTATGGTTTATATCAGTATACTTCTAGCAAGATCAGAGTATGTATCAAGTCTATAGCCCCCCAAATCTTTCTATCAGGTTCGTATCAAACTTCCACAACAAATTTTAGGTATCCATACAATTCATAAGAATGTATTTTGTCCGACATGCATTTATTTCATTCAGACAGTTTCAAGAACATTCCAAAAACATGCATTGATCACCAAAACATGAAGTTGCCATGGAATTGTCTAAATTCTCGATAAGGAGGCAGTTAACTACACTATATTCATGTATTTATTCAATTTAGACAGTTTCATAAAATTTAAAATACTGATCACCAAAACATGAAATTGTCTAAATTTCATAATTACAAGCATTTAAAAAAAAACCTAACTTAGACCTCAGATATATAATCAGATATTGGAAAAGTAAACTGTTATTCTAGTATTATGGCTAACTTCTAGATTTACAGTGAGCTATAACATGCAATCCTAAGCAATTCATAGTTCTAATTCAAGTTTGTATCAAACTAATGCTACTCGATCATTTGATTGGAGCACCCATTATCAACAACCCATGTTGATAGATGCTCCCCCTCATTGAAAGCTATACAATTCTAAAGATAGAAGTTTTAGGTAACCAAATTTTGGGACCCAATGCATCAACCATGAAGGACTTAGGCACCCATGCCTTAGTCAATTTCTTTCTAGCCTTTCGAACCCTAGAATTATTTTGTGACCTAAATTATGTTCTTGACATCAATGACATGAAACTTGGTTCTTTAGGTTGGTAACCTAAACCAATCTTGTTGTAAACCGCTTTTTGTGAATTTAGTATCATGTCTAAGGTTTTAGAGCTAGTTGAAAACTTCTCAAGAATATTCTTGAGATTTTCAATTTCGCTCCTTAGGGTCTTATTTTCATTCTCAAGGGACTCATGGTGAAAATCATTACTATCCTCAGCCTTAGAAGATTTTAATTCTTCTACTTCTAGTTTCAATAACTTTGCTTTGTTCTTTGATTTCTTTAACAAACTAGTTAAGCATGCAATTGTCCTATAGCACTTATCCAACTCGGGAGAAATTATCTCTTCATCATCCGAAGATGATGAAGCCGCGGTTGAGGAGCTCCTTGATTCGTCACCACTTTCTTCATTAGAGTCCTCTATTGCCATGAAAGCCATGTGACAGTAACCTTCCTTCTCCTTTTTCTTCTTCTCCTTCTTCTTCCTTCGGTCACCTGCCACAAGTGCCACACCCTTCTCCTTTGGGCTTTGGTTAGAGATCTCATGTAGTTCCATTTCACAAAATAAATCCTCTAACTTAACAAAAGATAAGTCCTTGGAAACCTTGTAGGCATCCACCATGGATGACCACAAAGTATTCCTCGGAAAGGATTTTAATACATACCTTACAAGATCTCGGTTTTCTACCTTCTCATTGATGGAATGTAGACCATTTAGGATCTCCTTGAACCGACCATGAAGTATACTTACCGTTTCATTTTCTTCCATTGTCAAGTTCTGGAGTTGACTGCGGAGAAGGTCTTTCTTGGCTATCCGGGTATCTTGAGTTCCTTCATGGAGCTCAATGATTTTGTTCCAAAGGTCTTTAGCACTTGTGAAATGACCCACCTTGATCAACTCCTCCTTGGTCATCCCGCATTGCAAGGTGTCCATGGCTTTAGCATGGGCTTCTCCCTTCCGGATTTGTTCTGTTGACCACCTTGAGAAAACCAACTCTTTTCCCTCAGCATCTCTTGGAGGGATGAAACCCTCCTTCACAGCAAACCACATACTGATGTTAGTCTTGAGGTAAAATTCCATTCGGGATCTCCAGTACGGAAAATCAGTTCCATCCAAAAACGGAGGTCGGTTGGGGCTGAATCCTTCTCTCAAAGCCATCGTTGTTGTAAGCTCTCGGGTGATAGACCGTTTGAACAAAGCCCCAAGCTCTGATACCACTTGTTGATGCTTGGATGACTATAGAAGGGGGGGGTGAATGTAGCCAGACACTAAAACGCTTGCTCTTCGAGTTCTTCTGCGATCAAAGATTCGCAGCAGTGGAAACAAACACAGAAAGAACAATACAAAGAAAGAAAGCAAAGCAAATCGATGCTAACACAGTGATGTACAAGGTTCGGGGATAACTTGCCCTACTCCGTGGCGTGCCCGTAAGGTGGGTGATCCCTTGATCGTCGGTTGATCAAGCCCTGATGAACCCGGATATAGTGGAACCTCCTTCTCGGTGGAGAAACCTCTCCTCAAGCGTCTCAAGTGTTAGTGATATGAGAGAAGTGTCCTAAGGCAATCGCCTTATGATTGTAAACATTTATTTCAATAAATGAAAAATCACTATTTGAGTATACATGTTTGTGTATTTGATTGGGATCTTAAACTCATTTACTGACTGTCCGTAATACAATTCACAGCATGAGAGAATTTGTGATGGAAGCACAACTAGTGATTATCTCTACATGCGCAATTGTGAAGTATTGAAAATATCCCTAGTCGATGAATTGATAAATACGGACACTGTCAATTCTGTTGAGACTAACATGGGTTATTCTCTAATCAGCTGATTCTCACTGGCTGGTGACATTGGGATGTCCGGAGATAAACATGGATGATAGTTAAGGGAACTAGTTCATTGGAGTGACTGACTGTAAAACTTCATATGGTAATCTACATATAGATATGTCAATGAAAGTTATTACTGCAGCTTAAGTGCGATGTTCCTTTGACTTGCGGTGTTCAAGTCATCTTGGTCATGGAGACTTATACTTTAACATCTTAAGCAAGCATCTCCAAGGAGGTGTGGACCCAGGATGGTTGGGTATAAGCCGAAGTGCCCGAAGATGTTTGAACAGCCTACAAAGGATTCACCACTCCTTGCGAGGAGATGTATACCCAAGGCCTATCGTCGGATTGTTACTCAAAGCCTCTGGCCAGAGCATGTCATGTTTAGAGTATGAGTCTCTTAAATACATGAGAGTAATTAGAAATCCAAGGGACGAGAAAGACACTACTTGGGCTAGGTGTGACGTAGTCAGCCTAGTGGGGGACTGACACACACAGACCATGTCCTGAACCAAGTGGGTATAAGATGGTGAAGGGAATGAGGCACGATTCATTAGAGCTGCTGAAGGGTTTCAGAATAATTTCTGAGGTCAACCGTTGATCTTTCGATTAATTGGGGATCATGATGTACTACTAGGTGCCACTCATGATCGTTCTATAATTGATGAATTATAGACGGCCAACATAAATCGAAAGCCTATTTAGTCACATGCACTACGAGTAATCCGAGGGATTTAAAACGAGTTAAAAATTGGATTTTCCAATCAAGAGAAATAAGTCGAATCTGAATTAATCAGCGGCGCAACGGAAGCTTAAAATGGCTAAGTCTTTTGAAGGCTTATTGGGCGAATTAAATGAGTTTAATTCGCGAGGGCTTTGGCTTGGTTTGGCCGGCCAAAGAGGGTGCCCACCCTCTTTGGTTTGGCCGGCCACCACAAGGAGAGAAAACCAATTAATTTGGTTTAAATTATAAAATAAATCAAGCACGATTTGTTTTATAAAATTATGGATAAATAAATTAATTTATATAAAGAGATTTATATAAAGAAATTTATAAAGAAAATTATAGAAATTTATTCTTTTTTATGGAAATTAAAATGAACCATGAATTGGTTTAATTTTAATTTATAAAATCAATTATGAATTAATTTTTCCATGATAAGAAAATTTTATACAAATTTTATTCCATAATTAAAAGGAGAGATGTATTTGTTTTATTATAAAGTTAGTTATAATAAAACTTGGCATAACGGAATAATTCATAAGAAAATTTATAAGATAAATTTCTTATGAAAATTTATTCTGTTAATTCCGTTAAAAGGGAGAATTGGCAATAGAGAGGCTACTATATAAAGGAACCAAAGGCAAGCCTTGAATTCCAATTAATCAAGAGATTAAGAAGCTCTCTCTCTCTCCCTTATTCTCTCTCTCTCTCTAGGGGTCGGCGCCCATTCTCTCTCTAGGGCTGGCGCCCTTTCTCTCTCTAGGGCCGGTGCCACTTTCTCCCTCTAGGGCCGGCGCCACCTTCCCTAGACGTGAGCCATCACCAAGACGAAGCGGGTCGCGTCTCCTTCCTCCCTTCGCGGAATCTCGATTCCGTTACTTGGTGGTTAGTTTCCATATCTCTCTCTTGATATTCTAGTTGTGTCTTTGGAGAATCTAGTAGTTCTCGTCGGCACAAAACTCGTGGCTTTGCGAAGTCATCCCGAAGAGAACTCGGCGTGGACGCGAATAGAGGCGGAGCTTCCAAGGGACGCTACGGTTGGATCTCGTCCCTTTCTTCGAGTTACGCGAGGTACAAAGTAAATTAGTTTACTTTTCTGCAAAATTTTAATTTATGATCATGTCCACACATCATAAGGTCGCATGCTAGATACGTGGTTAAAAATAATTTGAGAAATTATTTATGCTAATTCTTCCGCTGCACGTAAATATTTAAAAATTTACGAACCCGTATCCTTGTCAACATGCACCCGGTCCCAACAGTGGTATCAGAGCCGGTTAGTGTTCGACATAATCATATAATTGTTTTGCGGAAAACTTTGTCATGATCTCAATTTTGGAAAAATTTTCAATTATGGAAACTTTCCAATTATAATAAATTTTAGATTTAGGAATTTCAAAGTTTGGAAATCCTCATGAAATTTCGCAAACTTTTAAATATCCTAGTTTCTGAAATTTTATGATAATTGTGAAAACTTCCCATCTTTGGAAACTTTCCAATTTTGGAAATTTCTATTTTGGAAATTTTCCAATTTTGGAAATATGTAAGTTTTCTTTGTACCAGAAACTTACAAATATTCTGAAAACCTATTATGAAATCTCGCAATTTTGGGCACTTTCTTTCAAGAAAGTCTAGACAAATTTATGGATTATTAATTGACAATTAAATTCGAATTGGTTTTAAATTATTAACAAAATTCTTTATTTTGGATTGAGCCTCGGGGAGCCGTCCAATTTAAAGTTAGTTGTTGTAATTTTCCATTTTGAATAAAATTGTCATGTTTAATTTGGTTACGCCTCGGGGAGCGGACCAAATTGGATTTACGACAAATTACTTTTCTTTGGGTATCTGAGCCTCGGGGAGCCACCCTTAGAAAACAATTTGTTGTAATTAATTAATCCATGAATAAAATATGTGATCAAATCTTGGAAATTTGATTTAAGAGGTGATGCTCTTACATATTGTTGTCTCCAAAATTAATTAGGAAAATGGTTTCCTATAGAGTTTTCTTAAAAGAGATTTTCATGAAAATAATATGTGGTTAAATTAAGGGAATCTGTCTCTTAATTTAATAAGATTTGATTTAGAGAAATCAAAGTCTTAAACATATTATTTCCGAAATTGATTATGACAATTTAGGAAATTGTTTCCCAAAACAATTCCTTGAATAAAGTATGAAATTAGAATTAGAAAATCCGGTTCCTAAATCAATTAATGAGACTTGATAAATTAAGTCACATACATACTTTATTAAGGAAATCGTTAGTCATGACATAATATGTCATGAATGTGCTTAGAAAAGAAAGGATGAGACCCAAAACCCCTTACAAAATATTAAGGCCAACACCTTCCATTAATATGGTTAGAATCGGAGTTTTGTTTCTCGTTTGGGTTGATGGACACATCCATGCCCGGCTTGAACCTCAACATGTTCAAACCATGGAATTAGTTTATGAATAATATAGTTGGAGTCAGAGGTCAATCCTTAGTTTTGGTTGTTGGACACATCCAAGCCTGACTAAACGGTTGAATGAGCTCCAACCATATTAAAACTATTTCTTGATTAATGGGTCAGCCTTAAGCTTGGAACATCGATTTGTTGTGCCACAGCCAAGGTCGATGTAAAGAGAGGTGCAGTTGGGTGCTATGTATATTGTTGCATACTTGTTAATGAGTTAACAACCCAATGATTTATGCAAACATTCAATTAGTTGATAGCATAAAGTGATAGTTACATATATGTGATGTGTAATCGGTATAATTACCTACCTTCATAGCTAAGAATAACTTGATAGCCACAGCCATGGTTGTTCTTATCTATGGTTGGATATCAACCTATTTGGAGATGTTCCTACAATCTCCCGAATTGATAAAAAGGGTTATTCAATTTGAAAAATAAATGGGATTTTATTAATGTATGTTGATACATTCTTTATCATCTTCTCACATAAGCTCAATTTGTATTTCTAGGTTAATCACTCGATCATGTCTTCTCTGAATTTGCGTTCCATTTGGACACCAATAAACTAACTGGGCCAAACTTCATGGACTGGCTTCGAAACCTGAGGATAGTCCTCAAGGCAGAGAAGCTTGCTTATGTCATTGAAGATCAACTTCCCAACCGTCCTCCAGAGGGTGTAACTCCAGACCAGTTAGTGGCCTATCAGAAACATGTGACCGATTCTGAACTTGCGAGTTTCATCATGCTAGCCTCTATGGTACCTGAGCTGCAAAAGTAGCATGAGCATATGGATGCTTATACCATCATCTTTCATCTTCATGAGTTGTTTGAAGAGCAGGCGAGATTTGAAAGGTTCGAAGTTTCCAGACTCCTCTTCACCTCTAAGATGCAGGAAGGCACTTCTGCCTCACACTTTGTGTTAAAGATGTTGGGGTACATTGAGCGACTGAACACACTCAGTTTTACAATGGATCATGAACTAAGTATTGACTTAATTCTGCATTGTTTGCCCAAAAGTTATTCACAATTTGTGATGAACTATCGGATGAACAAGCTGGAGACTACCATTCCTGAGTTGCTCAACCTTCTGAAGACTGTAGAGCCTTCTGTAAAGCAGGATCAAAAGATGGTACTGTTAGTTGGTTCCTCGAAGAAAGGTTCTAAGAGGAAGGCCAAAGAATAGAATAAAGGAAAGAAGAAAAAGGCCAAAAAGACTGAGAAAACACCAAAAGGAACTTGCCATCATTGTGGCAAGAAGGGTCACTGGCGAAGAAACTGCAAGGTTTATCTTGAGTCCTTGAAGAAGAAGGCATCCGATGCCCCATCCTCTTCAGGTATCTTCGTTATTGAATGTCACTCTATTTTCTCAACCACCTGGGTACTTGATACTGGGTGTAGCTCACATATATGTAATGACATACAGGGGCTAAGGAATAGAAGAAGGCTCGTCAAGGGAGAAGCGAATTTGCGAGTTGGAAATGAAGCAAAGATTGCTGCTGTTGCCATCGGAACATATTTGCTAAAGCTCCCTACTGGACGTATCTTAGAATTGGATAATTGTTATTTTGTTCCTTCGTTAATAAAGAACATTGTATCTATTTCATGTTTGAATGAAAAGGGTTATCATTTAACTTTTAGTAACAATTATTGTTACATAACTTTGAATGGCGTTCTTTATGGGAATGGAACTTTGTGCAATGGTATCTACACGTTAGATTTATCTAGTGACGTTTTCAATATCGAAGTTAGCAACAAACATGCTCGAATAGATAATCGAATAGACTCCTATACGTGGCGTTGTCGTCTTGGCCATGTAAGTAAGAAACGCATGACCAAATTACACCGATGTGGAATTTTGGAATCATTTGAACCCGGTTCATTTGATACATGCGAATCATGCTTAAAAGGCAAGATGGCCAAATTACCCTTTTCGGGAAAAGGTAATCCAGTGGGAGAATTGCTTGGTCTAATACATACTGATGTATGTGGACCAATGTCAACTCTTGCACAAGGAGGCTATAGCTACTTCATTACCTTTATCGATGATCACTCACGATTCGGGTATGTGTTCTTAATGAAACACAAATCTGAAACTTTTGAGAAATTCAAAGAGTTCAAAAATGAAGTAGAGAAACAGCTTGGCAAAAGTATTAAGATACTTCGATCCGATCGGGGTGGTGAATACTTAAGTCAAGAGTTTCAAGATTATCTTAGGGACAATGGGATATTGTCCCAATGGACTCCGCCGTATACACCACAGCATAATGGTGTATCTGAGAGGCATAACCGAACCTTGATGGACATGGTTAGATCTATGATGAATCATGCAACTCTTTCAAAATCCTTTTGGGGCTATGCACTAAAGACAACTGTTTACTTGCTAAACAGAGTCCCGACCAAGGTAGTCTCTACTACTCCATATGAGACATGGAATAGTAAGAAACCTCACTTAACTCACCTTAAGAT